>OZ035883.1:33913904-34258193 GCA_964034835.1 Muscina levida
ATATTGCCGAGTGTATATCTGTCCTCTCCGTCCACTCTTCGAATATAAAATTTTCGACTTCATATGAATAGTTGTAGTATCGGTATATCAAATTTTCTTTCTCTAGGGTCAGAAAAAAGCATTTCGTCTACATTTTTAAATCTGTCGTCTACTTATTCAAATCTGTTGTGCCGAGTGCGATATGTATACAAAATTTCATCTCTCTGGGTATAAAAAACATTTCGTCACACCCATTCTAAAAACCAATCTAGACCTATAACATAGTTTGACTACGCCCACTGATTCAAAATTTATAATTGTTGTACGGAGTAATATCTATATACCAAGTTTTATTTCTCTAGCACTAAAGTACAGTTTTGCCATGCCCCCTACTCCCACTGATTGAAAATACAAATTTCGTCTGCCTGTGTACCAAATTTGATATCTCTAGCATGTAACTTGACAAAACGAATGATGTAGAACTTCTTCTTTTTGGGGCTTCTTTCATGTGCGGTTCTCAGAATTTAGTCCCAAAATCATGTGTTGTACTGTGTTATGTAATCTATTGTATGGGTTTAACAAAATTACGAGCACCCGCAATTGATGTGTTGTACTGTACCAAAATCGAACTATGGACAAAAAGTTATGCATCACCACTTTTCACCCCTTCAATCTGTGATGAAATATAATCTTTAACATCGTATTGTTTAGATGGGGACAAATTTTTTTGCGGGTTTTTGTGGTTTTGTGTTTTATAGCCATTTACCTACTGTGGAAGACTAGACCATAATTTCTGCCCTTTTACTGAATCATTTTAGTTAACATACTGGATGTCCTATATCTCTATGCATTTATAGTTAGAGGGTATCCACACGAATAAAAAGTTATAGGGAGGTAGGGCTCTAAAATGCAACCTTGTGGAGATATATGGGAAATACTTGAAATCTTAAATTTTTTATTTGCTTTAAATAATTTTGGCAGCCCAGATCGTGAATTTACCCCACTGTGCGCCGTTGGGTGAAATGCGGCATATATTAGTTTGGTACTTCTAACGGATGTTAGAGTTATGTGTTAGTGTCCACCTTTCCTCAGTCAACCAAAATCTCTTAGGGTTGAGCCATTTCTTCAGATTTGGGTACAGAAAATTGACACGGTGGTATACTGGGATATATGTTGGATTGTCCAGCAGTTAGTTGCCCAATTTATGGGTTTTCGGTAAAACGTTATTATAATGGGAGAGGCTTTTATTCCAAATGCGGTCAACATCAAATCTAATCTATATATGTGTTCCTCTAACTCCCATTGGAGCATAGGGCGTCAAATCTAGTCTATAACAGCTGTTAATAATATTCGCGGGTAATATTTTATAGTTTTTAAGGTTATCTATTTAAGTGTCACAACGTGCGTCGCCAACCTAATCTTGACCATCTTAGCATATTCAACCATGGATCCTTGTTTCGGCCACGATTATAAGTCGGCTTGTGGGTGAACATCAAAATTCTCTTTCCAGCAGACATTTAATTCACATTAAAATACAACTTTCTCCAATATCCTCTCGTCTTTGTATTGGAATTACCCATATTTCCTTTAATGGTCCCCCAACTCAAAACTCTTTACGTTAATTCCCAATAATTCTTTAAATGTTTGCACGGACAAAAACAAAAAACACCGCCCATAATGTTTTCGTTCCGCTGCAAAGAAATTAAAACGAAAATAAAATCGAAATTATTGTAAATCTATTTTATGGCCCAAATGCCGAAATTGAGCAAACCGATAGCAATGATACCGCATACACATGTACATATATCCTCAATGTAAGCCCACTCACTTACATTTCCTATGTATATGTAGAACATTTTTTTCCCTCTTCTTGCTGCTTCTTCTTCCTTTGGTTGTTGTTGTGGGCTGTCAATAATCGCAAATTTATTTCATTAGTTTTTTTTAATGTGTTCAATGTAGGTGAATGAAAGTTCGGAGCCGTAAAAAAAACTTCTTTCTACTGATATACTCGTCGTATACTCGCACACAGTCAGCCAAGCGTGCACCAGTAGCGTAACCACCGACACAGCCGCCACCCGCCTAGCTACTCACATCACATCCCGGTTGATTTAGTAGGATTGCGGCTGGTGGGGTGTAGGATAAAAAACTTTATTCATATATAAAATCAAAGTTATATTCATAATTTCCGCAAAACTTTGTATAAGTTACGAATTAAATTGCCCCAAAGGGATGACCTCTTAAATCAATGAGACAGAAATGGAATTAAATGGAGTAACTGCACGAATGAATGGACCAAAGGACTGACGGACGGACGGATGGAGAGAAATGTGTTAAAGAGCTTAACAATATGTTATACATATTTATTTAAACAATATGCTAGAGGTTTTTGTTGTATTGCGTATATCCTTGAATGGTGATTGGTGGTGTTAGGAAAAGAAAAAGTTTTTGTGATAAAGATTTAAAATTCAAAGTAGCGAGGTTTTTTGCGTTATCATTCCCTAGAAAGGTATTATATAAGTAATTTCATATATCCATGATGACCACTGGTGCCGAAAGATTTTCAATTTGAAACTATCAATGTGAAATATTAAAATGTGGATGGAGTGTTTTATTAGTACAAACAACATTTGTATTACAATGCTAGATATTACATTGGCTAGAAAAGTTCCAGTGCTATTATATAGTCATTATAGTTAGAGATATGGGAAAATTAATGTTTTATAATATAGGAATAATAAAAGCGTTTCGTTTCGAAAGGACACCAACAGGACAACACATTACAAAAATAAATAATAGGGATACATTAGATGTCAAAGTTGCTAGATCACTGCCAATCAAATACATTACAACGCGATCGGAGTAAATGGTCAGTATTTGCAAGAGCGACATGAGTCTAGTTTGTGAGATTTCAAATGGCCAAAGCAATATCAGATAGCTGACGAGAGAATGAAATGGATTTATACCGAATTACTTTTAAATTAAAAGCTTATTTGTCTTAGGGTGCACAGTAGGTTGATTCTTATTTGGCAAAAAAAAAATGTTTTTGGAATTTTTCATGGGCCAAGTTAAAATTTTATTAAGACGTACAAAAAAACTCTATGTGAATTTTTTTAATTTTTTTCTTAAAGGTTTAGGGGTCGCTACCGGGGTTCGAAATTCAAAATTTTACCGTCATCCTGAGGGATAAGCTGAATAACTCGAGTAAACCTTAACTGATCCTTATGAAAATTTTTCAGTATTAATAATTTCCATAACGAAGTAACGGAATTGTAAATGGGCAGAATTGCCCCACCCCTTCTGGTACCTCCCATACAAAATTACCTATTTTTTGATAATTAATATTTCTCCCATAACTTTCAAACGGGCAAATGGATAGCATTTAAACTTGGTCAGGTTAACTACCTTTTAATAACAGATAAACCCCCAGAAAATCAAAACCTTTGTCACACCCCTTCTGGTACCTCCCATACAAATGACCGAATTAACCCCCATATTTTTACCTACATATCTTTTTAGTAAAAATACTCAATTCAATAAAATTTTGTGTGGGATGAACCCATGCCAATATTTGACTCGTGAGTGACTATGGACTATATAGGCCAACCCCTTCTGGTACCTCCCATACAAAATTACCTATTTTTAACCAAATTATTTTTTACCAATAATTTCCAAACAGACAGCTGGATGGCATTTAAACTTGGCCAGTTTAATAACCTTGTAATAACAGATAAACCCTCGGAAAATCAAAACCTTTGTCACACCCCTTCTGGTACCTCCCATACAAATGACCGAATTAACCCCCACATTTTTACCTACATATCTTTTTAGTAAAAATACTCAATTCAATAAAATTTTGTGTGGGATGAACCCATGCCAATATTTGACTCGTGAGTGACTATGGACTATATAGGCCAACCCCTTCTGGTACCTCCCATACAAAATTACCTATTTTTAACCAAATTATTTTTTACCAATAATTTCCAAACAGACAGCTGGATGGCATTTAAACTTGGCCAGTTTAATAACCTTGTAATAACAGATAAACCCTCGGAAAATCAAAACCTTTGTCACACCCCTTCTGGTACCTCCCATACAAATGACCGAATTAACCCCCACATTTTTACCTACATATCTTTTTAGTAAAAATACTCAATTCAATAAAATTTTGTGTGGGATGAACCCATGCCAATATTTGACTCGTGAGTGACTATGGACTATATAGGCCAACCCCTTCTGGTACCTCCCATACAAAATTACCTATTTTTAACCAAATTATTTTTTACCAATAATTTCCAAACAGACAGCTGGATGGCATTTAAACTTGGCCAGTTTAATAACCTTGTAATAACAGATAAACCCCCAGAAAATCAAAACCTTTGCCACACTCCTTCTGGTACCTCCCATACAAATGGCCGAATTAACCCACATATTTTTACAAACATTTTTTTGTAAGTATGCTGAATTCATTTATATTTTGCTAAAGATATACGATTATTGTAATTTTACTAATGCTTATCTTAAATATAAATCTAGTTTAATGAATGTTATTAGATATTCAACATAGATAATGCAACGCTATTGTCTTGCCCCCCTCCACTTATTTGCAGTCCAACTTTGGAATTTTTACAGTACAGTTAATATGAAATGATTTATTTCTAATTTGTTCATCAGTTTTTGTTGTATTATTACTTAAAAAGGTACATTTCGAAAATAAAAATTAAATTAAACAGTTAAAAAATAATATTAAAATAAAAATTTAATATATTAATATTAAACATGAATTCATTGCATGAAAAACAACATTAAAAAATATAATTATAAACAACTGTATTACTGCTTACAATTTTCTTTAAATTTGAAAATATTGTAAAATATAATTTACACATGGTAGATTTTTTTGGATCTGAATCTTTTTTTCTAAATTCTTTCACCAATAATAATAGGAACTACTTCTGTTCTCCATAATGTGTATGCAATTTATTATATACCGGCATCAAGGCCACTCCGTGTTCAGCAATATCATTAACAACCTTCAACCTAGACCGAACTAATTCTTTACTTAATTTAAAGTCTGCATCTTGCTCCCAATCTTCAACATTTTTTTTTAGGAAACCCGATTTAATACCCGATATGCTGAAAAATCTAAGAGTATTGTTGGATACAAAATGCTCAAGACTTTTGGAATGTAGTAGGTTTCCATCCACTGTAACTCGTTTTTCTGGATTATCTACTCCTTCTATGTTTAAAGCATTTACCATCTTCTTCTTAATTTCATGAGAAACTTTGTCATCAAAAATGCAAATCCAACTAGCTCTTCCTAAAAATACCAGAGATGACCTATAATTTTTTTAAGGCTATTGCCGCTGTCTCTTTATTAATTGTTGCATAAGACTTCAAGTCTTTTAATACCTGGAGGTCATTTCTTGAAGCAGAAGGTCCAGAAGTGGACTCAAACCAATATTTAAGGTAAATATTAATTATAAAACTGCAAACATCCTGTATTCCACATAATTCGCATTTGTTTAACTTGAACTGCTCTCTGAATAAATATATTTTTAAGGAATATATTACCTTAGCCTTCCATCTAGCACGGTGAAGACCTGCTGGTGCTCTGAAGAATATTTGTGTTTTTGGAACATCCCGCAGAATATTATTGTCAGCTTAAGTAGCTCTTTGTAGTCCTCTCGTGGCTGAAACTCTTTAAACTGATTTTCGGCAAAACAAATAGCATTCGCAGAATTCTTTACTTGTCTTAATATGAGATCATCCGATATGCCAGGTTTAAAATTGGAAATGATCAATTTTTGTCCAGGCATTTTTAAACCTCTTAAAAAGTAATATTTCAGGACCGGTTGATATTCCCGAAATACAATGCATAAATCATATTATATGACTTCTACGTTTAAAACTTTTAAGTTAACCTATGAAAAAAATCAAAATTTTCTGTCAAATAATTAGCATAAATATGTAAAACTATGAGGGTAAATTCGGTCATTTGTATGGGAGGTACCAGAAGGGGTGTGACAAAGGTTTCCATTTCTGGGGGTTTATTTGTTATTACAAGGTAATTAAACTGACCAAGTTCAAATGCCATCCAGCTGTCCGTTTGGAAATTATTGGTAAAAAATAATTTGTCTAAAAATAGGTAATTTTGTATGGGAGGTACCGGAAGGTGTTGGCCTATATAGTCCATAGTCACTTACGAGTCAAATTTTTGCATGTGTTCATCTCACACAAACCCTTATTGAATTCAGTATTTTTACTAAAAAGATATGTAGGTAAAAATGTGGGGGTTAATTCGGTCATTTGTATGGGAGGTACCAGAAGGGGTGTGACAAAGGTTTTGATTTTCCGAGGGTTTATCTGTTATTACAAGGTTATTAAACTGACGAAGTTTAAATGCCATCCAGCTGTCCGTTTGGAAATTATTGGTAAAAAATAATTTGGTTAAAAATAGGTAATTTTGTATGGGAGGTACCAGAAGGGGTTGGCCTATATAGTCCATAGTCACTCACGAGTCAAATTTTGGCATGTGTTCATCTCACACAAAATTTTATTGAATTCAGTATTTTTACTAAAAAGATATGTAGGTAAAAATGTGGGGGTTAATTCGGTCATTTGTATGGGAGGTACCAGAAGGGGTGTGACAAAGGTTTTGATTTTCCGAGGGTTTATCTGTTATTACAAGGTTATTAAACTGACGAAGTTTAAATGCCATCCAGCTGCCCGTTTGAAAGTTATGGGAGAAATAATAATTATCAAAACATAGGTAATTTTGTATGGGAGGTACCAGAAGGGGTGGGGCAATTCTGCCCATTTACAATTCCGTTACTTCGTTATAGAAAATATTAATACTGAAAAATTTTCATAAGGATCAGTTAAGGTTTACTCGAGTTATTCTGCTTATCCCTCAGGATGACGGTAAAATTTTGAATTTCGAACCCCGGTAGCGACCCCTAAACCTTTAAGAAAAAAATTAAAAAAATTCACATAGAGTTTTTTTGTACGTCTTAATAAAATTTTAACTTGGCCCATGAAAAATTCCAAAAACATTTTTTAAGACTCACCCTAGTGCACAGTTATGGTTGGAACAATAATGGGTCAATTAGTTAAATCAATTTTTATCCAGACAGGTTAAGGTATTACCATCGAACGTTATTTAAAACCAATGTTTGAACAAATCTTATTTTATTATGCGTCTCAAGCCAACTAACAATCTCCACGTAGTGGTACGCCTAGAGGGAGATTGTTGTGCAAGTCATCCGTCTTCGGGTCCTGTAGTGGCTATGAAAACACGAAGAAGAAAACATAACAAACAGAACCCCCCAAATGTTGCCGACCCCTTGCAAAAGATATAGGGATAATGATTTAAGGATATGTACCTGTAACGCCAGGACTATATATAAAAAAGGTACCACCGACTGGCTGATTTTCTCAATAAATACAAGGCTGACATGGCCGCCATCCAAGAGATGAGATGAATAGGACTGGTGGCAGGACTCACATATAGCGGCAGGTAGTGAGCAATAAAAAGTGTTAGTCATCCGCCTTCAGGTCCTATACTGGCTATGAAAACACGAAGAAGAAAAAGTGCTAAATAGAACTCCCCGCAAGTGTTACCGATCCCAGCGAAAGATATAAGGTCAATGATTTAAGGGTGTACACCTAGAAAGTCCGCACTCCCTCCAGAGAAGGTCACACTATAAAACTGGCAGTCCTCCTTAAAAAAATACAAGGCCGACTCATCGCCATCTAGGAGATGAGGTGGACAGGACGGGGATGCTCGCTACGTAAAAATTGCGACATCTACTACAGGTGACATGCCAAAAAGCATGAATTTGGATGAGGATTTGTAATTGGCCAGGGATTCAGAAATCTTGTCTCGCATCAAGGCGAAATATTCTTACATCACGCCGACTTGTGCTCATGCCCCGACGCAAGACAAAGACGATGACATAAAATATGAATCTTACGAGCGCCTAGAGAAATCATACGACAGCTGCCTGGCCACGATATAAATATCATCCTGGTATATTTTAATGCAAAAATAGGAAGAGAAGATGCTCTTGGTCCATCGATCGGTAAATTCAGTCCACATACCGACAGGTCCGACAACGGGTTAAGGCTGGTTAACTTCGCAGCGGGAAGGAATGTGGTAGTAAGTGGCACCAGATTTCAGTATAAAGATAACCACAAGGCAACATGGCTATCCCCCGACCAAAAATCAAATTGATCATGTGGTAATCGATGAAAGGCATGCCTTTAGTGTTGTGGACGTGCTTGTGTTCCTTGGCGCTAACATTGACTCGGATCATTACCCGGTTACAGCTAAGGTGCGCATAATATTGAACAGAGCGAAAAACGCGAAAAACGCACGTAACCAAACACAAAGATAGCTGGACATAGCGAAACTACAAACTGCCTACTCCAACCAGCTCTCCCAAATACTACTACACAACGCCTATACTTTTGACGTTCCCGATACACAGTGCCAGCATATTGCGCAATTCATGGCAACCGCCGCAACAACAGTGCTAGGATATGAAAAACGGCTCTCGGATGAATCCTGGTACGATGAAGAATGTCGCATAGCGTCTGTGGAGCAGGATGTTGCTTATATCCCCGTTCTCCCGCTACAGCCAATTGTAATCCGTGCAGTTAGAGAACGACACAAGGAGACAGGAAAACTGCCGAGGCAGCTATTAATGCGTAAAATACGTCAGATGAAGAAACGGGAGAACGGGGATATAGAGAGGTAAAGGGGTAGGGGTGAAGTCCGAAAATTTTACCAGGAAGTAAAAGCCAACAAATTACAGTACTGGGCTCCCCTCCTGTAAGGAAAAGGATGGAAATCATGTTACATTTTTTGCGTAGAGTGTGCTGCATATGTTGAGAGACCATTTTGAGCAATTGCTGGTTGCGGAAGGCAGCGCATGTGAAGGATTCACGCCGATTATCGACGACAGCTTAGATTGCCCATCACCAAGCCAACCGGAGGTAAGAAGAGCTATATCGCGACTGAAAAATAATAGATTAGCCGGTTCCGAAGGACTTTTGGCAGAGCTCTTTAAGATAGGGGACAATGAGCTGAAAACTATTATGTACCAGCCCTCACGCACAGTTTGGCTTGATCACGGCTTAGAGTGCCCATCACCAAGCAAACCCGAGGTTAGAAGAGCTATATCGCGACTGAAATATAATAAAGTAGCCGGTTCTGAAGGAATTTTGGCAGAGCTCTTTAAGTCCGGTGGCTATGAGCGGATAACGAGCATGCAGCAGCTACTACGCACAGTTTAGCTTTATGAGTGCATGCGCGATGATTGGAATCTAAGCGTATTATGTCCTGTGCTGAAAAAAGTTGATCCTAGTGTGTACTCCAACTACCGCGGAATCAGCCTTTTACCCATTGTATATAAGGTCCTGTTGAGTGTGCTATGTGCCTTTATCAGTGTGACTTTAGACCTGGTAAATCAAAAACTTCCCAGATATTCATACTGTGGCAATCCTGGAAATGACCCAAGGAAAATAGATCGACACATGTTATATTTTCGTCTAAAATAAAGTAACCTTCGATAACCCGATGCGGCAGAAATTACTTGAAGTCATCGCCGAGTTTCGTATTCCTGCGAAGCTGTTACACTTTTGCGGAATGACCCTGAACGAAACGAAGTGTTCAGTAAAGATTGGCAAGGGCCTTGCGGAGCCATTCTATAGCAGACGAGGTCTAAAATAAGGCGACAGCCTATCGTGTGACCTCTTCCACATAGGTATGGTGATGATAATATGGAAAACTGCAGTAAATATGAGTCGCACGATATTCAACAAAAACCATATGCTACTGGCGTACGCTGATGATATAGATATCATTGATTGGAAGCTGTAAGATGTGACTGCAGTCTTCTCGGGTGTACAGAAGGAATCAGCTTCTAATGGTGAATGAGTACAAAACGAAGATATTCGTTTCAACGAGCAAATAATCTATTTGTTTGGCACGCTGCGTGAATGTTGACAACAATAATTACGAAGTGGTAGTTGAATTTAACTCCCTAGGCTCTGCCATCAGGAAAACAAATAACGTCAGCCTTGAAATCAGGAGAAGAATATTGTTTGCGAGTTAAGGACAGAGGGCACTGTCGTTGAACAAAAATTCCAGCTATACCAGGTTCTGGTTCTACTTGCCTTGCTGTATGGTTCAGAATCCTGGGTTATGATACAAGCTGATGAACCAGTTCCATCATCGCTAATGGAGAGTATCGACGTCGTATGAATAATGAGCTGTGCGAGCTATATACAGCGGTTACACAGTGGTTGCATTGACTAGGTCATGTAGTACAAAAGGATGTTAATACTACAGCTTGAAATATCTTCTACAACGAACTCGATGGACAGCGCAGAAGTGGGCGACCAACACTGCGATGGAAAGACCAGGTTACTGGGAACCTTCCAAAACTTGGTGCGACGATTGGGAGAAGAAGTGTAGAAGATCGAGGAGCTCATAATACTTTTCTACGGGCGGCACATAATCAAAATATACCATTGCAAGGAATTGTCAGCTTTGTAAGGAAATGATTTCTAGACGATGACTGCTGCCCTGCACATGACATTAAAATTGTTCTTGGAGATTTTAATGCTAAAATAGGAAGGGAAGATGCTCTTGGTTCAGCAGTCGAAAAATTCAGTCTACACAAGAACACCTCCGATAATGGATTCAGACTGGTAAGTTTCGCGTCGGCAAGAAACATGGTTGTGAGTGGAACCAGATTCCCGCATAAAGATATCCACAAGGCAACCTGAATATCTCCCGATCAAAATACAAAAATTCAGATTGATCACGTGGTAATTGATGGAAGGCATGTTTCAAGCGTTATGGATGTGCGTGTGATGCGCGGTGCAAATATTGACTCGGATTACCACCTAGTTGCAGCCAAGGTACGCACACAATTATTATCAGTGTGGCTTTAGACCTGGTAAATCCACCACCGACCAGATATTTACACTACGACAAATCCTGGAGAAGACCCAAGAAATGCAGATCGATACCTACCATCTGTTCATCGATTACAAAGCTGCATTTGACAGTCCGATACGACAGAAATTGTTGGATGCTATGGCTGAGTTTTGTATCCCCTGTCAGACCCATTTTCTACCAAGCGAGGCTTTAGACAAGGCGATAGTCTGTCCTGCGATCTCTTTAACATCGTAATGGAGATGATTATGCGGAAAGCAGCAGTAAACAGAAATGGCACCATATTGAACAAAAGCCACATGTTGCTCGCGTATGCTGATGATATAGATATTATTGGACGTTGATTGCGAGATGTTACTGCGGCTTGTTCGAGCATTGAAAAGCAGTCGGCTGAAGTGGGTCTGGTGATAAACGAGGAAAAAACCAAGTTATTTGTTTCGACGAACAAAAAATTAACTCGTCTGGGACGCTGCGTGAACGTTGAAAACTATAACTTTGAAGTGGTAGATGATTTTGTCTACATTGGCTCCGCCATAAACAAAAATAATAATGTCAGCCTCGAAATCAAAAGACGAGTATTGATCGCAAACCGCTGCTACTATGCGCTAAGCAAGCGATTTAACGACAAAGCGCTCTCTCGAAAAACAAAGATCCAGCTCTACCAGACTCTGATCCTACTTGTCTTGCTCTACAGCGCAGAATCGTGGGTAATGACACAAGCGGATCAATCTATTCTGGGAGTCTTCGAGAGAAAAATACTCCGCAAAATATTTGGACCCATCATCGTGAACGGCGAGTACCGTCGTCGAATGAATCATGAGTTGTATGAGCTGTACAACGACATCGACGTGGTCAAGCGCGTTCAAATAGACCGAATGTGCTGGCTTGGATACGTTGTACGAATGGAGGAAAATGCTCCGGCTCGAAAAGTCTTCGGAAATAAACTCGATGGGCGGCGCAGGAGGGGGCGACCAAAACTCCGATGGATGGACCAGGTGACGGAACTGTTGGTATGACGAACTATCTACGGAGCGCAAAAGATCGGAGCGCCTGGAATTCTTTTCTGCGTACGGCTACTGATAGGTGAACTTCTGTTGTTGCTGCCAGTAAAGAAGAAGAAGAAGATCTCTATATCAAGACGTGTAAAAATATGTCTTCCACTGCAACGAATTGAGTTTGTCGCAGTTTTATCCACACTTTGTACAACAGAAGCGATATAAGAAAAATTCAGAAGATGTTGGAGTTCCAAGTCTCTACAACATTTCATGTCTATCATTTAAATAAGGAATTTCTCACTTCATCAGAGCATCATAGGTAAGTTCACTAAGTGGAAAAAGATTTTATTACTGTTGACTATAATTTGCTTGTTAAAAGCGTTTTGAAAGAATATATTACAATTGAGCGATAAATATGGAAATATGTCTTTTATATGTATCCCACAGATTACCAAGCATAAATGTTGTAATTTGTACCGTTTGAGAAAAAGGATCATATACTATCGTGAATGTTTTTAACAGTACACATGCTGTTTAATACTGTAAACATATTAAGTACACACTAGATCTTATCAGCAAAAGAATTGATAGTTTTAGAACGAGGGAAATTTCCCACATAGATAAACCAGTCATAAATTATGTGTGTTTATGGCTCACACTAATGACTGGCATACACATAGCGTTTTGTGTATTTACTGTACACACCACATGTCGGCAAGGGTCATGATTAGAAAATGTGTGTGATCGTACAGTAGGTAGAAAAAGCCTTTCTTAAAGATTATAAACTGTGTATTTAGTATATAAGAGAGAAAATATCTTTGAATAAATGTCATTCATTTAAGAACCGCAGTGAAGAGTGTTTCATTTATCTCCTGGAAGGAGTGGTTCGAAGTGGCCGTACGTACGTAGGAGTAGTCATCGATGTGTCTGAGTTGCACATTTTGGTGACCACGACGTGATAATTCACGTATATTTATCTCCTGGTTGGAGGAGTTGTTCGATGTGCTGGAGTCGCACACATGCTGTACAGCTCGCTACATCCTAGTTGTGCAATAATTTAGTTTTAGACTTTCTTTCTCTTCTCCCATAAAACTACAGGAACTAAACTTACTGTTAAATTATGTTAAGCTCTTCCAATCTTCGTTACTGCACCTCTTAGCATTCATTCATACATTCCCTTTAAATTACCAACAATCCCATTTAAATGATCCCCCTAACTAACAACCCGTGCACAGGTTACCTTTTGATATTCTTCTTCAAATGATGACATAAATGAACATCCTAAGTGATTTATTCACGTTTATATCGAACACATACAGATGTAGCCGCAACCCCTAAGACATAATTATCTGTGCATATGCTTCGTTCGTTAATGATTCTCTAATGAAATTATAATGTCCTTTTAAAGTTCTGTATAGACTCTTAGAGCATCCTCTATCGCTTCCCCTCCCCCTTACCGCATACAGATTGTCCGTTTGTGCGTTTGTTGCATGCCAGCCACAAAACACTCAAAGATGCAATTGCATTAGTAGTTTAAGTGAAGTGAATTGTCTTTGTTGCGCACTCATACAGACATAATCTCGCACACCGATACGTTGGCTTTGAGTGACGACAACGTCGTCGTCGTGTATCTGGGTACATGCACACATACACATAGACACACACATGTGTGCATATCGCATGGTGGAGTGAGTGCAGTTAGTGTTCGTATGACTTTCATTTATGATACATTGTAGACACGTGTACTTACATATGCACGAGTGTAACATAATGAAATTGTAGCAAATTGTGAGAGTGTGTGTGTGAGTGTAGTACGAATGTTACTGCTTGAGAACATAAAATACAGACAATTTCATTTATCATTAACTGGAATGCAATTGTTTCAATTACATCTGGTAAAAGGAGGAGTGTACACGAAGAAAATTAGGAACATCTTAGAAACTGAGAAGGTTTGGGTATTATCATTAACGTGTAAGATATGGCCGTAGAGGAACAACTTTTGTAAGAATCTTGACAACATCTTAATAGAAATTGCATTTCTTTTTTATCATCAATTTCGAAATTCTTAGAACACCTGAATATATATGAGATATTGTGCCACGTAATGCATGGTCTGCATTTATTTTCCGTGTGCATTCCTTACAGATTTCATATCGACGTATCCTTTGTCTACTAATGCGATTATAATGTTGTGTTATTACCCGTTTGATGGGGGAGAGGGAATCAGACATTTCTTTTAATAAACTGATTCTCACAGAACGAAGACAAAACAACGCATCATACGGACATTTGTTGTATATTCATAAATTGCGTTGTATGATAAAAACATTTGTGCTGCAGCCCTTTCGTTTGCTTTGCAAATTCCAAGTTTTGCCATTTAGCAACCAAGAGCAAAGCCATCGAATCTTTTATTGTTGAACTCCTAACACAAGAAATTCAAATCCAAGGGGATATAAATGAGAAAAACAAAGTACCAACACCATAAATCAGAGGTAAATCTTCATGACTTTTGCCATAAACGAATAAACTCAAATATAATAATAAATATAAATATGTTTGGTAGGTCTTGTGGTTGTGGATTCGAGTGCAAAGAGAAGAAGGATCTAAGTGCGTGTACGTACGGGAGTGGGTGTGTTTGTGTGTGTGTGCGAATGCTTACAAAAGGAGTGTTACCAACGAATCACACACTTGGCTTGCCAGGTAATGATGATGGTTGTTGGCTGGTAGTAGGTGTGATTCCATTTTATAACCGGTAATAATACAACGGCACAACTGTAAAATAAAACAGTCTGTACGCGCGTGTATTGTAAATCGTGTGCTGATTGTGTCAGTGTGTACACACACAAACACACATATGTAAAATACAATATAAAATGGAAAATAAATAAGCATTAACATTCCTTCCTGGTTGCATTCAGATCTACTCGTACATTGGTGAAAGCTTAACACTACCGTTGTCGACAGCAAAGCAGCGCCAGCCAAACAATCGAAGCATCTAAGAGAACCACACAATCAGAATAAAGCAACAACCAACATTACCACCACAGTCACCGCTATGCAGCATCCTCCCCCCATATCCACACAAGACAAGACCGCCATCACTACTATTGTAATCGTCACTATAAACGCCCATCACCATCATCACCAACACCACCACCACCGCCACTCGTACAAGTGCTAACAACATCATAATCAAACCGCAAAGAGTAGAGATTTGTATAGCTCTATTCTTATGCTACTTTATGGGTTTATGTTTCTTGTGTTGTCAGACACACTATGATCGGCATGCAGTATTTGAGTTGTATATTTGATGAGTAGATGACAAAGAGGGAAGTTATTATCAAAAAATTAATTTAAAAGTACGTGCAAAGTAGTGAGAGATGATGATAAAGCATTTGCGAATATGTTCTTTTTAAAGTACTTCAAACAGGTCATTATCAAAGCTATTCTAAAAATTTACTAGTACAAAATGCAATGGTTTGGAGTATGTATATTTAATATCGTATTCAGGCTCAATCTAAGCTACAGCTACAATACGAATTGAATATAGTCTTTTCAGTATAGTTTTACTTAATGACGGTGTCGTTGGGGATGTACAAAAAAAACTTGCATCTCAAGCCGACTCACAACTCCTACGTGATGGCATCTGGGCAATGTTGTTATCATCATATTTCTATGATGAATAGCGACAGAATCCTGATGGTTGGTTTATGGAAACACGAAAAAGAAAACTTAGCAAACGGAACCTCCCAAATATTGACGACCACCGCAATCGAAATAAGGACCATGATTTCAGGATATGCACCTGGAACAACCGGACTCTCTATAGAGAAGGTACCACTATCCGACTGGCGGATGTCCTCAAAAAATATAAGGCTGACATCAGGATGGATAGGACAAGTATGTTTGCAGCGTAAAAATTGCGACATATATTAGTATAAAAGCACGAATTTGAATGTGGGTTTTCAGTTGGCGAGAGAATCAAACATCTTGTCTGGCGATTCAATCCTGTAAGTGATCGAATAGCCGCAATCCGCATCAAGGCAAAATATTTCTTCATCACTCTGATTTGTGCTCATGCCCCGGCGGAAGATAAGGACGATGAGATGAAAGACGCATTTTACGAGCGTCTAGAGGAAACAAACGGCCGCTGCCCTGGCCGCGACATTAAAATTGTTCTTTTAATGTCGGTACCAACAAGCTGCAAACCCCGAGATAGGCACTGTCTACTCCAACCAGCTCTCCTAACTTCTACGACACAACGCCTCTACCACTGACGATAAACAGTGGCAGTATATTGCGCATTCCTTGCCAACCGCCGCAACAACCGTGGTAGGATATGAAAACGGCGCTCAGACGAATCCAGAGTCTTTTACCCGTCGCATATAAGCTCCAGTCGAGTGTGCTATGTGAAAGACTAATGCTAATGCTAGTGACCAGATATTCACACTTCGACAAATCCTGGAAAAGACCCGAGAGAAACAGATCGCCACGGACCATCTTTTCGTCGACTATAAAGCTGCCTTAGACAGCGCGATACGGCAGAAATAACTCGAAGCCATGGCTGAGTTTTGTATTCCAGCGAAGCTGATACGCCTTTGCGGAATGACGCTGACTGACACGAAGTCTTCAGTAAAGATTCGCAAGGATCTTACGGAGCCATTCTATACCAGACGGGGCCTAAAACAAGGCAACAGACTATCGTGCGATCTCATTAACATAGTGATGTTGATGATAATGAGGATCACGAGAGACACGATATCTATCTGTATAAGCTATGATGTATGGCCTAGAGTCTTGGATTTGACACAAGTGTATGAATCGGTTCTGGCGGTATTAAAAGGGAAGAACCTTAAAAAAAACTGAAAAACATTTACAACCCATGAATGATGTATGGGATAGCTTCTTCCTTCCACTTCTGTGAATACGAGGGGTAAATACTCCGTAGAATATATCAGCCTATCATTGTTAACGGATAATATCGACTATGAATGAAACATGAGCTGTGCGTCCTCGCTTTATTAACGTGGTTTAATAACGTAAGGTACAGCGATTGCAATGGCTAGGTCAAGTTGTACGCAAGGATGATGTACATCTACAAAGTCGAATTAGCTTTGCAGGAATACCAAACTCAGACATGGCTTCATATAACCGATTCCTTATGGAAGAGCCGAAGGCAGCTTTGTAGTCGACAAAGAGATGGTAGGTGTCGATCTGCTTTACATGGATTTACCAGGTCTAAAGCCTCACTGATATGGTCCAATAAGTTTTTCTACAATTGGCGTTAGATGTTCACACAATATGCTTGAAAGGACCTTGTACGCAATTGGTAATAGGCTTATTCCACGAAAGTTCTTACATCCACTATGATCTCCTTTCTTGTATATGGGACAAAACAGACTGAGACTGCAATCCCCGGGCATGCTTTCCACCAGCCATGTGTTCTCCATTAGCTGATGCATGCTCCTATTCATCTTCTCCCCGCCTGCCTTAAACAATTCAGCAGGAGACCATCGGCTTCAACCGCTTTGTTGTTTTTAAGGCGGGATATTGCAACACGTATCTCGCTCTGGCTCGGAGATGGACAGTTATTACCATCGTCACGGATTGGAGCGGAGCCTTCTAGAGTGGTGTCCTTATCCAGTAAATTTCTGGAATGATCTCTCCATATCTTCAGGATGTTATCCGGGTCCGTCACTAGCTGGCCATCGCTGGCTTTGCAGAAGGGCAACCCTGTTCCACGCATTCTCGCCTTAACTCTCTGTTAGAATTTGCGGCGTCCCCTTTAATTTGGAGCAGCTCTGTGCACTCATCTTGTATCTTCTTCAGCCTGTCCTCTCTTTTCCCTGTGTCGTTCACGAACAGCTCGTGTTGCCATTGGCTGCAGTTTCGCCCTGTATGTGGCATCTGTCATTTTCGTGGCATTGCGACATTCACCATCGTACCAGTTGAGCTAGGTAGTTTGAGTAGGCGTCGGCTACCTCTGTGGTCTGCAGTTTTCCGATGTCCAGCTTTCGTTGTGACTAGGTACATACGTTTTTCGCCATGCTTAGCCTTGTGCGTACCTTAACTGCGGTAAGATAGTGATCGGAGTCAATGTTCGCACACCTGATCACTCGAACGTCCAGAACATCCATCGACTACCACGTGATCTAACTGATTTCCCGTAAATTGATGTGGATATAACCATGTTGCCTAATGAATATTTCTGTGCTCAATTCTAGTGCTGATAACTACCATATTTCTTGCCGCAGCCTTGTATTCTTCGAGGCACCTTTTCTATACAGTGCTATAACATTCCAGTTGCATATCCTCAAATCAAGGTCCTTTGTTCGTTTGCGGTGGTCGTCAACATTTTGGGAGGTCCATTTTATTCATTTCTTACTTATTTTCATTGCAATAGTTCAAACGTCAATGGCGGGCTACAAGCCCAGTGCACCACATCGCAATTATCTCATCCAGGATTTTATTACAGCCGCCCATTCTGGGTCAGACGCTGACCAGGGTACCGCTCACTCTGAGCCGACGTGCCTGGGTTTAGGTTTCGCCCCTCACAGTGCTTTGATGGATGTCAAAGGCACGTTTTTAGGCGGCACCACGTGGAGGTACTCCGTCCGCAGTAGTACCACAAATACGGAGCTCTGTGAGTAGACTTGAAGTGCAATTTCCAAGGATCACTCCGGGTTTGCCAAGTTAAACTGATCAGAAGCTTTGCCTTGCATCACACTCCCGACGTTTTATTATTTAAAATGGAAAAATAGACCAATTGCCAATGCTATGCCAATAAAAATGGACTTCCATTTATATTTCATTCAGCTACAGTCTGCAGTACGTATACGCAACATCTAATTTCTCATATTACTCATACGCCATCAGAAAATAATCATATTTAAATTTTTCTATTTATTGTTTTGATTTAAAAAAGCACACAACCTATTTTGAAAACACTTAACATTATCATAATCGAGGTATCACATATAGAGGTAATGATAGCCGATGCAAGACAACCTGTTCCAATGGACTTCTGTGTCTTAACCCAAAAACTGGCGATGATGAGCTGATAACGATTATGCATCTGCTTTTAAGTACAACAATTAACGTTGCATTCGTACTTTCGTTAATGTTAAGAACCCCAAATTATTGGTATTATATAACACTATGCAAACTATGATTTCGGCTATTTTTTGAAATCGTGGGACCGTTAAAAATCAAAACAATATAACAAACAATGTTAGAAGGAATACTGGTATTTTGTGGCGTTGCAAAGCGAAATTAGAAATTTTGCTAGTTATTAAAAAAAAAAAAAATTATAATTGCTAATAATTACACATTTTATTTGAAGAAATGTTGCTGAGACTTTTGAAAATTATCTACAAAGTACTATGTCGTCAGATTGGTATTATATGCATATGCTTAGTCCTCTTCTATCTACTACTAACGCCCAACAGTATATTTTTTTATCCCATTCACATGTACAGCTTTTCTCCATGCGGCCATTGCCACCTACTAACCACTGACACATCGTCCTTGCTGCTTTTTTCATCACCGTTGTCGTCGTCGTCGTCGTCCTTGCCGAGTGGCATTTAAGTTAAGAACAAGAAAACAAAATGTGAAGACGAATAAAATTGTAGGAAATAAAAGACGAAAACGTTTCGTATCTTTGATTTCTGGTGATTTCTGTTATGACCCTTTAATGGCTTTTCTTCACGTATTTACGACAATGATTTTGATATGATGATTTCTCCATAGTTGCTGATTGCTGCTGCTCTGAGTGTTAACGGAGGAGACGCCGTGTCACGTCCTCATTACAAATATTTCCACAAAAAGAAAAAAAAAAACGAGAAAAAAATACGAAGAAAAAAAGCGGAAAACAACAGAAAAAAAAACGATTTCACCATACATGAAGGGCGAAAAACGAAAGGAGTAGCAGCACAGTGTAGCACAGCATGATGATAATCCTAAAAGTGCGTGGCGGGTTGAGAAGGCAATGGTTGGTATTTGTGTGTGTGTGTGTGTACATTGATATTACGAAGACTTTGAAGAGCCAAAGAAAAAGGCGTTAAATGGTCTTTGCATGTTATGGTAATACGTGGAAAGATTGCACAAAAAGGATTAATATCACACTGACATCGATAGGACAATGACTAAATGGCAGCGTACACGAAGCATTGAAAGTTAAGCACATAAAAGATCTAAAGGCTTTTGGAGGTGTTTAGACGCCACAAAATATGCGTTCAAATAGTACTAACACTAATTCATATTTATTCATACGCACACAATAATATCGTAGCTAGGAGAGTGGGAGTACAATGTGTATTTTATTTTATTGATATATAAACGGTCAAAATGTTTAACTTGTTATAGAAAATACATTAAGACATTTACATGTGAATACACCAGTCAGTCAGTTGGTCTGTTTTGTGTATTTGATGCCGGCGGTGCTCTACGGATGTTCTTCATTATATATTCATATGATGTTCAAGACGTTTCCGATTTATTCCGAAATAAATTATATGGCATTCGTAGACTTCCGGTGTTAAATGGGTTTCTTTGTAATGATAATCTGTAGTAGAATATAGGCTACGTCTTGGGGGTAAATCTCTTAAATCACTGCATACGTAGAGGGGTTAGTGTCTTTATTTCTATATCCTTTAAGGTTTCGTTGTAACTTTATTAAAGATTTATCTTAGTAGGGGACAGTTTTTAACTAAATTTTGTTTTGTCCTGTCGTTTATTTGTTAAGAGAAAGTTATTCCCTTTGGATTTTATAGCGCCATGATTAATGTGTTGATGCTGGTGGAGGGTGTTACTCCTCTTCCCCCTTTTTTTGTTAATATGACCATACCGCCAAACTTTTTTTTATTCCCATTATAATTTAATGCACTAGTGGATTGTTGGTTGGTGTTGTTTTCTTCTTCCATTCTACTTGATTAAGTTATATTTTATGCAAATGCTGGTTTGCCTGTCATATAATTTACATTGGCGTTTCTTATTTAATTTGCTTATAAATGTTGGTGCATTGAGGCGTTACAATTTTTAGGTATAGTAGCTGATTGAACTGTTTCTGAATTTTATGTTTTTTTTCCTAAAATGTCAAATCATAGATATTTTTTTTGCTCTAAAATAAATAAATGGTCCATCGATCGGTAAATTCAGCCTGCATACCGACACGTCAGACAACGGGTTTAGGCTGGTTAGCTTCGCAGCGGGAAGGAACATGGTAGTTAGTGGAACCAGATTCCAGCACAAAGATATCCACAAGGCAACTTGGCTATCCCCCGATCAAAACACAAAAAATCAAATTGATCATGTGGTAATTGATGGCAGGCATGCATCTAGTGTCATGGACGTGCGTGTGATCCGTGGTGCTAATATTGGCTCGGATCATTACCTGGTTGCAGCCAAGGTTCGCACAAGATTGAGCAGAGCGAAAAACGCACGTAACCAAACACAAAGAAAGCTGGACATCGCGAAGCTGCAAACCCCAGAGATAGCTACTGCCTACTCCGATCAACTCTCCCAACTTTTACGACACAACGCCTCTACTTCTGACATTCCCGATACACAGTGGCAGCATATTGCGCATTCCATGGCAACCGCCGCAACAACCGTGCTAGGATATGAAAAGCGGCGCTCAGACGAATCCTGGTACGATGAAGAATGTCGCATAGCGTCTGAGGAACAGGATGCTGCTTATATGGCAACGCTACAGCCAATTGTAACCCGTGCTGTTAGGGAACGGCATAAGGAGAAAGTAAAACGGGCGAGACAGCTATTTAGGCGAAAAAAAAAGTCAGATGAAGGAACGGGTGAACGAGGATATAGAGCGATACAGGGATAGAGGTGAGGCCCGAAAATTTTACCAGAAAGTAAGATCAAATGGATACGGTAATGGCCTTCCCACCTGTAAGGACAGTGATGGAAATCTGGTCACGGATACGCAGAGTGTGCTGCACATATGGAGAGAACACTTCCGGCAACTGCTGGTTCCAGAAGACAGCGCACGTGAAGTTATCACGCCAATTGTCGACAACGGCTTAGATTGCCCACCACCAAGTCAAGCCGAGGTAAGAAGAGCAATATCGCGGCTGAAAAACAACAAAGAAGCCGGTGCCGACGGTCTGCCCGCAGAGCTTTCAAGTCCGGTGGCGAGGAGTTGATAACGAGCATGCACCAGCTCCTGCGCACGGTTTGGCTTAAAGAGTGCATGCCCGACGATTGGAATGTAAGCGTATTATGTCCTGTGCTGAAAAAGGGTGATCCAAGTGTGTGCTCCAACTACCGCGGGATCAGCCTTTTACCCATCGCATATAAGGTCCTGTCGAGTGTGCTATGTGAAAGACTAAAGCCAGTGTTATCCAACCTGATCGGGCCTTATCAGTGTGGCTTTAGACCTGGAAAATCAACAACTGACCAAATTTTCACACTTCGGCAAATCCTGGAAAAGACCCAAGAGAAACAGATCGACACGTACCATCTTTTTGTCGACTATAAAGCTGCCTTCGACAGCCCGATACGGCAGAAATTACTTGAAGCCATGGCTGAGTTTGGTATTCCAGCGAAGCTGATACGTCTTTGCGGAATGACGCCGACTGACCCGAAGTCTTCAGTGAAGATTGGCAAGGACCTTACGGAGCCATTCTATACCAGACGAGGCCTAAAACAAGGCGACGGCCTATCGTGCGATCTCTTCAACATTGTGATGGAGATGATAATGAGAAAAGCTGC
Source organism: Muscina levida (assembly GCA_964034835.1). NCBI lineage: Eukaryota > Metazoa > Arthropoda > Insecta > Diptera > Muscidae > Muscina > Muscina levida. The sequence goes on from OZ035883.1 coordinate 33,936,573, forward strand.
AGTAAACACGAGTGACACTATATTCAACAAAAGCCACATGCTACTCGCGTACGCTGATGACGTAGACATCATCGGTCGAAAACTGCGGGATGTGACTGCAGCATTCTCAGGTATTCAGAAGGAATCAGCGAAAATGGGCCTAACGGTGAACGAGGACAAAACGTGAACGTTGACAACTATAATTTCGAGGTGGTAGATAATTTTGTCTACCTAGGCTCCGCCATCAACAAAGAAAATAATGTCAGCCTAGAAATCCGGAGAAGAATCCTGCTTGCAAATAAATGCTACTACGGACTAAGCAAGCGATTCAATGACAGAGCTCTCTCTCGACGAACAAAACTCAAGCTATGCCAGATACTAATTCTACCTGTCTTAATGTATGGCTCAAAATCCTGGGTTATGACACAAGCGGATGAATCGGTTCTGGCGGTATTCGAGAGAAAAATACTCCGTAAAATATATGGGCCCATCATCGTTAACGGAGAGTATCGGCGTCGTATGAATCATGAGCTGTACGAGCTGTACACTGACATTGACGTGGTCAAACGCATTAAGGTGCAACGGTTGCGTTGGCTAGGTCATGTTGTACGCATGGACGAAAATGCTCCAGCTCGAAAAGTCTTCGACAATGAACTCGATGGACGGCGCAGAAGAGGGCGACCTAAACTCCGTTGGAAAGACCAGGTTACTGAGAACCTTACAGAACTCGGTGTGACTAACTGGAGAAGAAGCGCAGAAGATCGAGGCGCTTATAATATTTTTCTACGTGCGGTATATAATCCACTGGGATTGCATAGAAGTACCAGCTAAGTAAGTAAGTAAGTTAAGAAATTTATCCAGGAAAGACTCACATTGCAACAACGTCTCCAAATTACATTTAAGCAGAGTGTGAGAGCGATTCATTTAGAGGTTTTGTTTTCATTAAGTTTTATTTTACTGAGCTGGCGTCACTGATGTCAATCTCGCATCTTAATTTTATGCAGTTGTCTTAACCAATTTTTCCAGGAAAGACTCACATTGCATGAACGTCTCCAAATTGCATTTAAGCTGACTTTGAGAGCGATTCATTTAGAGGTTTTGTTTTGATTGAGTTTCGCTTTACAGAAGATATGATACTGGTGTTGAAGTGTGATATTGTTTTTATTCAGCAGTATCTGACAATTTGTTTGGGAAAGCCTCACTTTACAACAAAATCTCTAAATTACCTTTACACTGATTTTGAGATTGATTCATTTAGAGGTTGTTTTTTCATTAAATTTGATATAACAGGGCTTTCGTGACTGTTGTCAAACTAGCATCTGTTTTTTATTCAGTAGTCTTTGACAATTTTTTTGGAATGACTCATTTTGCTACGACTTTTTCGCTAATTTTGCCAGCGATTTATGTGAAGTTTTGTTGTTATTAATTTTTTTTTACAGAGAATGCGCGGCATGTATCAAGCTGTTACCTTATTTTATTGTAGTAGTATTTTACAATTTAAAGAGATAAGACTCACTTTACAACAAGGTCTCTAAATTATCTTTATGCTGGTTTTGAGATTGATTTATTTAGAGGTTGTTTTTTCATTGCATTTTATTTGACATAGCTTGCATATCTGGTGTCAAGTTGTCACCTTATTTTAATTCGGTATTGTTTTACAATTTATTGTGGAAAGCCTCACACTGCAACAGAGTTTTCAAATTATTTTGCTGTAATACGAGAATCGGCAAAACATGTGGTGTGACCTTCCTAGCCCTTTACTGGTAAGACCATAAGCAAACTTAAGTCTCTGTATACATTATGATGCGCTGCTGAAAAGACTACATCCAGTCAATATTAAAGAGAATATTGAGAGTGTTTGGCGCAATCCGCAGATTCTTAAACTTTCGTATGTAACAACAAGGCGAATTTTAAGTAAGAATCTTAATATGGCGGATGATACGATTTATGCGTTAACTTCAGTCAATGGGCTCTTCAGCATCTAAATAAAGATCTGCTGTGTTTCTGCAAAATTTTGTTAAATGCCGAGGCACATTATTTGGCTCAAGGGAGACGTCAATTCTTAAACTAAACTGTTATATCCAAAATAACATTAGTTCATGAGCCGGTGAAATCATTGGTGCGTACTTCATTAAAAATGAGATTTGATTCCACCAAGACGGTGCATTTCGGAACTACCAACGGTCCACCTAGATCGTGTAAGATCCTCGATTATTTTCTCTAGATTTATGTGAAGTGAAAAGTGTTCGTCGATAAGCCAACTACAATTAAAAACATTCAAGCTAACAGTACTCGCGTTTTTCGCAAGATACCGGTGGCAATGTTGGAAAGAGTAATAGAAGGGTTAAAATAGATCACCTTTGAATGGAATTATCTTTCAAAAGTAAATGTCAGATATTATTCTTACGAGACTGTATAAAGAACCCTACATTCAATTTTATTTTAAGAATTGAAGTAAAAAATAAAAAAAAACTTCAAAATGAATCACATCTTCCTGCTGCCTTCCTCTCAACATTGTCCAATATTATTGTATTTATAAATGTCAGAGAATGTTCTCACTGGACATTATAAAGATTCCGATATCCACTTCTACTTTATGTTTATTAGTAAAAAATTAAAAATAAACTTCTAAATGAATCAGATTTTCCTTCTAACTTTCGTGTAGATTGTTGAATATCGTTTTATTTTAAAATTATCGTTTATTATTTTAAAAGGAATAATATATCAATTGCCATTGCTATACCAATAAAAAATGACTTCCATTCATGTTTCCTTCAGCTAAAACGCATACTGAGTACGTATACGCATTATTTATTAGCTCATGTTACTCATACGTCATTAGTTATGAATCATAGTATAAACATTTTATCATTTATTGTTTTGCTTCAAATTAGAACACTACCCTTTCTTTTTAACTTTTAAGACATTTTTTGTCTATTCTCCTTGGTGGCAAAAGTTGTGCACCATTTCCTTAACATTATGATAATCGAGATTACCCCACTGCAAAGAATTCTAACCCTTTTCATCTCCCAAAAGCTCAGCTAAAAGTACCAAAGAAAAATTAAAATTTTTGTTATTGCTAACTTTTTTTGCCCATGGTGCCTGCCTCGCCAACAACGAAATATGACAACTAGAAAATAAAATGCCCGTATGATTTATTCGTTTCATTGCTCTAGCATACGCTCCCTCTCCCTTAGTAGTCGAATGGAAATATTAATTTTTTTCGTTTTGCGACTACAACAAAAAATTAATAATAACAAATTTCGTCGACTTATTTTTAATGAAAACAAATTTAATTAAAAACAACTCTTGCACGGCCATCCATCCATCCATTCATCCTTGGGATGGCGCTTGTTGCGCTTTGAGTTTGGGCATTTTTCTCTCGGCAAGAGAGCAGTAGTGGTGTGCCAGCAACAACAGCGGCAGCAACAGCCAAAGAAGGACAAAACATATTTTAATTAATTACGAAATGAAATACTCGGTACACATTCATTCATTCACTCATTTATTCGCCGATTCACAATCTGGCAGGAGATGCAAACGTTGTTCGCACTCTGTTGTTTTATTTAATAACAGGCGAAAAGGACGTTCACAGTGTCGTTTTGTTTCAAGGGTGACAATTGTTGTTGGCATATTTGTCATGATGCCGTTAGTTAGTAATGTCATGGCGTACTGTTGTTGACGCTATTGTTGTTTTGATGGGCGGCTGGTGGTGGGGCCAGAATGACGCCCTTCATCTTTGCTTCAGCGAATACAAAGATGGTGCGCGAGTGAATAAACGGCAAATATTCAAAAAGCGAACTGAAACTCAGAGTGTGCTATTAGTATGATGTGTAACAGTGTTCATGGAATTAATGGAAAATTGTGAAATGATTTTCATTTGGCGCTGTGTACAAAATATTCGCATGACAGTTAAGGTGCCTTATTAAAGGCGGCTGTTGTGTGTGGAGAACAGCTGGCGAAGATATTTACATTTCAATTAAAGATGAGTGAAATGTATTTGCCTGCCTGTTGCATGATTTTCTTTTGTTTGGATTTTTCGGAGGAGAGTTGTTTGTTTTAAGTTAAGGTTGAACTGTACCATTATTTGGGACATAAATAAAGAGAGAATTATTGCAGAAACCATTTGACAATGTACTGGAATTGACGGGGAGTTTTTAATTCAAAAGATTGTGGATTCTTTGTTTTTTAAAGTTTGTTAAAAATTATAGCTTCGCTTTTTTGTTTTATATTTAATCCTAAAACAAAATTTCAGTTATGAAGTTTGGGTCAATGTGTTCAACATTTTTAAATTTGTATTTTGATCAAAAGAAATGCTACGTTCCAAACATAAATACTATTATCATGTACTTGGAATTATTACTTTGCTAAAAAGCAAAGTGGATTTGGCGCCGAAGATGACAAATTATCCGGAAAATACTATTTTACATAAAATTTAGTAGTGGACTAACATAAAACTTAGTAGTTGTAGTATGTTTAATGGGTAAATTTCCCTTTCCCTGTTGGTAGCCTCTATACAGGAGACACCAATCTTAGATGTAGTATTGACCAAAAACCAAATTACGCCACCAATGATGACCAAAAAGGATACAGATTTGAATATAAATATGTTAGAAAAGAACATGTCATTTATTACCAGACCAACTATTGCCGATTTCTTCTCAATGCTTGAAAAGGCCGCAGTAACATCCCCTAGTCCTTCGCCAATGATATGTATATTTTTGTCATAACATACGCTAGTAACATGTGACTTTTGCTTAAAATGGAACCAGTCGTGTTTACTGCAGCCTTCCGCATGTTCATCTACATTATGATGATAAAAAGATCGCATGACAGACTATCGCCTTGTATAAAGTCTCTTTTGGTAGAAAATGACACTGTCAGATTTTTGGCTATTTTCACTGAAGATTTTGTGTCAGTCAGGGTCATCGCTCAAATTCATATCAGTTTCGCGGGGATACTAAATGTTTCGTGTTGTTTTTCCCTGTTTCTGTTCATAAGTCAATAAACAAAGTGGTGTACTAAAGAACACATTGCATCGCGAAATGAAAGCAGTGGGGGCACCCTCCCGCCGCATACGCAGTAGTTAGACTCGTTGCGTACTTACTGTCGCTACTGTCTCCCTCTCTCTGTCTCTCTGTGGTTTAGACTCGTTGCGTGCTTAGTTTCGCTATTTTCTCTCTCTCTCTCTTTCTCTACAGTAAGAGACGAATGCGTTGGCGGACACTCACCTCGCCGTATACACCGTACTTAGTATCGTTGCGTACTCAGTCTCGCTACTCTCTCTCTGTCTTTTTCCGTAAGTCATAAGTCATCTGCACCAATCCTTTTCAGTACTTAGAAAGTCATTCTTTTGCCCGGCCCCCTCTTCATCATCTGCATCAAGTCTTTTCACAAAAACTTCAAAATTCAAAGTATGAAATTACACACCAAAATGTGAAAATATCCCCCAAAAATAAAATTAAAATAAGACCCAACAATTTTATTGGGTTTTTTTTCGCTATAACATTTGGGATCTAATTTCGTAATGAAAGTATGTCCAAAAAAAAGAAAAAAAAATTAAGCCTCAAAAAATAGTAAAATTTCGTATTGTTGCTTCTCGTATAATTTTTGGGGCCTAATTTCATTCTGCCACTGATAAGATCTAATCAGGGTTTCTAGGATCGGCTTTAGTCTTTCATATAATAAAATACACAGGACCTTATAAGCGTTGGATATAAGGCTGATCCCGCTTTACACACTTGGATCGTCTTTCTTAATCACAGGACATAGAACACTGAGAATCCAATCATCGACAATGCATTTCTTAGGCCAACTCGTGTTTATTATCTGGTGAATGCACGTTGCCAACTCATCGCCAACGGCCCTAAAAATCTGTGCCAGTTGTTGTTTTTAAGCTGAGTAATTGCCGTGCTGATCTTGTTTTGTCTCGGTGGTGGAGAATCTACTCTGTCCTCGGTGATTAGCGAGATTTCGCCACTTATGCTGCCTTGGGAAGAATCAGTGTACGAAAATGTTGCCTCCATATTTGCAGCACATTGTGCGTGTCCGTGTGAAGATTTCCATTACTGTTCTTACAGGAGGAGAACCTTTACTTTTTACCTTTTAACTGAATTTTCGGTCTTTACCTCTATCCCTGTAATTTTTCATACCCAGGCTCTCTTTTCTTCCATAGACGCTTTTGCGCATGAAGAGGCTTGTCATCTCCCTCTTCTTCTCATTATAACGTTCAGATACCGCATGCGTTGCCATTGGCAGAAGTTTTGCCTTGTGTGCAACATCCTTTTCGTCAGACATTATGCGACATTTCTCATCGTACTAAGGTTTGCCTAAGCGTGGGTTTTCATAACCTAGTAAGGCTATTGCGGCAGTGGTCATAGCGTTAGCAATATGATGCCACTATGGGTCGTAAACCTCAGGGGCTCCTTTGAAGTAGTTGAAAGAGTTGATCGGAGTTGGCATTGGCTATCTCGGTGGTATGTAGCTTTGTGATGTCGAGCTTTCTTTGCGTTTGGTAACGAGCGTTTTTAGCACTACTTAATCGCATCCATAACTGCAACTATGTGGTGATCCGAGTCAATGTTTGCATCGCGGTCTTGATAGAAAAATCATAGTCTGTCGACGACCTAATATCAGGTACAGTGGAGACAAGAATTTGGTCCTTTCAACCACTAGTATGCCAACATCATACATACTCTTCAAAGACAAAATTATTGCTATTGACTTCACAGCAGTAGTGATTGCGATACTATTGGCATCAGCCACTCACTACAAAAAGACCAGTGGTGATCAATCTTGTTTCTTGCCTATTGATCAGGGGACAGGGAAATCTGGTTCCACTCACTACCATGTTTCTTGACGACGCGAAGCTAACCAATCTGAATCCTATATCGGAGGTGTTGTTGTGTGGACTGCATTTTCGGCCCGCTGAACAAAGAGTCTTTTCTGTTCCTATTTTAGCATTAAAATCTCCTAGAACACTTTGGAGAACCACCCAATTAGGACCACTACCACTAGTTTCTCTCTTTTTTATTACGCATCAAGAATCAATATATACTTGTTCGCCTGCCTCGCAACGCTTACAAATTTTAATTTATAATTACGATAAAAGCCTTGTGTTGTAATCGAATTGCGGCGTGTAATAATTTTTTTTTCGAAAATTATGTAATATTTTGTGCAAAATAATCAGTTTTGTGATCAACATATTGTCCGTTGCCCGTTAACACTTTTAGCAAATGTTTAAACAATTTTTGCCAGCACATGATTGTGCACATAGTCATGGATGGGTTCTGGCACTTGGGTGCATATGATACATTTGCCATTTGGATATTTTATAACATCTACGACTACATGTGCATAGCATACCCATATATGTATGGGTGCATGCGTATGTCTGCGTGTGTGTGTGCGAATCTACGCAATTCCGTAAATTTGCATTGTATTCTGGTGGTTTTGTGCCACAATACTAGGTATTTCATATAGTGCCTCCCCCCCACCGTACCGACACACCACAAGCAACAAAGTGATGGCACATAAAACAATGTTGCAACATATGCGTTTTGGTTTCGGCTGCTGTTGTTGCCGTCAGGAGCTAATGTCGCTCCAATGGCGGTCGCTGACGTTGTTGGTTGTGTGTGTTGTTTTGTTGTTTTTTTTGTGCTCTGGTTGTTTCTCTATTTTTCGCTTGACTATATCATAAATTTGTTTACAATACAATACATTTACAGAGAAACGGAAACGTTTTACACCGCAAAACAGCTAATGTGTGCATTGTTGCAGCAACAATTACATTAACAACAACTGATGTTGCCTCGTGTTCTAGTTATGCACAGAGCAGAGCAGCGTTGTTGCTGTTGCTATTGCTGTTGTTGCCACTTTGTTTTTCTCGCTACATCGGCAACAAGCGACGACAATAACAAAAGACAGATGCAATTACAAAAATTACTGTGCAACAAAGCGTTGCAAAATAAAGGCTCAGTCTTTTATTTTTTCTGTTGTTGTTGTTGTTATTGCTGCTATGTGGTAATGTATTCGTTCGTTTAGTTTTGTTGCAAGAACTTTATAATAATGAGCTAGTGAAGGTGGGGCAAAAGGGTGGCAAGCAGCATTGGCGCGATTGGTGATTTATTCATGGGTGGGATTGGCGGGCTGTGTGGCAAAGAGATGATGGTTTTTTTTTGTTGTCGGCATAATTTATAGTAATTTTGTTAATGTATTGCACATTGCTTAATTTGAAATTGTCTGTCGCAAGAAAGTTTCGTATGGGCGGGAGGGACTCAAACAGGGGCTTACATTAGCTGGAAAGTCAGGATGAAAATTGGCGGCGATAATTTGATGAAGGAATTTTATCAGCTGGTGTGTTTATGGGTTAATTGATTATTGCAATTACGGGTAGGATGGTGAATGTGTGGAGACAGTTATATAAATATAGTTAGGGAAACTTAACTTCTCGGATATAATACAATATGAATTAAGTTTGAAGGCTGCACTATCTTTTGATTGGTTTATTCAGTGTTTTTACTACAGATTTTTTTTCACTACTTTCTTAAAGATATATTCACTACCATCATCGCTATCCATTAGAAGTTTGAGATCTACATTCGAAAAACATTAAGTTCCAAACCATATCCCAGTTTTTTATTCCACACTATTACCATGACTACCTCTTTGTTTGTTACCCTTTTTGTCATTCGCTACCGACATATGTTCATTCAACATTCAAATCATTGTACGTCGATTGAATTAATGCTCTTCTTTAAATAAAAGGTTAATTAGACCAAACGAAAGTGCACTGAGAAATTTTGAATCAAGTCTATCATCATTAGTGATGGTTTACATACATATATCAATAGCCACGTTCGTGTGTGCATGTGTACACTATATTATTTCGAATTGTAAATACCACGACATACATCCTTAAGTAACTATTTACACATGTAAGTAGTTAATTGTTGTGTGGGATCATATTGTTTAACATAAATTTACAAAATCGGGAATGCCAACATGGATACATTGAAAATCTCTGGCATTTTTAGGCACTCATCCTGCGTACACAGTCGATATGAAACCAACCATCAGTCATTGTTTAACACTAATGAGCTGATCAAATGTTTACATTCTATGTTACGAATTTATAATAAAGTGTTATCAAATAGAATAGCATAGACGTACACACACTCACACGCAGGCACAATCTGGAACGTGCAATTATAACATATATATAGGCAGAGAAGGAAGGTTGAAAGACCGTCGCCAGAAAAGGAAAGGCCTTTCAATACTTAGGCATTATTTTTATTTTAGGGCCAACCGCTACACAATTCTTTTATATTTCAATATTCCAACTATTCTTAACATAAAAAATTATATTTTTATAAAATTTTGAAAACATATTCATATGTTTATATAAAACATGTAACAAAACAATATATAAAACTATAAAAACTATTAAAAATGTAAAAAATGTTAGAAATATTAAAACTATTAAAAATACTAAAATATTAAGAATAAGAGATATGAAAAATATTAAGAGGAATAAAAATATTAAAAATATTGAAAATACTAAAAATATTAAAAATGAACAATATTAAAAATATAAAATATATTAAAAGTGATAGAAATATTAAAAATTATAAATTATAAAAATTATAAAAATTTTAAAATTTTAAAAATATTAAAAATATTAAAAATATTAAAAATATAAAAATATTAAAAATATTAAAAATATTAAAAATATTAAAAATATTAAAAATATTAAAAATATTAAAAATATTAAAAATATTAAAAATATTAAAAATATTAAAATATTAAAAATATTAAAAATATTAAAAATATTAAAAATATTAAAAATATTACTTACTTACTTACTTAGCTGGTACTTCTATGCAATCCCAGTGGATTATATACCGCACGTAGAAAAATATTATAAGCGCCTCGATCTTCTGCGCTTCTTCTCCAGTTAGTCACACCGAGTTCTGTAAGGTTCTCAGTAACCTGGTCTTTCCAACGGAGTTTTGGTCGCCCTCTTCTGCGCCGTCCATCGAGTTCATTGTCGAAGACTTTTCGAGCTGGAGCATTTTCATCCATGCGTACAACATGACCTAGCCAGCGCAGCCGTTGCACCTTAATGCGTTTGACCACGTCAATGTCAGTGTACAGCTCGTACAGCTCATGATTCATACGACGCCGATACTCTCCGTTAACGATGATGGGCCCATATATTTTACGGAGTATTTTTCTCTCGAATACCGCCAGAACCGATTCATCCGCTTGTGTCATAACCCAGGATTCTGAGCCATACATTAAGACAGGTAGAACCAGTATCTGGAATAGCTGGAGTTTTGTTCGTCGAGAGAGGGCTCTGTCATTGAATCGCTTGCTTAGTCCGTAGTAGCATTTATTTGCAAGCAGGATTCTTCTCCGGATTTCTAGGCTGACATTATTTGCTTTATTGATGGCGGATCCTAGGTAGACAAAGTTATCTACCACCTCGAAATTATAGTTGTCAACGTTCACGCAGTTTCCCAAACGAGTAGATTCTTTGTTCGTTGAAACTAATAACTTCGTTTTGTCCTCGTTCACCGTTAGGCCCATTTTCGCTGATTCCTTCTGTATACCTGAGAAGGCTGCAGTCACATCCCGCAGTTTTCGACCGATGATGTCCACGTCATCAGCGTACGCGAGTAGCATGTGGCTTTTGTTGAATATAGTGCCACTCGTGTTTACTGCAGCTTTTCTCATTATCATCTCCATCACAATGTTGAAGAGATCGCACGATAGGCCGTCGCCTTGTTTTAGGCCTCGTCTGGTATAGAATGGCTCCGTAAGGTCCTTGCTAATCTTCACTGAAGACTTCGTGTCAGTCAGCGTCATTCCGCAAAGACGTATCAGCTTCGCTGGAATACCAAACTCAGCCATGGCATCGAGTAATTTCTGCCGTATCGGGCTGTCGAAGGCAGCTTTATAGTCGACAAAAAGATGGTACGTGTCGATCTGTTTCTCTTGGGTCTTTTCCAGGATTTGCCGAAGTGTGAAAATCTGGTCAGTTTTTGATTTTCCGGGTCTAAAGCCACACTGATAAGGCCCGATCAGGTTGGATAACACTGGCTTTAGTCTTTCACATAGCACACTCGACAGGACCTTATATGCGATGGGTAGAAGGCTGATCCCGCGGTAGTTAGAGCACACACTTGGATCACCTTTTTCAGCACAGGACATAATACGCTTACATTCCAATCGTCGGGCATGCACTCTTTAAGCCAAACCGTGCGCAGGAGCTGGTGCATGCTCGTTATCAGCTCCTCGCCACCGGACTTGAAGAGCTCTGCGGGCAGACCGTCGGCACCGGCTGCTTTGTTGTTTTTCAGCCGCGATATTGCTCTTCTTACCTCGGCTTGACTTGGTGGTGGGCAATCTAAGCCGTCGTCGACAATTGGCGTGATAACTTCACGTGCGCTGCCTTCTGGAACCAGCAGTTGCTGGAAGTGTTCTCTCCATATGTGCAGCACACTCTGCGTATCCGTGACCAGATTTCCATCACTGTCCTTACAGGTGGGGAGGCCATTACCGTATCCATTTGTTCTTATTTTCTGGTAAAATTTTCGGGCCTCACCTCTATCCCTGTATCGCTCTATATCCTCGTTCTCCCGTTCCTTCATCTGACGTTTTTTTCGCCTAAATAGCTGTCTCGCCCGTTTTGCTTTCTCCTTATGCCGTTCCCTAACAGCACGGGTTGCATTTGGCTGTAGCGTTGCCCTATAAGCAGCATCCAGTTCCTCAGACGCTATGCGACATTCTTCATCGTACCAGGATTCGTCTGAGCTCCGCTTTTCATATCCTAGCACGGTTGTTGCGGCGGTTGCCATGGAATGCGCAATATGCTGCCACTGTGTATCGGGAACGTCAGAAGTAGAGGCGTTGTGTCGTAAAAGTTGGGAGAGCTGGTTGGAGTAGGCAGTAGCTATGTCTGGGGTTTGCAGCTTCGCGATGTCCAGCTTTCTTTGTGTTTGGTTACGTGCGTTTTTCGCTCTGCTCAATCTTGTGCGCACCTTGGCTGCAACCAGGTAATGATCCGAGCCCATATTAGCACCACGAATCACACGCACGTCCATGACACTAGATGCATGTCTGCCATCAATTACTACATGATCAATTTGATTTTTGGTGTTTTGATCGGGGGATAGCCAAGTCTGACGTGTCGGTATGCAGGCTGAATTTGCCGATCGATGGACCAAGAACATCTTCCCTTCCTACTTTTGCATTAAAGTCTCCTAGAACAATTTTAATGTCGTGGCCAGGGCAGCGGTCGTATGTTTCCTCTAGGCGCTCGTAAAATGCATCTTTAATCTCATCGTCTTTATCTTCCGTCGGGGCGTGTACACAAATCAGCGTGATGTAAAAATATTTCGCCCGGATGCGAATGGTGGCTATTCGGTCACTTACAGGGTTAAACCGCGAGACCAGGTGTCGAAGTCTCTTGCCGACTATGAAACCACATCCAAATTCGTGTCTTTCTGCATGGCAGCTGTAGAAGATGTCACAGTTCTTTCGTCGTGTGCATCCCTGTCCCGTCCATCTCATTTCCTGTATGGCGGTGATGTCAGCCTTGTATTTGTCGAGGACATCCGCCAGTTGGATAGAGGCACCATCTCTGTATAGAGTTCGGACATTCCAGGTGCATATCCTTAAATCATGGTCCTTATATCGTTTGCGGGGGTCGTCAACATTTGGGGGGGTTCTTGTTTTTTCTTTTCTTCGTGTTTTCATAATAAATTTTGTTTAAGGAGAGTGGCTTATTAGGCCACCGCTCCCGATCCTAGTTTCTTGGGGCTGCCAAGGCCACTAGGAGAGCCTGTGTTGAGCTTCAGTAACTTTTGTTACCTACTTCCTAAGACGCATCGGTGGTAGCATGCCGATTAGGTTACTCAACGTTTCGCCTTCTAACTCTAGCTAACTTCTAAGCGGTTGCTTTGAAGTCATTGCCCAGGGAATACTTGGTCTAGGACCGGAAGTAGTTAGCTGCTTGGGCAGTGCCACAAAGGAATCGCTTCTGGTCACTCCAAAGTGAGTGACAATCAGTAGTTTTCAGCCTCTAGGCAAAGTCCCATTCCCCTGAAAAATATTAGAAATATTAAAAATAGTAAAAATAATAAAAAATATTAACAATATTACAAATATGAAAAATATTAAGAAGAATAAAAATATTCAAAACATTAAAAAATATTAAAAATTTAAAAAAAATTTTAAAAGTAATCTTTATATATAAAATTCTACCGTACGTGTGTTGTGACTGAACTCCTCCTAAACGGCTGGACGGATTTGCATAAATTTTTTTGTATGCGTTTGGGTGGCGTCCCGGATGGTTTAGATTTACAATTCGGTCCAATTGGACAAAGGGGCGTGGCACCGCCCATACAACTTAAAAATCAAAAGGGCTATATCTCATGAACTATCAGAGGTATGAAGATGAGATTTGGTATATATGTTGTTGAAGCAGTATTAATTTCAGCCAAGGTGGAAGTGGGCGGTGCCACGCCCCCTTTTCAAAAATCGCTCTAACGGCTTTTCTAATAGACCGATTGATACGAAAATTTTACCAAGTGGTACTGTAGACCTGTAGATAGTCCCTGGCTATATTTGGTTGTGGTTGGATGAAGGGGCGTGGCATGAAGATTAGATGTGATATAACTGTTGTTGGAGTAGTATTTATTACAGTCAGGGCCTTTCCAATACACCGATTGATACGAAAATTTCAAAATTCAAAGTGGTACTGATGACCTGCTGATAGCCCGTGGCTATACTTGATTGTGATTGGATGAAGGGGCGTGGCACCTCCCACACAATTTTAAATGGGTATATCTTGGGTATATCAAGAGGTTCAAAGATGAGATTCGTTATATATGTTGTTGGTACATTATGAAACATTCAGGGTGGAAGTGGGCTGTGCGAAGCCCCTTTTTAAATAAACCGTTATAACTAAATTAACACAGTATGTTGCAGTTCGGCTAGAGATATGAATAGGATATTTAACACGAAATTGGTCAATATTTGACTATGTAAGTGTATCAAACAATTGTCCGTACACTAGGCAGTTGAGGACAAATCGAATCTGCGCCGACTAAAACAGTAATGTGTTTTGCATTTACTTTACAGGTATGTGTGTTTCAATTACTTTACACGAGAGAGAATCGGTAATAAATCAAATTAAGCAATGTTCTTTGGAGTTGGACAGGGAAATAGCTTTTGTCTCACTGGGGGCACAATTTGAATTTTTTTAGAATGTCAGAGGTAATATTATCGGACATTTGGAAAGAATCTATATATGGGTTTATTTTAGACATATAGAACTTCAGATAGGTAAAAGTGTAAATCTAGCTGCACAATAATGAAGTGTGTTAGACTTTCTTTTGGTATACTATGGCAAATCACCATGCAAAGTCTTACACTAGAACAACTATTCCAAATCATAGGAATTTATTTTAAAAATACACGCTCTGTTCACTAAACTTATTGAGCACTATCTGATCAGCTAATACGCAATACTATGGATCGACAACATTTACTATTTCCGATAATATTTATCCAAATCAAGCGCGTACCATGCGTACAGAAGAAGCCATAGTCTTAGCCGGTGGACGAACAATTGTTTTTTATATTTATCATGTCATTGCAAAACATTCGGAAGAGAAAACGTTCCAACACGACGGCATACATGCCATATAGCGCATGAGACCATCACTTTGTAAGCCAAACATTTGGTGGCCGAATTATCTCAAGACATGGTAATACGAGTATATTATACAAAAATAGTATAAGCAAAATTTTTGATCAGTTGGAGAACAAGAAAAAGAATAGTGTTTTTTATGGCAAAATACTTAAAGTTGTTCTCGAAAATAAATGCATGAATCTTCAAACGAAATTTTCATTTTCGGTCAATAGGCGGAGAAGGCATGCCAAATGTGATTTTTACGCCCACAGACAGTAGCCAGTACAACACATAAAAATATAACATTTATTTTTGATATTTAGCGAATGTCCGTTTCCGATTAATGAAAGAATTTGTTTTTCTCCCTACATACAGAAAAAACTTGATCTACATGTGGGCAGTACATATATAAATTTGATGATAAACTTTTTACGATCGTCATAGAGCCTAAGGTAGTTAGTATTTAAAAAAAAGTCTTCTATGGTTAACTTCCGTGTTAAGGAGTTACTTGAAATTAGTTACATAAGTTACTAAACTCAACATATTATTTTCGCTTTAAAAGTACTTTGTTTGTTAGATCTACAAATAAATAAATTTGCGTTTACATAGCACTTAGGGCAGTTAGAAATGTGAATTATATTCTAAGTTAATATGCCAGAGCGAAGCATTGCCGGGCCCACTAGTCTATATATATAAAAATGGTGGCAAAAATGTATAGTAATTCATCAATTGAGAACGGCTGCGTCGATTTTGCTCAATTTTTCAGTTGTTCGTTATTGCCAGGAGAAGGTTTATGTGAAAGAAAATTTTGGGAAAATCTTCCGGAAAAGTCGGAAAATCGGAAAATTGCCTTTTTGTATGGAATTTTGTGTGCAATTGTTACAGAATGGTTTTTCGAATAGAAAAATGGAAATTTTTTTTTGAAAAATGCGGAAAATTCCGGAAAAATTCGAAAATTTTAAAATTTTTTTTTTACGAAGTTTTGCATATTATTGTGCGACTTTATAGTTTTGGACGATGTAACAGTGAAAAATATCGGATAATTATTCCGAAATTACTTTCCGAATGGGACAATAGAAAAATTCTTGGTGAAAAACTCGGAAAATTCAGGAAAAACTCGAAAATTTGGATTTTTTCGGAAACATTTTGCACCGCAAATTCAATTTTTGTAATACATTTTGTGTGTAATTGTTTCGCTGTGGCTTTTCGGTTGGAAAAATAGAAAATTTTGGTTGAAAAATTATGGAAAAATTCCAAAAATATAAATTTTTGTTCGACGAAATTTTACATTTTATTGTAAGTTTTGATAATTTTGAATGATATAATTGTGAAAAATTCGGATAATTATTCCGAAATGACTTTTCGAATGGAAAATTAGAAAATTCTTGGTGGAAACCTCGGAAAATTCCGGAAAAAATCTAAATTTTTTGATTTTTTCGACGAAATTTTTCATTGTATCGCTTGATTTGATGATTTTAGACGACGTAAAAATGAAAAATTCGTTATGATGCTTGAAAAATTTCGGAATATTTTGAAATTTATTATGTTAAAATATTAAATGCAAAATGGTAGAACAATTTTAAAATCTTCTGCATAAGCATAATGCATTGGTCCGATTGTTCAAAACCACATTGAATACAATGCATTATGACGTCCACAAAATCATTATCAGAGACCAAAGGGTCTCTTCCTTTGGATGCCATGTAAGACAATTCAATGCTCCCACTATAAATGAAGACGGAATTGTTCTCAAGCTTCGGGATGGTGGACAAGTTGGACGAAATGGCTGACGACATTTGCACAGAGTTCGCACGACAACATCCAATTTCGATCTTGAAATTATCTTCTGATCAAAGACATTTGCGTGCTAATGTGTGGCAGTCTACTGTCGAAATTGGGAATACCAGCGCAAAATCGTTCAATGCATGATGCATTCAATCGCGAATTGCAACAAGAACAAACACTTTGAACGAGTTGAGCTGACTGAAAGAGTCCGAACAAATGTGGCGCTCTTAACTGCCGAGCAAACGAATGTGTACGATTCAATGATGAAAGTTGTTGACATTGGAACGGAAGCATTTACTTTTTTGATGATGCCGGTTGGACAGGCAAGAGATTCGTAATTTCTTTGATTCTAGCAACAATTCCGTCATGATCGCAATTAAGTTAGATGTTGCATACTTTGGTATTGCTTCCGCAATCGAACTGCACATTCCGCTTTCTTCTTACGGTTGACAACACAACGTGTAGCGAAATTGTTGCGGGAATGTTTAATCATTATTTGGAATTAATGCACGATGACGCATAAACGAGCATTGGAGGCAGATGACCTAACGATGAAAAATTTTCGACAGAATTTTTTAACTCTCTAGATGTGCCAGTTGTGCATAATTTGCAGCTGAAGGTGGGATCGATCATGATCATTTTACGGAAACTGAATCATGCGAAATTGTAATTAAAGCGACGATCATCAAGGGCATATGCAAAGGAGAGGAAGTCCTTATCCCTCGAATCTATTATTCCAACCGATCTTCGCTTCCAATTCAACTCCCCATTCGATTGGCTTTTGCGATAACAATCAATAAATCGTAAGGCCAATCATTGGAAATTTGTGGAATCAACCTCGAATTTCCCTGCTTTTTACAGGGTCAGCTGTGCGTTGTTTGTTTGCGTGTTGACAAACAGTCTTCATTGTTTGTTTTTACGCCGGAAACAAATCGGAAAACAATGTATATCAGATCGCTCTTCACAGATTTCGATTAAATTCAAGTAAATCAGATTAAAACTTGAACTATCTGTGTTTTACTATTATATAAAGGCGTTACCTTAGGAGCGAGACGAAGTTTGCCGGGTCCAAAGTTGTGTGCCAGAACAACGTTTGCCGGGTCAGCTAGTAAAATTATAAAAAATATTAAAAAAGTTAGAAATATTAAAACCAGTAAAATTGTATGTATTACGATATGAATAAGGGCCTCTCTATAGATACCGACTCCGCTACTGGATCAATCTAAGTACACATATGAAAACTATCTGTGCATGTAGTGCACGCTCACGCACACACGCACATGGAAACAACAATGAAGTTGATTGTGTGCATTCATGTGTGTTTGATATCAATTGCATTTGCCATTGTGTTTGTATGTGATACAAGTTACACGCGCACAACCCGTAAAATATCATGCATATACAGATACGTACATACATATTTATAATATGGTCACACACACACACACACACACACACCGATCTAACACACATGCAGATACAATTCTACAAGCTGGTACTACCACTCTCACGTTAATGTGAGTTGAAGGCATTCAATTGTATGTGAACAATTGAATGTGATGCTATTCGATGCATCTATTGATGATGATGTTCCTATTGATAAATAAATTGATTAAAGTTTAACTCAAAAGTGGCACACACGCACACATATGCGAACATACATAGATCGCTAAGCGTTGTAGCAGAATATTGGATATAACCTCTAAACATGGCAATCAAAGGATATTGTGTCGCGCTGCATGTCAACATTACCAAATGTAGTACAAGTAAGACGATCAGCATTGTGAAGGACTGTGAACGCGTCTGTTTTTGTTTGGGTTATTTTTAAATTGGTTGCACTATTGGGGGTATTGAGTGTTAGGATGGGTGGAAGCCAGACAAAGAAATTGGATTTTAAATTCTAATTGAGCTATGAGGTATTTTTATGTTGGTGTCTAATTTAAACTAGGAGTGGATTTTTGAAAGCGAAAGAAGGACAGGAACTTAGCGTCATATGCAACATACTAGAATGTATCTCCGAAACTGGATAACGCATTATATATTTTTTATATCTATAAGTATGTTACTTATAGTAATTTCAATATTTTTGTTATTTTAGAAAATTTTTATCATTTTGAATATTGTTAATATTTTAAATATTTTTAATATTTTCAATATTTTTCGTATTTTTAATATTTTTAATATTTTTAATATTTCTAATATTTTTAATATTTTTAATATTTTTAATATTTTTAATATTTTTAATATTTTTAATATTTTTAATATTTTTAATATTTTTAATATTTTTAATATTTTTAATATTTTTAATATTTTTAATATTTTTAATATTTTTAATATTTTTAATATTTTTAATATTTTTAATATTTTTAATATTTGTAATAGTTGTAATTTTTTTAATATTTTTAATATTTGGAATAGTTTTAATATTTTTAATATTTTTAATATTTTTAATATTTTTAATATTTTTAATAATTTTAATATTTTTAATATTTTTAATATTTTTAATATTTTTAATATTTTTAATATTTTTAATATTTTTAATATTTTTAATATTTTTAATATTTTTAATATTTTTAATATTTTTAATATTTTTAATATTTTTAATATTTTTAATATTTTTAATATTTTTAATATTTTTAATATTTTTAATATTTTTAATATTTTTAATATTTTTAATATTTGTAATATTTGTAATATTTGTAATATTTGTAATATTTTGAATATTTTGAATATTTTGAATATTTTGAATATTTTGAATATTTTTAATATTTTTAATATTTTGAATATTTTTAATATTTTTAATATTTTGAATATTTTGAATATTTTTAATATTTTTAATTTTTTTTTAATATTTTTCATGTTATTAATTTTTTTAATATTATTCCGAAATGACTTGCGAATGGAAAAATAGACAAATTCCCGGTGGAAAACTTGAAAAATTCCGAAAAAATCGAAAAATT
Organism: Muscina levida; assembly: GCA_964034835.1. Classification (NCBI taxonomy): domain Eukaryota; kingdom Metazoa; phylum Arthropoda; class Insecta; order Diptera; family Muscidae; genus Muscina; species Muscina levida. Next base: position 33,955,998 of record OZ035883.1, read on the forward strand.
TGAATTTTTTGGCAAAATTTTGCATTACATCGCTTGATTTGATGAAAATCGTAAATTAAATTTTTGTCGCTTTTCGAATGGAAAAAAAGAAAATTTTGTTTGAAAATTTTGTCGCTTTTCGAATGGAAAAAAAGAAAATTTTGTTTGAATAATAATGGGAAAATAGCAAAAATATTATATTTTTTTCGACAAAATTTTGCATTTTATCGTATGTTAAGTTGATCTTGAGCGATGTAAATGTGAATAATTATTCAGAAATAACTTTTTGAATGGAAAAAGAGAAAAATTCTCGGACAATTCCAGAAAATAGAGAATTTTTACCGCAAAACACGGATAATTACGGGAAAACGCAAAAAATTCTCATGAATTGATGATTTCCAATACACCGTTCATCCACGCCAATTTGTATACTTCTATCTTTGCTATCCTTCAATTCCCTGCGTACTGTGGATGGTGTGATGTGCGCCGCATTTCGGGAGGCTTGCCAACATTTAAATATGCTCGAAAATGGATCGTTTCTGCGTCAGTGTCATCCGACCGGATGACATGAGCGTGCTGCAATCTGCTGTCGACATTGGCAATGCCAGCGCCAAATCGTTGGATGCAAGATGCAATCGACTATAATCGAGATGATCTGACCGAAATAGTTCGAACAAATGTGCCGCTATTAAATACAGAGCACAAGAACGTGTACGATTTGCTGATGAAGGTTGTTGACGTTGAAACGGGAGGCATTTACTTTCTCGATGCTCCGAGTGGGACAGGCAATACATTTTTTTCTGATTCTGACAACAATTCGGTCAAGATACAAATAACGCTGGCCGCTGCATTCTCTGGCATGGCTGCCACATTGTTGGAATGCAGTCGAACTGCAAATTCCGCTTTGAATCTGTCGATAAATCTCCTCAAGCCAAAGTGCATAATGACCAAGAATTCGGCAACAGCGAAATTGATGTGAGAATGCAAAATCAACATTTGGGATAAATGCGCGATGGCGAATTATCGAACTTTGTAAGTAGTTGACCGAACGTAGAATGATTCACGAGGTGATTTAAAACGATTTGTTGGGGCTATGATATTGCTCACGACATCTACTGCTGCCGATTTACTTAAACCATGCTTGAAATCGTCGAACATGAGGGTCGCATTGCAGAACCTCCCATCGTCTGCTGAATTCTCGAGACAACTACTGGCGCTTCGCAATGACCATATTCGTGTTGATGTTCGACTGAATTGATATCTTTCCCTGCTAATGTTTGCAGGTTCACATCGTCGAATGAGAACTCATTACTAAAGTGTTCCACGGCATTGCACGAAATTATAAAAATCTCGATTGGATTAATGAGTGGGCAATTCTAGCAGCAAAGAATAGAGACGTCGATAGCAACAATGCGATGCCATTTTTCAACTAGCTTAATGTGCGCATAATTTACAGATGAAGTTGCGGTACGCGGTTGTCCTTTAAGAAACTGCTAAACAATGTGATTTAACCGACGATCATCATGGCCAAATTCAATGAAGAGGAAGTCCGTCACCGTTCGGTTGGATTTGGCAATGACAATTAATAAATCGAAAGGACAATCGTTGGGAATATGTGTGATTAAGCTCGAATTATCCTGTATTTCGTGCGTTTTGAAGAACCGCCTCCGTTTTTTGTTTCTGCGGTGGAAAACTAATCGAAAAACATTGTTTATAATATCTCTCTACTAAGTTTACTGAAGGCTTTAAATTGGGGCGAGACGAAATTTGCCGAGTTCTCTAGTTTTTAATATTTTCAATATTTTTTTAATATTTAATATTGTTAATACTTTTAATAGGTTTTTACATCTACAAACTAAATAGTTTCTAATTCAGCATAACGTAGCCTTTCCTTGTAAATATTTCCTACCCTAAACCACCCTCCCGCGACATTTAGCTCATAGTAACCCCCTAACCTACAAATGATCCATTGCCCTACCCAAGTTCTAATTCATTTTCATAAGATGAAACTAATTTTAATTTTAAATTATATGTACAATTTGTTCTCATACAGATTTTGTAAACAATGAAATCACGGTATGTAAATAACAATTTACCTATAAAAATAGACTTCGTATGCCCATACCTGTGCATACAGGAATGTACGTATGTGTAAACATACAATACCCACGATTACATGTATACATTTTACACACCATAAAGGTAACGATGACGGCATTTAACACAACCTTAGGGATTACTCGACGCTTGAGTGACAGTTGAATAATTTTGAATATTAGAGACTTTGTTTTCGTGCTCTTTAAGGGTGGATACCACTAATTGCGTTTGACTGTATGTAAGCGTCTAAATCTTATATGGAAATTTCATTTACAGACATAATACATTCGGTTAGTGTATATTGTTTTTTACGCACAATTACTTTTCATTCACCGGATTCATTTGAATACGCTGGCGGATATTGGTGGAGCTCAGTCTCTGTGTTAGGAGCGCAGCGTTATTGTTTGTACTGCCATCTAATATTCAAGTTAATTGTTGTAGTACATTCCTTATGAGTAATTATAGTTGTTATTGTTTTATTAATTTTACATAAAATCTATTAGCATTCATTAAATCAATTTAATCTGTAAAATACCCTCCAGAAGAATTTGCAAAAGTTTTGTTGAAAGCAGAAATGCGTTAATTAACAAGTATTCCCCTAAACAGCTGACGAGGAGGTGAAGATGGAAAGGGAGGTGTAGGTAAAAATACAAGCAACGTTTTAATATAGAGAGAATGGCGATAAATACGATTGTAAATTGAAAAGAAAGCAATAAATACCTTGCTCTGGGTGTCGTTTTGTGATTACAAATGAGGGGGAATTCACCTGAAAATTCCTTTGAGAAAAATTCATATTTCAAATTAATAATGATTTATTTGCTATTTGTGATGATTATTAATAACATCGCGTTGCGAAATCGAATTATTGTCATTGCACAAAGGTGAACGGAGAAGGATATTAATGAAGGATTTGCTGTGATAGCTGTGATGCTGTATTAATTATATTTGTAAGTGGCGTCAGGTGCTTAATGTCAAGTATTCGAATAGTATTATGTCTGTGATTCTTTCTGTAGTGGGGAATTATTAAAGACATAGTTATATTTAATATCTAGAAAATTAATACAATTATTTTTGGAACTCGTTCAGATAAAGCGTAGGTTAAAGCTAAAATGTTTATTTCGATTGTATTGGAGTGTCGGTTAAATTAGAATAATGAGTACTGCCTTTCGCTTTTCTACTGTTTACCATCTTTTCCCTAAACTAAATAACTATAATGCAATCAAAAATAGCGATATAATAATCACCTAATCTAAGACCCAATACAGCATAGCACACATTAATTTGTATTTTTAACAATCCACTGCAGTTCGAAACAAACTCCCCCCTCCCCAACCCTTCTCCCATTATCACAATTCATAATTTGCTAATTAAGAACGTTTATTATATGAAAATTTGACAATGCCTGCATCCATACATATGTGTATTGTTAGTTATTTGTATACACGTACCATACAGATGCAGAAACATGCACACACACACTCACACACACATGTAATTGCTGTTGCTGCACACACATGTTAAATAGTAGGGAGTTTTTCACAACTTTTTCGTAACTGTAATTATGGTAAGAAGCAATTCACAAAATTACTGCAGGTAAACGTGACTTTTTCATTCACTCCCGTTCGCCGCACACAAACACACACTCACACACACACACAACACAATTTTGTCGTTCAAAGCTAAAAAGTTTAGAAAATACGAAGTGGTGCTCCCCTCCGGGAAATAGTTGAACACATAATCTACTTTAGGGAAACAAGTAAACTTTATGTCAAATGTGCATGTTAAGTAAACTATCACATATGCAGCGTTATAATCGTGTTTTTCATTGTTGTACGAAGTTGCACGAAAATTAAATACATAAATAGTTGTGGAATATGGATTAAAATTGCTGATTGCAATGGTGTATATAATCGTTGTCGTTGTTGTAGGTTGTGTACTTTGAAATGGAGTTGTTGTTTTTTTGGAAAGATTAGAACATTAGCGTGGCATATGGAGTTGTTACCAAGGGTATGCAATTTTTGTTGAAGAGCTCAGATTTGCCAGTGTATAAATAGAACTTAATATGTAATAGCTTTATCAATCTTAAATTTAAGAAATTTTGTTCTTCCATCTTATTTCTACAGGACATTATTTGAAACTAACTTGTAAAACAAAAATTATTTCGTCAGGCGGTAATTCCTTTCTTATTTCCAATTTAAATAAATTTGGTAGATGAACCGCCTTGGTGAAATGTATAAAAAACTAGCGGATCCGGCGGCAAACTTCGTCTCGCCCCAAGTTAATGTCAGATAAACTCTGTTGAGAGTGGTATGAATTGAAATAATCGGAATTCGTTAGATAAGGACTTCCTCTTCTTCGTCTGTTAAATGACATTGTTTTGCAGTTTATTGACGGACAACCGCAAACCATTGCACAATTTCGTTTGATTCAGATACCGCAATATGATTATGATCGATCCCATCTTCATTATTCATTATGCGGCACAAAGCGAGTTGGAAGATTCGGTCGGATTGTTGGTCGCTTCATCCTCGTCGGTCACGCTGTAAATAGATTTGTGCAAATGCAGTTCTCCAGCGATTTGACATTCCGAAATGAAATTCATGCTATCGATGTCTTTATTCTTCGCTGCTAGTACTGCCAGTTGATTAACCCAATCGAGAATTTTATAATTTTGGGCAATGCCAGGGAACACTTTAGTGATGAGTTGCTTTTTCGACGATGTGAACTCGCAAAAATTTGCAGGGCCTTTGGCAAGCGCCAGCAGTTGTCTCGAGAATTCAGTGGAGGGAGAATTCATTCAATGGGAGGTTCTGCAAAGAGACCTTCATATTCGTAGCCAATTTCAAATTCCTCCGGTCGGGTTCAATGGATGAAATGTGACTCCGAGGTACGCAAACAAAGTACAAATTTGAATCGCTGACGTAGTATCGGTTGCATCGGCGAGCACTGATGTCAAGCTAATTTAAATTCTGGCAAGCCTCTCAAAATGTGTGAACAGCACACCATCCACAGTACGCAGCGAATTGAAGGATAGCAAAGATAGAAGCATACACACTGGCGTGGATGAACTGTGTACTAATTAATTGTACGACGTTAAGGTTTGATCGTCTAATAGGAGGCATTAGTCAATTAAATAACTCTCCCTAAAAATCTACAAAGTCATTACGGAATGAATGAATTAGATAACCAAATTTTTCATACGTAAACTCTTTTCTTGAGAAAAATATCAAATTGATAAATATTGCATAGGATATTAATATATATTTTTTATCTAAATAATATATACCTCGTTAAATTTTCCAACCAAAATCAAAATCATCAAATCATGCGAAAACTGCAAAATTTCATTGATAACAACAAATCAAATTTTTTCCATTTTTCCGGAATTTTCCCAGTTTTTCGCTAATATTTTTCTATTTTTCCACTCGAAAAGCCATTTCGTAACAGTTGCACTCAATTTTCCTGACTTTTCCGAAGGATTTTCCCAAAATGTTCTTATATAAAAAACACCTGCCAATTACGAACAATTGAGAAAAAAAATTGGGAAACTGGGCCAGCGTTCTCACTTGATAAATTAATAGATTTCACAATAATCCGAAATTTTCCAAGCAACACCACCAATTTTCCACCTTTATGTAATCTGAAATCATCAAATCAAGCGCAACAATAGAAGATTCCTATTTTTCCATTCGAAAAGTCATTTCTGAATAATTATTCGAAATTTTTCACATTTACATGCAAAATTTTTTCGAAAAAAAAAATAATAAAATTTGTGGCATTTTTTCATAATTTTCCAACCAAAATTTTCTATTTTTTCACTCGAAAAGCTACAAAAATTTAATTTGCGATTTTCGTCAAAGCGATGCAATGCATGAATGCAAATTCAAATTTTTTGATTTTTTTCGAAATTTTCCGAGTTTTCCACCGAGAATTTTCATTCGGAAAGTCATTTCGGAATAATTATCCGAAATTTTTCGCAGTTACATCGTCCAAAACTATCAAATCATACAAAAAAAAAGCAAAATTTCGCCGAGGAAAATAATTAAAATTTTTCGAAATTTTCCGAATTTTATAAAAAAAACTTTTATTTTTCCATTCGAAAAGTCATTCGTAACAATTGCACATAAAATACCATACACAAATGCAATTTTCGATTTGTCCAATTTCCCGACTTTTCCGGAGGATTTTCCCAAACATTTCTTTCGCATAAACCTTCTCCTGGCAAATACGAACAATTTAAAAAAAATTTGAGCAAAATCGGCCCAGCCGTTCTTAATTGTTGAATTGCTATACATTTTTGCCACCATTTTTATATATATAGATTTAACATCAATCAAGAATTTTATTTTTGTTTTAAAAACATTTTCAAATTCCAAAGCAACGATTAGAATGTCGATTTATTATCCATATAATATTTCGACTTTTCAATCTTAATAAAAATTTTTTAACTTAACTTACACAGTACAACACAAGATTTTGGAACTCAATTCTGAGAACTGCACGTGAAAGTAGGCCCAATAAGAAGAAATTCTGCATTATTCGTTTTGTCAAGATACATGCCATAATAATGTAATATCGATTTGATGTTAGTAAGTATCGTATAGGGGAGTTATCACGTTTTAGTCTCTTTTGTTATATTGTTATGCGGTGGCGTATGATTATTATTAGTAATATTCCACGTAAATCATACGCCACGGAGTACAACAGTTTTTTTTTTGTAACTGCTACAAAATAAACGTTCTATGAATGTTATATGAACAGATTAAAGGAATTGTAATTCTTAATATTTTTAAATTTGTTTCAGCTAAATCGGACGAAAACGTAACAAATTCCCCTATACGATACTTACTAACTTCAAATCGATATTAAATAATTATGGCATGTAACTTCACAAAACGTATGATGCAGAACTTCTACTTTTTGGGGCTACTTTCACGTGTAGTTCTCAGAATGGAGTCCCAAATCAATGAGCTGAAAAATTTTATACTGTGTTACTAACATATCCATATATATAAAAATGAAATGGTCCACGTATGTCATACCATCACTTGAGAACGGCTGGAGCGATTTGGCTGATTTTTTTTTATTCGATTCAAAATTTTCCGTAGATTGTTTGTGTTGAAAATAATTAAATCCAGGTGGCGCTACGGTGGATTTATATCGAAAAAGTGAATGCATGTACCAATTCAACTGAAATTTAGAATAGATATTCGCTTGATCATGAAAAAACATATTATGTACAAATGGACCCGGTAGGTGGCGTTGAGGTCGGTTTACAGTCAAAATTTTAACGAAAGGGCCAATTTAACTGAAATTCAGAATCTATGTTTGTTTGATCATCAGAAAAAATCGTATGTACAAATGGACCCGGTAGATGGCGCTAGGGTGGGTTTATATAGAAAATTTAAATGCATGTACCAATTTAACTGAAATTTAGTATTTATGTTTGTGGAACCTTGAGAAAAAATTGTTTGTATAAATTGACCCGGTAGGTGTCGCTATGGTGGAATTATAATGAAAATTTTAACGAATTAAACAATTTGACTGAAATTTAGAATGCATATTTGTTTTTTTATGAGAATTATTTTTTGTATATATGGACCCGCAGTTGATTTGGCTGGGGTTGAATTATTTCGAAAACTTATATCGATTGTCCGATTTTACTTAAACTTTAAATATATGATTTTTTTGGCATGAGAAAATGTTAAATGTAATTTTGGAACCAGTTGCCGGTGTTTAGCTTATGATACACTTAATTTTTGGCATGTCATTTAGTCACTTTTTTTAACATCATAGTTATTCAGAAGTCTATATATATAAAAAAATATGTACATTTTGATGTCACCACTAATTGTGAAAACGGTTGACCCCATTTGTCTCAAAATTTCAGTGAAAGTTGGGGATTGGCTGTAGATGGTCACCTAGACCGCAAAATGGCTTTAGGTAGAATGGCGAACATTTATGTTGGTGCACTTCCTATAGAATTAGAGAGCTTCACAAAGTGGTGTTTCGCATTTCGAATTTAGGGGACAAACACGAAAATGGGAACAACTGTTGCTCTCACCCAGATCAAACGGTTAATAGGGTTGTTGAGCCAAATGAAGGGATTTTTGGAAACTGGAACTCCTTGGAATAAAAAGGGGCAAGGTACTATCATGGCTCAGACCAAACACCTCAGACCAAACACCAAAAGTATCAATCACCCAGTACACCAATACAAAAAGTTATATGTCAGCCAATCGACTTAAAAATGTGGTTTGAGAATATATGCCTATCAATAAGTAAGTTTTTATCATATCCTGGACGACACTGCTGAAACATTTTAGCAATTCTTACAAATGTAATTTCTTAGATTTATATAGATTTATATGAAGTACTAAATATGTCTGGGAATACCTCGCCCTTTTAATTTAAATATTTCAGAGACCAAGTAATAAACCAATCGTTATTAGATTTCAACTGCACTCAAAATCTTTTAAAATAATTTGGAGGCGGGACGAAGTCTGCCGGGCCAGCTAGTAGGGAATATTTGTATGTTGTTCAAAGGTATGGCAACATATTGTCATTCAATGATTTAAGTACTCTTTTTTTTTCTACATAATTGAAATATTTGTTACAAGTTGTTTGTCACGCCCACTGATCCGATCCCGCCCATTTCTTGTTGAATTTTGCTGCCAAAAGCAGCGACACAAATTTTCAAAGCGATAGGTAAATTAGTCCTCCAGATGCAATGGGCGGGGCCACGCCTTCTTCATAGAACTTCTCAGGTTATGATGACTAACAGAATGTCATGTTAGAGGAGAGACCAGTGAATGTGTAGATTTCTTTAGATCAAACTTCATCATAGCAAAGTGGCATAAGCGTAGACCTTCATCTTACTACAGCTGAGGTGGTTCTTATTCAAGAGCTCAGGGAGTCGAAAGGCAAGATATGCTAAGTGAAGACGAATTAATACAAAATTAAAGTTGCACCAGCTGTGAATGCCCTAAGATCTTGGACTGTAGCCCGAAAAGATCTACATGTATTTCTACTAGCAGAGTAAAGTGATAGGAATAACGTTGTGATTAGTCTAGAGAAGATCTAGAGAAATTTGGTTGTTTACATCATATATGAATCAGGAGGAAAAGGAACCACTTTGTTTCAAGGAACAAAGACCCCAGTAGGGAAAATTATTAGTTCAGAACTAGGTTCAAATTAGTTCTCCATACATAAGTTCACCTTCCTTATAAACAACTGTCTCATTTAACACGTAGATATCCTAGCCTTATAGGCAACTGTCTCTTCTGTACTATAGTATAGAACTAATTCAGAAATTTTAGTTGAGCGGTATATGATTGTCTCGTATGAACTAGTTTGGCACCACTTCAATGGAGGTTGCTAAGAACAAGTACATAATTGACGCAGGTTACTTCGAATATAATAGAGATTGTAATAAAGGATAATAGTTGATTCTGACAAATTTTCATAATATAACATCTGAAATTATTTCAAAATGCTCTTTTTCTTATTTATCAACTAGTGATGTTGAACAGATTCAAAAGTTGGGAACTTGTTCAACTCCATTTAATTTCAGAATTCTATACTTTTGGAACTAGTTTGACGAGTCTTCACCAGGGCCATTTACTATCGGTGCACTATGGACTCCTTATAGAGGAGACGAGAGAGAAGACATTAGGGTAGTCGTAAAAATTGGAAGTTGCTCCGCACAGTGTAGGGTTTTCATACAAACGGAGGCCAAAAATATAAGGAGTTATCCTAAACGAAGAAAAATAAGTACATATGGCTTTTATAAATAGGAAAGAAAAAAAAAGAAGTTTTGTGAATATCGGCCCAAGGACACGCCTACCTCCCATAAATCCTGAAATGGAAAAAAACTTAAATTTCTCAAAATTGTTGTTGGTATTGAACCAAATTTGACTCGATTTGTCTGTGATATATTACTGACAACTGTGTTGAATTCTATCAAATTATCTCAAAGGATTCGCCCACCTCCCATATATCCTGAAATGGAAAAAACTTATATTTTTCAAAATTGTTGTTGGTTTTGAAGCAAATTTAGTTATATTTTCTCCAATATATTACTGACAACTCTTTTGAATTACATATATGACTTTACCTGAAAGGGCACGCCCACCTCCCATATATTCTGAAAAAGAAAAAACTTATATTTTCTAAAATGTGATACATTCACTAAGTTGTGGGTAAAAGCGAAACGCGACAATCGATTTTAATGATCTATGTCTGATTTTGTTCATAGTTTATGTGACATTACGTAAAAGTAGTAAGATGTGAAACTTTTTTCCGTTGTCGATTTTTTTTTTATAATTTTTTCAAAAATGTATTTATAACTGCGAAGCTGTTGATGAGTAATCATATAAGAACAGATGATAGGAATTTTTGTTCATAGTCTTCAGATTTTTGTTTCGTCAAAATTGGACTAGTTGTTCTTGAGTTATGACATTAAAACTGTAGGAGCTTAAAAGCATTTTGTCCAAAGTGGTACGGGTTAACATACTACAATTGTGCTCAAACTTTGGGTATCCAAAAGTCTGTAAAAACTTATAATATTTGGGGGGGTGGCTCCGACAATATTCTGCAATGTTGGCCCCATATAACTTTCGACCACCCTAGTAGACACACTAGTGGGTGCAGATGCAAATGCGCACAATTCTCTATGGGGTAGCACCGATACCAACGAAAGGGAAGAACTTTATATGGAGTACTACCTATTCAGTACTTCACTTATCATATATAAAAGGTAATGTACCTACTTTTGCCTCTTAAACAAGTCATTAGGTGTAAGATGTCACTCTCTCTCGCCTCATCAGGGAATGTACTGCCATTGGTAAGAAATCATTCTACATTGGACCAATAGAGCATCAGATTAAACATGAAAAAACAAGAATAAAATGCGGCGCTGTCTTAAACAGATCTTCGTGGTCTGGTCTTTTACAAAAAGTCATGCGAATGTATTCTGCAGTCGGGACCATTACCTAAGATAAGATGCATAGGTTTTATATAGACAACACAGTGGTCAGAGTAATAAATCACTACAGGTATCCAGTCCTAATAATATTTGGTGACAACTTTTTAATAGAGCCAGTCTTCGAAAGCAAAGGAGGTCTGGCTTATGTACAAGATAGAGTCACATCTGAATCGACATATTAGACGGATTAGGGTATATAAAGGACACCTCAGGATTCGGGACGATAAACAGTGCGGATTTTCAGGATCAGGAAATCGTAATCGGTGATCACATTCCTAATGATTTGGAGGATGAAATGGTTATTAGTAGCATCAAATCATTTAAGTCTCCCAGACCTGTTATGGTGTCAACAGACGAGCTATAGGCTGTGCCCGATACTTGTTTATACAATGGAGAGCTGTAATAGTAGTAATCAATTCCAAAGTGTAAAAGTCGTCACAGACAACTCCCAAAGATGTTATACCTATAGGTCTGACAGAATTTGAAAAGGGTTTTAGATGAGTGCTTACTTTCATGAGACTTGAACATGAGAGTGAAATGTTGTCGCATAAGCAGGCAATGCCAAGGATTGCGAAAAGTGCAGATAACGATCCAGGTGCAGGATAAAGGGGTATCGTCTTGTGACAGGTGCTTGACAACGCCAGCTATTGCGCTTTACTGGTTCAAAGAGTGGCAATGGTAGTAGACTATTCGAAAGGAGAGCCAATATTGCATAGAGCATCTTAAAATAACGGAGCACCCGATGCAATATAAATGTGAATTTCTACATGGATGGGTCAAAGATGAATGATCAGGGTAGGGGGGTTTACTCTAAGAACTCTAACCAATTTATTGTATACAAGACGGAATTGATCGTGACAAAAGAATATATAAATGAGCTGAATGACAGCCAAGATCAGAATGGGATGAAACCACAGGGAAAAGTTATATCGGCAAAAAAAAAAAGTTATACATGTCCCGACGTTTCGCTTGGTCTCATCTATGGATTGGAGATATATTGATTTGAAGTTAGTAACCACTAGTCAAATCGACATATATTGCTTCCTAGATGAGACCCAGTGAAACGCCGGTACACGTATAACTTTTTATTTACCTATAGCTTGAACCCATCCCAATCACTGACCACTACCACTTGTCGCAGAGTGTAGTTGAATGTACCAAATTCAAATATTCTGGAGTTTCTGATTTGCAAGTAATGGCAGAAATATTATTTTTCCAGATATAGGTAATTTTGTAGGAGAGAGGTAACTAATGGGACGGTGCTATTATGCCTATTTTAATCCCAAAACTAAATTTTAAAAATATTCGAGTTATCTTGCTCACCAGCTATCTAACCGGAAAGGCGGGCACGAATTCGGTCCCAAATCGTCCCTTTAATGCGTTACACTATTTCTCGTATCATAAGGAAGATATCCTCATTCCTATGAGTGAGAGTAACAGTTAACAGCTTGCTCAATAGATTTGGTGCAGAAAAATAAAGATTTACAAAAAGTTTTTTAAATAAAAATTTTAAAAGAAATTATGAAAAATCTGAAATGGCAAAAAGTATCGAATTAAACGTCGATCGTATATGAATTAATGAGAAGTTTCCTAACAAAATTTATGAATACCTTTTGATACTATTTATAATTTAGTGAAGGTTACATTGTATGTTTTTATTTCCATTTGGTTCTTTTGTTATACTAAAATATTTGAGAGATTAACATTTAATTTGTATAAGTCATCAACTTTACGCAATAATTTCTCTTATCAAGAAAATTAAAATATGTCTACAAACATTATAACAGCTCTCTCTCTCTCAGTCTTTAAGATTTTTTTCTATATTGTGTCCACAAATTATACACAACACTGTCTAAATGTATACAACAAATATTTTAAATTACATATTTAACGACTTTGTTAAACATGCATTGACATTCGTCAATAGCTTCTCTCAACTCACTTAAGTCATAGTGCTTTGCTTAACGAATTCAACAAGTTACCAGACTCCTCCCTGCCCTGCCCTGTCGGGATGGCCTTTGAAAAGAACTACTACTTTAGCTATGCATCCTCATATATATTTTGTTAATGGCAGCAAATGGAAGAAAATTGCATTTAAAGCACTGCACTTCTAATGTTTGAACAACCAAACGACCCTGCCTGTAGCTCACTAAAGGGAAAGGGAAGAAAATTCTTCACACACACAAGAAGACAGAAGATACAACAAAACTTTGAATAAACTTAACTTGTTTTCAAAACATACCCTCGCCCTCTCTCACTCTCTCTATCTCCCTCATCGAGAACTTAAAGCGCTTCGGCAGAATTTCAATAGAATTCATTTCAAATGTTAAAATCTTCTTTTTCGAAAATGAAAGATAAACAAATCTCATTACATTTATGCGATGATGAGGACGAAGACTGCGACAACGATGACGATGATGATGATGACGAGGGACTTAAGTACCGACTGGCTGGATGAATGGACCGGGAGGACAAAGAGCCACTCGTTCTTTTGCATACAGATATAATGATGAACATGATGACTGTGTAATTGTAATTGTGACTCCAAATGCTATGGCCGACGGAAATGTTGAGGCTGAGCTTACAGCTGGTGAAAGCAACTGAAGATGGCATATTTTACTGTTTAATATTAAGTGGCTCTAAAAAGTCAAAAAGCCAACTTAATTGTTAAATAACAAATTTTTGCAACAGATTATTTGCACAGTTAACAACCGAAGGCTGAAAGTAGGAGGATCAAAAACAAAAGCCTGAAACGCAATGCAACAGTTCATAATATCCTCCAAAAGGATGTTGGTACTTGTATAGTTATAATTGTATACAAAATTGCCCTAAAACGAATCACTTGTTATAGCTGAAGTATTCTGGCAACATAAAGAGTAATTTTCATGGAAATTTATGCACTTATTTTTCCATTTAATAGCTTTGTAATGATATTATTGTTATTATTGTCCTCATTATTATTATTATTGCTCGAACAACTGATAATGACACCTCTTTGATACACAGATAGATAGATAGACAAACAGCCAGACAGATAGTCCAAATAGTCCCGATTCCATTTGACTTCATGAGATATTGATATTAAATAATTTCACAACTAAACGCTGTGTGTGTGTGTGTGTGCTTCTCTTCTGCTGACCCAACCCGCATTTTTCCGCTGCTCTAGCAGACTTTTGGCATCGATTTTTATGGAAACTTTGTAATTTATGACTATTGAAATGTTTGCCAAATACAATAAAAATATTTCAAACAAAAATATTCAGTTTGTCATTCCGTTTTCTTGCCACGTTGTGTTCCACAATAAAAACGATTAGACGACGACAGCGACTGCGACGACGACGACGATGACGACGATGTAGAGGAACTGGGCGAAACAAATGTAAAACAGGATCAGTATATATTGAAAGGCGCACAGCGATAAAAGAGACTGTGTGAGACGACGAGTGTAAAGTAGATAGACAGCAAATTTATTTTTATGTGCCAAAAACTCAATTAGAATTTAATAGTTATTGGACTTGAAAAATAACTGAAATCTGATAAAAAACCCCAAAACGCGCCAGCTAGAAATGCCAAGCAACAGCGAAGGAAAAGAGGAACTGAAATAGGAAAATTATTAGTAGAATTCTAACAAAAGGATAATGGACGTCGAGCGGTGTTATTGGCAGAAGACAGTACGAACGAACGACAAATATCATAATGAAGAGACGAAGAAAATATTATCGTGTTATGTAGACACAGATTATTAATTAACTATGAGATATGTAAATGTAGATGGAAATATTCATCTGTTGAGTTATTTTTAAAGGACATAGAAATATTGTTTACGGCGGCACTATAACTATATTTACAATGAGGGTGAGTGGTGAAACACGGTTAAGATATTAAAAAATAAGAAAGTGATACACAAATCGTAACACACAAATCGTAGATGAAATATGGCAACTTATTTCTTAGGCGGTAAGAGAAAATGTTGAGTGTAAACGGTTGTCGGCAACTAGTAATCGTTATCGATAACACTCCTGACAGACAAATTTTCGATAGATTCCTTGCGTCTGAACGCGCCTTAACACATACATTCGTATATACCGACTTACGTATGAGTAATAAATTAAATTCCACACATCTCATACGTTTCGTCATGGGTAAACCTTTTGCCGTCACATAATATGCTTTGACCTTAATAAATATCTAATTGCGATGCAATAACGTTTAACCCACACTTACAATGTCATTTTATGCTACCTTACAATAAAAACCGATTAAGTTAATTTTTAATAGAGTTTTATTTGCAAAAGCCAAACCCCAATGACAAGATATAACCGTGTTAAAATATAGAAAAAGTGCTAAAAATCCACCTTGAGCAAAAAAAAAAAACGACAAAACGAACATTGCAGAAGTTTTTATTTTTGGGGCTACTTTCACTTAAAATTCTCAGATTCTCAAATTCAGATTCCCTACCTTGGAGAGAAAAAAGGGGTTAAAAAGAAAAAGTGAATTGCATCCCATATGAGATCCTTGATGGTTTTGACAGTGCTGCAACCGGAGCGGATCCAATGAAAAAAAATCCAATAGAGATAAGTCTGGATCACATTATCATCAAAAATTTTGTGAACTGCACCCTATGAGTCGTTGGAACCATTGAAGCTAAAAAATTCTATAGCATGACACAATACCACTCTATATTCACTGCAGGAGCAGAAGTATGGATCTATAAAGAGGAGTTTTGATGCTTCAATTTGGAATAATTGTCATTGCAATGTTTGCAATTGTGTTTGTTTACATGCATAGTCAGGTGAAAGTGTGCTTCGTTTGGGAAACAAATTTTAGTAAACGTCACTAGCATTTCCTTAGTAAACTGGATACTGTGAGCATAATCTTAAGGTTCTAATTCCTGTGCATTTTGAATTTTGTAAGGATGTAAATGTTAGTTTTTGTGAAGAAAAAAATTTACAAATGTTTTGAGTAAGATCGCTTTCGTCTAGAGAGCGCTTTTACACGCTTTAATTTTCCAAAATCCCTTAAAGTTTTAGATAGATCGGATATTGGTTGATTCATTGTTAAAACTGTGATTTAAAATTTCTGTAACCATTTTCAAATTGATGGAATCGATGGAGATTCTATTAGTTACGATTTAGTCGAAGAATCGTTTTTTAAGTACTCGTGTATGCAGAACGCACATTGTGCTCTGTTAGATGATGTAATGGCACTGAATTCCCATTGGCGGCTCTTGCATTTCGTGCGCCCTAACTCGCCAAGATGTGCAGAGCTAAATGCACTTTTGTTATCACTATTCACTATTCACTATTCAGTATTCAGTATTTTATATTCAATATTCAGTATTAGTATCAGTATCAGTATCAGTATCAGTATCAGTATCAGTATCAGTATCAGTATCAGTATCAGTATCAGTATCAGTATCAGTATCAGTATCAGTATCAGTATCAGTATCAGTATCAGTATCAGTATCAGTATCAGTATCAGTATCAGTATCAGTATCAGTATCAGTATCAGTATCAGTATCAGTATCAGTATCAGTATCAGTATCAGTATCAGTATCAGTATCAGTATCAGTATCAGTATCAGTATCAGTATCAGTATCAGTATCAGTATCAGTATCAGTATCAGTATCAGTATCAGTATCAGTATCAGTATCAGTATCAGTATCAGTATCAGTATCAGTATCAGTATCAGTATCAGTATCAGTATCAGTATCAGTATCAGTATCAGTATCAGTATCAGTATCAGTATCAGTATCAGTATCAGTATCAGTATCAGTATCAGTATCAGTATCAGTATCAGTATCAGTATCAGTATCAGTATCAGTATCAGTATCAGTATCAGTATCAGTATCAGTATCAGTATCAGTATCAGTATCAGTATCAGTATCAGTATCAGTATCAGTATCAGTATCAGTATCAGTATCAGTATCAGTATCAGTATCAGTATCAGTATCAGTATCAGTATCAGTATCAGTATCAGTATCAGTATCAGTATCAGTATCAGTATCAGTATCAGTATCAGTATCAGTATCAGTATCAGTATCAGTATCAGTATCAGTATCAGTATCAGTATCAGTATCAGTATCAGTATCAGTATCAGTATCAGTATCAGTATCAGTATCAGTATCAGTATCAGTATCAGTATCAGTATCAGTATCAGTATCAGTATCAGTATCAGTATCAGTATCAGTATCAGTATCAGTATCAGTATCAGTATCAGTATCAGTATCAGTATCAGTATCAGTATCAGTATCAGTATCAGTATCAGTATCAGTATCAGT
The DNA here is from genome assembly GCA_964034835.1 of Muscina levida. Lineage (NCBI taxonomy): Eukaryota > Metazoa > Arthropoda > Insecta > Diptera > Muscidae > Muscina > Muscina levida. The sequence goes on from OZ035883.1 coordinate 33,973,340, forward strand.
ATCAGTATCAGTATCAGTATCAGTATCAGTATCAGTATCAGTATCAGTATCAGTATCAGTATCAGTATCAGTATCAGTATCAGTATCAGTATCAGTATCAGTATCAGTATCAGTATCAGTATCAGTATCAGTATCAGTATCAGTATCAGTATCAGTATCAGTATCAGTATCAGTATCTGTATCTGTATCTGTATCTGTATCTGTATCTGTATCTGTATCTGTATCTGTATCTGTATCTGTATCTGTATCTGTATCTGTATCTGTATCTGTATCTGTATCTGTATCTGTATCTGTATCTGTATCTGTATCTGTATCTGTATCTGTATCTGTATCTGTATCTGTATCTGTATCTGTATCTGTATCTGTATCTGTATCTGTATCTGTATCTGTATCTGTATCTGTATCTGTATCTGTATCTGTATCTGTATCTGTATCTGTATCTGTATCTGTATCTGTATCTGTATCTGTATCTGTATCTGTATCTGTATCTGTATCTGTATCTGTATCTGTATCTGTATCTGTATCTGTATCTGTATCTGTATCTGTATCTGTATCTGTATCTGTATCTGTATCTGTATCTGTATCTGTATCTGTATCTGTATCTGTATCTGTATCTGTATCTGTATCTGTATCTGTATCTGTATCTGTATCTGTATCTGTATCTGTATCTGTATCTGTATCTGTATCTGTATCTGTATCTGTATCTGTATCTGTATCTGTATCTGTATCTGTATCTGTATCTGTATCTGTATCTGTATCTGTATCTGTATCTGTATCTGTATCTGTATCTGTATCTGTATCTGTATCTGTATCTGTATCTGTATCTGTATCTGTATCTGTATCTGTATCTGTATCTGTATCTGTATCTGTATCTGTATCTGTATCTGTATCTGTATCTGTATCTGTATCTGTATCTGTATCTGTATCTGTATCTGTATCTGTATCTGTATCTGTATCTGTATCTGTATCTGTATCTGTATCTGTATCTGTATCTGTATCTGTATCTGTATCTGTATCTGTATCTGTATCTGTAGGCGCTATGAATATGGGCCCCAGGAAATTGGACCCCAAATTAAAAAATGAAAATCGCCCCCAAATTTGGGGCCCACGTTCAAAATGAAAATCGGCCCCATTTTTGCAAATGAAAATGAGCCCCAAAAAATGAACCAGGGCCCCAAAGGAATTATGAAACAGAGCCCCAATTTTTTTGGGGTTCAATTTCGTAAACAATATTTGGGGCTTATTTTCATAATTAGTCTGCAATACGATGACATTGATGAAAATGCGCCCCAGAATGAATATTTAAAATCATAATTATAAATCTGCTGTTTGTTTGTGGTGTAATGATATGAATTGTACTGAACAATGAGTAAAAATTTATGTGGACCCATATCAATCTAAGAAAATAGTATTTTTCAAATTTTATTTCCATAAATAATATTTAAATTAATAACAAAATTTTACTAAAAATATGACTCTTTGTTACATATAGCGGCTTACTTAACATAAATAAAGAAAATCAGTTTAATGTCATAAAATTTTTATTTTAAAAATATATGAAATATGTATTAAATTGAAATGAATCGTTTTGCAATGTAAGCTAATGGGTTGTTGATAAGTGTTGGCATTTGCATTATGTTAAAAAAAAAATCGAGCGATTTTTTATAAAAATAATTTTATTTTATGTTTTGCTAAATTTTTGTTTATTGTAAAAAAAAAATTAAAGCTTGTATTAAAACAAAAATGAAACAAACTTAAAAAAGCATAATCAATTTAAAAGAGATTTGTGAATGAAGTACAAGCGCCGCAGGTAAAAAATTATAAATACATTTTTTAAAAAAATCGCGCGATTTTTTTTCTGAAAATAATTTTTTTTTATGTTTTGCTAAATTTTTGTTTGTTGTCCAAATAATTTTAAAGCCAAAATGGAAGGAACTTAAAAAGGAATAATATTTTTAAGAGTGATTTGTGAATGAAGTACAAGCGCCGCAGGCAAAAAATTATTTTTAACAAAATCGCGCGATTTTTTCCAAAAATAATTTTTTTTATATGTTTTAGCTAAATTTCTGTTTTCGTCCAAATAATTTTAAAGCATGTATTAAAACAAAAATAAAACAAACCTAAAAAGGAAAAATATTGTATATGAGTGATATGTAATGGAATTAAAAGCGCCGCAGGCAAAAAATTATTTTTAAAAAAAATCGCGCGATTTTTTCTAAAAATATTTTTTTTTTATGTTTTGCTTAATTTTTGTTTATTGACCAAATAATTTCAAAGCTTGTTTTAAGACCAGAATGAAGGAAACTAAAAAAAATACTTTATAAGAATGATATGTGACAAAAGTACACGCGCCACAGGAAAAAATCAATTTTACAAAATATCACGTGAGTTTTTTAAAATTTATTTTTATGTTTCGCCTAATTTTAGTTCGTTGACCAAAAAATTTTAAAGTTTGTTTTAAAACCAAATGAAGTAAACTTAAAGAACAAAAATATTTCATGTGTGAATAATGAAACTAAACCCCAAAATATGAAGTCAGGCCCCAAAAATAAATGAAATTCGGCCCCAAAATTTGTTTGGGGCCTTCTTTCACTTCCCTATTTGGGGCACAATTTCATAATGAAAATGCACCCCACACAAAAAAATGAAGTATGGCCCCAAAAAGCGAAAATAGGCCCCAAATTTTCGTGTTGTTGTTTTCTATACAATTTTTTGGGGCTCATTTTCACTTTTTTTTTGGGGCTCATTTTCCTGGGGCCCATATTCACTACGCCGTATCTGTATCTGTATCTGTATCTGTATCTGTATCTGTATCTGTATCTGTATCTGTATCTGTATCTGTATCTGTATCTGTATCTGTATCTGTATCTGTATCTGTATCTGTATCTGTATCTGTATCTGTATCTGTATCTGTATCTGTATCTGTATCTGTATCTGTATCTGTATCTGTATCTGTATCTGTATCTGTATCTGTATCTGTATCTGTATCTGTATCTGTATCTGTATCTGTATCTGTATCTGTATCTGTATCTGTATCTGTATCTGTATCTGTATCTGTATCTGTATCTGTATCTGTATCTGTATCTGTATCTGTATCTGTATCTGTATCTGTATCTGTATCTGTATCTGTATCTGTATCTGTATCTGTATCTGTATCTGTATCTGTATCTGTATCTGTATCTGTATCTGTATCTGTATCTGTATCTGTATCTGTATCTGTATCTGTATCTGTATCTGTATCTGTATCTGTATCTGTATCTGTATCTGTATCTGTATCTGTATCTGTATCTGTATCTGTATCTGTATCTGTATCTGTATCTGTATCTGTATCTGTATCTGTATCTGTATCTGTATCTGTATCTGTATCTGTATCTGTATCTGTATCTGTATCTGTATCTGTATCTGTATCTGTATCTGTATCTGTATCTGTATCTGTATCTGTATCTGTATCTGTATCTGTATCTGTATCTGTATCTGTATCTGTATCTGTATCTGTATCTGTATCTGTATCTGTATCTGTATCTGTATCTGTATCTGTATCTGTATCTGTATCTGTATCTGTATCTGTATCTGTATCTGTATCTGTATCTGTATCTGTATCTGTATCTGTATCTGTATCTGTATCTGTATCTGTATCTGTATCTGTATCTGTATCTGTATCTGTATCTGTATCTGTATCTGTATCTGTATCTGTATCTGTATCTGTATCTGTATCTGTATCTGTATCTGTATCTGTATCTGTATCTGTATCTGTATCTGTATCTGTATCTGTATCTGTATCTGTATCTGTATCTGTATCTGTATCTGTATCTGTATCTGTATCTGTATCTGTATCTGTATCTGTATCTGTATCTGTATCTGTATCTGTATCTGTATCTGTATCTGTATCTGTATCTGTATCTGTATCTGTATCTGTATCTGTATCTGTATCTGTATCTGTATCTGTATCTGTATCTGTATCTTATCTGTATCTGTATCTGTATCTGTATCTGTATCTGTATCTGTATCTGTATCTGTATCTTATCTGTATCTGTATCTGTATCTGTATCTGTATCTGTATCTGTATCTGTATCTGCATCAGTATCAGTATCAGTATCAGTATCAGTATCAGTATCAGTATCAGTATCAGTATCAGTATCAGTATCAGTATCAGTATCAGTATCAGTATCAGTATCAGTATCAGTATCAGTATCAGTATCAGTATCAGTATCAGTATCAGTATCAGTATCAGTATCAGTATCAGTATCAGTATCAGTATCAGTATCAGTATCAGTATCAGTATCAGTATCAGTATCAGTATCAGTATCAGTATCAGTATCAGTATCAGTATCAGTATCAGTATCAGTATCAGTATCAGTATCAGTATCAGTATCAGTATCAGTATCAGTATCAGTATCAGTATCAGTATCAGTATCAGTATCAGTATCAGTATCAGTATCAGTATCAGTATCAGTATCAGTATCAGTATCAGTATCAGTATCAGTATCAGTATCAGTATCAGTATCAGTATCAGTATCAGCATCAGTATCAGTATCAGTATCAGTATCAGTAACAGTATCAGTATCAGTATCATTATTAGCTATGATCACCACTACATTGAAAGCCTTGCATGTGTTTGTGCTTCAATGTTTTATTTATTTTTTTTTGTTGTAATTTTTTCGCATCGATACGAATTCTTATGCTCTTGAAGCTCCGAGAGGGCTCCCTGCCAATAGATGGTCATTATTTATTATGCTCAATAGAATTTATTGCATAACACAGCGCAACACATTTTTTCAGGGCTGATCCAAACCAATCTCAAACACTAGCACTGACCTCAGTAACAAAACCTTAAACTCCATTTTGTCCCACTACGTCACAATCTTTTTTTACAGTAGCTTAAAACTTGATATTTTTGGTCAAAAGTCAAATCAAAGTCAAATCATATGGAAAATACATTTGGGATAGTTTTTGTTTTCAGAGACCTATATTAAGATTTTCCGGGGTATATTTCCTCGGAACATTTTAACCCTCTGCTGCCACCCGTATGTGAGATTTTAGGCCCAATTTTGAAAAAGCTTAAAATATAACTTTGAAGGAAGGTCAAGGGTTGGAGTCTTCGATAGAAATATTCTCTCGAAAATTTCACTAAGAGTCGCCGAAGACAAATAACCTCTTTGAGTCAAAGGTTATAAAATAAAATAAAAATGAAATGTTAAGAGGTCTATTTTTAAAAAAACCAATATTAAACGGTAGCATTTGATCTAAGTAATAGAACTTTAGGCTCCAATTTGCTCCATTATGTTACAATTTTATTTTGCAGTGGTTTGAAATTTGATATTTGTGGTCAAAAGTCGAATGAAAGAATACGAAAAATCATGTCTAAAAATACATTTGCAATTGTTCGTGTCTACGAAGACCTATATTAAAAATTTCCTCAGAAGATTTTAACCGTTTAGCTCCCACCTGTATGGGTCATTTTGGGCCGAATTTCGAAAAACAGCTTAAATGTCAACTTTATAAAAATGTACCATATGGCCGGAAGATAGAGGGTTAAAATGTTCTGAGTAAATATTCCCCCGATAATTTTAATATAGGTTTTTGCAGACACGAACTATTGCAAATGTATTTTAACACATGATTTTTCATATTCTTTCATTCGACTTTTGACCAAAAATATCGAATTTCAAACCACTGTAAACAATATTTGTGACGTAGTGGAGCAAAATAAAGTATAAGGTTTTGTTAGTGAAGTCAAATGCTATTGTTTGATATTGGCATCATTCTCCTCCGAGGCAATGACGTTCAAATTGTTGCATAGTGTAATTCGTTCCGATTTTAAACTTATGGTGAACTTTTTCTCTCCAAATGGCTCATAATTTTTAAGAAAATGTTAAGAATCTGACTAGTATATGCAAAACTGTTTTTTTTAATGAATATTATTATCAGTTTACTATGTAAAAACTGTTATTAAATTGGGCTATTCATTCGGCTATAAGCGGTGGAAAGTTATTTGCAAAAAGTGCACAGTTACAAAATTCTACTCAATTCGGCATATGACCATTTGAACTTTTGCAACATATGCATGTATAAATATAACTATATATATATACAATATTTGTAGAAATGTAATTTCCATGTCCATATGCCCAAATGTATGTATGTGTTGTAGTAAACTTAAGCAAATACCAATACAATTTTTATTTACATACATGTGGTTGTCCGTAAGCAATTCCGTTTGTAAGCCCATACACACACACACTCACAAAGACACAAATGCAATGGCATACCTAATATAGCAATATACAAACAAATGTAAAATTTTTATATTTCAATTTTCCTGTACTAAAGTCAAATATTTTTTACACACACACACACACACACACACATACACGCACGCACACTCTAGCACTTACATTCGTACCGACTCGCTCTCTCACATGCGACCATGTAATAACGTAGATTCTACGGTAAATCCGTATAGAGATATAAAACTCCTGCTCGCAGATAGTTACAGATGCAAATACTGTTAATGAAATATGCAACGAAAATAAAACAAAACAAAGAAAAACAAAATGTTGGGAAAAATTGTGGGAAATTGCTGAAAATTCTTTCATTTACAAACAATTTACTGCTATTAAAAGAGAAAAAGTTATGACACAGCAAAAAAATGTATCGTATATATTTGTATGGTAGTTTGTTCGTTTTTGCTGCAATACATTTTTTTTTATAAAATTCAGTTATTTGAATATTTTTGATGCAGTTGCTGTTTCTTTTTGGGCTCTTTTAATATTTCTAGTATTATTATGGTGCTACTAGGAAATCGTGGGTATTCGTTTTAAATATATTTCAGTGGAAAACTATTACCGGATGTAGGCTGTTACAATGTGGTCGCATGCAATGCCTGTATAACTAGTAAGAGAGGGGTGAAAGTAAAAGTTGTTATTTCATTGTAGATATTTTTGTGTAGGATTATATAAATATGTGTTATGCAAGGGAATTTCTGTTATGCAAAGTATTAAATTTATAATATTGAAAATAGGGGGTGAAGTTAATTTAATTTCAAATGTTATTCAATGCATATTTCAAATTTGCCGTGAGTTTATTAACAAAATGGTCGCAAAATGAACAAGGGGCAAAAATTTCTGAATAATAAAAAAGCACAGCGGATTTGTGGCAAGAGTTACAGATGCAATTCTGGATAAAGCAGGGAATGTCATGAATATTTGTTATTGTGGAAAAGTTGCATCGGTAAATCCTGCCACTGTGCTGCTGCTCATATATTTTTACTTGACAGTGTAAACTTCACAAGAAACATATTTGGTGCAATTACTTATTTATTTGGGCCACCTTAAAGCTTTTGATTGTATTATACTGTACAACATATGATTTCTGAGAATCGCATGTGAAAGTAGCCTCAAAAATAATAACTTCTGCATCATTCGTTTTGTCAAGTTGGTTGTGTTAGTAATTTCATGGCAATATTAATTTTTTTTTGCTCAAGGTGGATTTTTTAGCAGTTTTATAAATTTTAACACGGCTATATCTCGCCATTAGGGTTTGGCTCTTGCAAATAAAACTTTATTCAAAATTAACTTAATCTGGTTTATGCAAGTTTTTTTAGAACGAGATATTAACAAAGGGGTAAGGTATTTTTATGTTTCATACTCTTACAAGTGTTTTGACACCTTTTTGTTAGAGCAGTTTTTTTTGTGCATATTTTAGCATATTTTGGTTTTAAGAGCATATTTAAAAATTACGTAATTTGTTAATGCATATTTCATATTTTTTAGAGCATATTTTTTTAAAAAATATCCTTTTTTAAGCATATTTCATATTTTTCATACGCGTTCTTGTAAAAATAAACAAAAGAAGAAGAGATTTTGAACAATCACCGATTTCGATCTTAGGCAAAATGCTTATAGCTAAAACGGCAGCAGTAGCAAAACTTAAGGTTCCTGCAGAAGAGTTTCCTCACTTGTGAGCTGAAAGTCAATGCAGCAGATCCCATATTTCAAGTTAAGCAGCATTTGGAAAGTGGAAATTGGAGGAAGGGTAATTGATCGCAGTTGATGGCGATGTTGTTGTCGTTATCAATTTGCCTTGATGAACGACAATAGATCCAGTCGGGAAATTGCAGGGGAAAAAATTTTAATACATACAGCAGCCTTGGAATTACTCAACTGTGTGATGACACCATCAAAAATCTGGACGTCAACTTCAATAAAAATAATGTGTTGCTCTTTGTGTATGCCAACAATTATGAAGACATTTTAAGGGTCTTAAATGCATTAAACGATGAGGAAAAACAAATTTTTGTGTGACTTAAAATTTTTAGAGCATATTTTTGTTGATTTTCAGAGCTTATTTGGCTATTTTAGGGCGTATTTTAAACGCATAAAACTAGATTTTTAGTGCATATTTCCGGTTGCCCCGATTCTGAGAACTGCACGAGAAAGTAAGAAGTTTTGTATCATTCGTTTTGTCAAGTTACATGCATAATAATTTAATATCGATTTGAAGTTAGTAATTATCGTATAGGGGAATTTGTCAAGTTTTAGGCTCGTTTGTTTGACATAATCATTTTAAATGTTGAGTAATTGCAACAGAAGGTTCTGAGAGGCTGCTGACTTACGACAAAAGGTCCATGGTAAATATTTGATATCAAACGCCCATTACAAAATTCCCTTATACGACAGTTACTAACTTCGAATCGATATTAAATTATTATGAGATGTAACTTGACAAAACGATTGATGCAGAAGTTCTTCTTATTGGGGTTACTTTCACGAGCAGTTCTCAGAATTAAGTCCCAAAACCATTTGTTGTACTGTGTTATGTGTATTATTAAGTTTACCATGCCAGAGCGTATGAGTTATGTGCAATTTTATTTCAGCTTCATATTACTCATACGTTAGTCGATATATACGAAAGTAATGTTGAAGGCGCGTTGAGACACAAGGAATCAGTCGAAATATTTGTCTGTCCGGAGTAGGGTTGCCAGACGATCTTGATTTTTCTTGATTTACAAGAATTTTTAATGCTCGTCAAGAATCAAGAAAATATAAGTTTTGTCAAGATTTTTACAGACCAACCGAAAAATAACGCATATTTTTTTTTTTAAATGAAATGAACAGCATAGAAATATTATTGTGAAAAGTTTTCGTTAGTGTATTCGTTCGAAAATCTATCATCACTTATTTTCGCCTCCTTATTGAACACTAATAACACTATGCAACAAATGAAAAATGCAAGAAGTTAACAATATAGGCGTCCCTCGGGAAACATGAATTACTTAGCTATTTGTTAACCGATCTTTACAAACAAGTATGCGTTTAACTCGTCAAAGCGTGCACTTTCTGAATAAAATAGTGAAAATTAGGGTCTCCTTATAAAATAGTGAATACAAACTTCGTCAAACTTAAAAAATAGTAAATAAATCACAAAAGTTTGAAATTTCAATGCAAAAAACAGACAGATATGACAAGTAATCAGTATAACTATATATATCGTTGGAATGGCCGCAGTTTCTTCTTTCACAATCCGCTGAGAAACTTAAAATTAGTTGATATTCAACCACGTTACTGGCTTACACGGGCGTAAAGGTACGAACAACCGGTATCATAGTGGACTTTATGAGCTATTTAGGTTGCCTAGACACGTTCAGATTGTTTTGATATGTTCACAAAAGTTCTCCAACTTTACCATGGCTACAATTTTGGCGAACATTGTTAGTGAATAATTTGGACTCCCTCAAAGTAATGTTCAAAAATGAAAAAATAATAATTTCTTCTTAAATTTTTTTTTACAAAAGGGCAGGAATAACCAACATTTGTGACATAAATAGTTAATAAAGTTAGTGCGCATAACTAACAGCTACATTATTGCCGAATATAGTTTAGCGCTATCACGAAGAATGAGTTAGCTGCTGGGCAAAAACTGATGACACTTTTTTCGAGGGACTCACTGATTTTGAAAATCTTTTGAGGTCCATAAAAAAAATTGGTCACCTATCACCTATCTCGTAAAACTGAGTATAGGGTTTTATTACCCTCGATGGTAGAATCGAACCTATACTGTCAAGTTCTTGTATTTTTTTCACTGTTGCACTGTGTAATTTGACAACATTAAACAGCCAATTTCAAGCAGAAGCTCCGATCGTATAAACCGATTTATCGGCTAAAGATCGCCGCCGTCTTGTTTATGTAGAGAAAATCCTTAATGGTTTTAAAAAGTCGTAGAGAAACAATGTCAGATCAGCGATGTAATTTCAAATCGTAATTTTTCTCATTTTATGCTTCGAAGTATTAAATTTACCAATAACATTAAGCCGTTAAATAAAAAAATCAACATCAGTGTTCCCACTATATTTTTTATACCCTTAACCTTAGGTAAGGGGTAATAGTAGACAAACCCTCAAAATATCGAAACGTTTTACCACATTCCATTTGGTACCCCCATACATAGCATTTTGTTAGTACACTGAATTTAAACATGTAATACAAATTTGACCCCGGAATGAATATGGACTATTTCGGCCAATCCCTGATTACTCCCAATGAAAATGATCTATTTTTGGAAAATTGATATTTCATAACATTAAATCCAAACCGACAATTGGAGAATGCTTAAATTTGGTCAGTTTAAAAAAACCTTGGGAAATTTAAACGTTTGTCAATCTCTCTATAGTATCTCCCATAACATTTGACCAAAAACACCCACATAAAAAGTTTATTCCACGTTATCCTGCAAATAAAAATCTGACTCTTTATACTGCCCCTGCTGGTACCAAATTCAAATATAAAATCCTCAAGACGTTAAAAAAGTTTACTTTTAATATTTTGCATTTATAGGTGAATTTTGAGAAACTTAAGTGTTTCATCCAACCAATTAGAAACTATAAATTCTTTAGAGATTTTTGGACGTAAAAGACTCTTTCGGTAACCCCATATAAAATTATAATATGTCCAGAAATATAGAGTAAAAATTCTACATTTGTTCGCAATTTCATTAACATCTTTTGCACTGTAACTCTTGCAATGGTGTAACAACATGTCAGTAAAAGTCTGGTCATACGACCGAGAGTCCTATCTCCAAACGTTTACGCTACACAAGATGAAAATTTTTAATACATAAGTAATTTCATTTAAAAATCGTTTAGTTTCAATAACTCGAGACTTAAATAATTTTATACATAAGGTAAGGGTATTTATTAGTCAGTTACCTGACTGCAATATCTGTAATTGATTTTTTAATGTTTTGTATAATTTTTATATTAAATTATACTTTTATAAAAATAAATAAAACTGAAATATGTAAAACATCTAACGTATGAGTGTTTTTATTTGTCAAGATTTTTTTTCACAATCAAGAAAATTTTTGGTGAATGTCAAGAATTTGACAATTTTAAATCTGGCAAGCCTAGTCCGGAGTGTTATCTATAGCGTATTGCTATAACGTTCTAGTTATCGACAACTGCTCAGACACAAAATTTGCCCGCATTTCATCTACGATTCGTGTACATTAAGGTACAAAAGAAATTTTCGGTACGGCATATCGAGATATAACTGTATTAAAATATAAAAAAGTGCTATCCACAGTGAGCTAAAACTTTCGTATGACCATTAAATTATTAATGCAGTCAAAACGAAAGATGCAGAAGCTCTTATTTTTGGAGCTACTTTCGCATACAATTCTCAGAATTGAGTCCTAAAGCAATGAACTGAAAAATGTTGAACTGTGTTATTGAACAAGAGGTACCATTTAGGGCAAATTGTGAAACATATTAGCTGCGAGCAGCCCTTTTCTTCCTTTCCCGTCTTTGAGCTATAATAGTTACTTACGGTTGTATTTGTGTGTCACCTACATATTTAACATATGTAAACAATTAACTCCCATTAAAATTACATATGTTGTTTTTTTCCTTTACTTGTATCCACCTGCCTTCATGTTACTTAACATGTAAATTGCAATTCTAAATAATTTTTTATAATAACATATATTTTCTACCCCCCCCCCCCACCACCTCTCACTTGAATGTAATGATATCTTTAATTGCAGGTAACATATGTATGTACATATGTGATGATACCCCGGTATCAAGGGGGTAATAGTAATATTTTAATTACTAATTATCGATCTGTTTTACTACAATATAATTAAAATTTCAATTACAATCTATAGAGTGTGTATGTGTGTGTGTGCTTGTGTTGTTAGTTTATCTGACAACCCGATGATGTCGATACAGCTTCATTAAATATATTATCGAGATAATTGCAAAACAGTTTGTTTACGCCAAATATTGTTTGTGTAATTGACATCAAATCAAATAAACATTTAGATAATAATGATTCAATTGAAATCACTGTGAAATAATATCAAAATCATCGTACAAAACTTTCAGACAATAATACATACATATGTTGATTTATTCACTTTATATGCAATTTGATTTTAATTAAGAGCAAATTTAATTAAATTTTTAGGTACTTGGTATTTGTACCACACAAAACCTATGTAGGCCATGTGAAAACTTTGTATATGCTTTAGTTTCGTACAAACGTGCACAGGGGCAACAAAAGAACCACCGTGAGCAATGGCGGCGATGTTTTTTTTTTTTATTTGTAAAGGTGGTTTCTTTTAATTGAAATAGAATTTGATTGGTGGCTTGTAGCAAGTATTACATCGGTGTCAAAGAGTATCTTTGATATTACAATTAGATATGCGTTATTAGTGGGGCAAAACGAAGTTTACGTGAGCTAATGCAACTGATATTTAAGGTAAAATAAATTTTAAGAATGCTCAGTTTCGATAATTCAAATTCTTTACTTATTAATTTATTCATACTTTAGCAATACAAAGAAATCTATAAGACCAATGATGTTGCACTACATTCCATGTCAACACAATTCAATTCTGAGAATTGCAGGTGCAATTTACATGTAAAGTAATATGAAGGTTGATGCAATAACAAGACACAAAAAAAACAACAAAAGTAATTTTAATGGGAGTTAATTTCTTACATATGTTAAATATGTAGGTGACATATAAATTCAACCGTAAATAACTATTATAGCTCAAAGACGGGAAAGGAAGAAAAGGGTATGCTCGCAGCTAATAAGTTTCACAATTTTCCCTAAATGGTACCTCTTGTTCAATAACACAGTACAACATTTTTCAGCTTATTGATTTGGTACTCAATTCTGAGAATTGCACGTGAAAATAGCCCCAAAAATAAGAACTTATGCATCATTCGTTTGTCAAGTTGGCTGCATTAATAATTTAATGACCGTACGAATTTTTTTGCACAAGGTGGGGTTTTGGCATATTTTTTATTTTGCATCTCTTTTGTATGTGAAGCAAAATTGTAGATATTGAATAGAAGAGAACAAACCTACCTTTAAAAAGTGCATCCAGTGCCTTTATAATCTCAAAAATTTCAATATTTTACAATTATCCTATAGGTTTATGGACATGAGCTGAGCTTATCCTCTTAAAGATACTAAGTATTGTGCTTCTGTTTGAGATTTGTGACCTCATTTTGTGATAAGTGCAATTAGCGTTGCCTTTATAAGAACGAAATGTGAATTTGTTTCTTTGGTAGAAAAAAAAACTTAAATATACTCGGCTTCATACACACGTATCTTAGGGGAAATACGTCAACTTATGTCTTAGGCGGTGAGAGAAAATTTTGTGTGTGAACGGTTGTAGACTACAAGAACTAGAATATCACAGCAATTCGGTATCGGTAACTCTCCTGACTGAAAAATATTTCGCCAGATTGCTTGTGTCTGTGTCTGAACTTGGCTTTACACTTACTTTCGTATATATTGACTTACGTATGAGTAATAAATAAAATTCCACAGAACTCATACGCTCTGGCATGAGTAAACTGCATATCGTCAAATAACACAGTGCAACATTTCTAAGGTCATTGTCTGGTGCCACCTTCGTACCTACCCAGCTATTTTTGAAGTATATACCGAAACTAAATAAAATACACAAAAGACTTGGCGCCATCATATCGAAACACAACAATATTTTTACCCCAACACTATTTTTTGACAATTTTTACGAAGTCCATATTTCATAAACCGTTCGGAATTTTTTCTTTTTGTCTTCAGCAAAGTTGTAGATCTAAGCCAGAGTAAAAAAAGCCTCAAATAGACCGACCCAAAAAAATTGCATCCAGTGCATGAAAATTGCAAAATTATGGGAAAAAAGGATATTTTTTCATGAGAGTTCATGAATTCAGTCATGTTGTGCGTCAGATGTTCGCTTAAGATAATTCGACTCTGGAATAAACACGGACTTTGTCGGCTTACATCATAACTTTCAAACCGATAACTGGCAGTTATTTAAATCTGTTCAATTTAATTAGTTACGAATAGTAGAAAAGACCTTAAAAAATGAAACTTGTTCCACATCCCTTCTCCTCGTATGGGTCGTATGGGTGAGGGTATTTATCATTCCGTTCACCTGACTGAAACTCTAGTACTGGTTTGATATATTTAAATTTCACGGTTACAAACATTTCCTAAACTTTGAAGTCAAATATTTTGTAGAAAAAATTTCATTGGAGTTATTCTTTTCACTAAACGGAGACATGAACGAGGTTTTTGTACTCGCTAACAAAAATTCGAGATTCCCTTTAGAGTTTGATTATCCAACAGTATTGTTCATCTTGCCGACAAAACCTTATGCTTGATCCTTGATTAATTTGACACTGCTTAACATGTGTTTCTTGAAATATTCTGTATTTCGTCGTGCATTTGTTCGTCCAGTAACTTAAGAAGCACTGGTTTGCTGTTGAAAACTTTACTTTTCCACAAATTTCTCGAACTATAGCTAATGAGTTGCAGGAGGTGGGACATGTTGCCCTATATCTTTGACATGATGATTGTTGGTTAAAATTATTGAAATTCTGTAGCGCTGGAATAAAAAAGTTATGTAGTATAGCAATACCGCAATGTCTGTTTTTATCTTCATAAAATATGGACTAGTGATAACCAATAATGATGTTCTATGTGGGCCGAATCCTTGTTAGTTCATCCTCAAACACCTTCACCCATTTTCTAATCAATTGAATGTTAATAGAGCTTCAAGTTTTCCATTCCGTATCATGTAAAGAGCACAAAATTTGTGTTGGACATAGCAGCAGCGCTTTGCGATCTATACACGTATCTTGATTTCTATGCTGATATTATTAGTTTTATATACGGAAGAGCCAAGATATACAAAATCATCTACCAGAAACGTTCATGTAGGGTCTCAGACAAGTAGACTCTTTGTTCGTCGTAACTAACAACTTAGTTTTGTTATCATTTATCACCAGACCCACTTCTAGCGACTGCTTTTCAATGCTTGAAAAAGCCTCAGTAACATCCCGCATTCTTCGCCCAGTGATATCTGCACCATCGGCATTCGCGAGAAGCATATGACTTATAGATTAAATATTGTACCAGTAGTATTTACAGCATCCATCTGCATAATTATCTCCAATGGAATATTAAAGAGATTGCAGGACAGATTAGCGCTCTGTCTAAATCCTCTCTTGGTAGAAACCAGTTCAGTTAGACTTTTGTTATTCGTGTCGGTCAGTATTATAAGGCAGAGTCGTATCGGCTTCGCAGCGATACCAAACTCAGTCTGCAAATTAAAAGTTTTCTGTTGTATCGGACTACCGAATGTTATGTTGTAGTCGATGAAAAAATGGCAAGTGCCGATCCGCATTTCATGGGACTTCAGCGTGTGAATTTTTGGTCGGTCGTAGATTTCAAATCAGGTTGGTCTATATAGGCTTTAGTCTTTCATGTGACATACTCGACAGGACCTAGCATGCAACGGGTAAGAAAGCTAATCTCGGTGTATTTGGTGCACGGACTAAGATTGGCTTTTTAAGCACAGGCCACAGAACACTCAGATTTCAATCTTTGGGCACTCCTTTGATTTTATTTTACATAAAATTTTCCATAACCAAATCGCAAAGTGACTGCCCTATATCCTCGATAGCCTCACGAATTGTATCTTTGAGGTCTTGAATCGACGCTGGGCTGTTGGCGTAGACCTTATCTTTCACACGGCCCCGAAGGCAGAAGTCGCAAGGTGTTAAATCACAAGATCTCGGTGGCCAATTGTGATCACCTCTTCGAGAGATTACACGGTTTGGAAACTTTTCCAGCAAAAGAGCAATAGTTTCGTTACTTGTGTGGTACGTAGAGAAAGTAAACGTTGTCCAGATCAATACCATCCAACTCCGACCATAAAAAAATCATTAATTATCTCTCGATAGCCGTTGAGGATGGAGAGGCTTCTCAATAATAACTCTTGGTTTTTCCTAGCCTCAGATGCGACAATTTTGCTTGTTGACGTAGCCACCTAGGTGGAAATGGGCCTCATCAGTCAAGATAATTTTTCGATGGAATTCCATAAA
The DNA here is from genome assembly GCA_964034835.1 of Muscina levida. NCBI lineage: Eukaryota > Metazoa > Arthropoda > Insecta > Diptera > Muscidae > Muscina > Muscina levida. The sequence goes on from OZ035883.1 coordinate 33,989,751, forward strand.
GACCCAAGTCTTTATGCAAAATACGATGTAATGACGTTTGTGGAATGCCCAATTCCAAAGAACAACGAGGAATGGACAAACCTGGGTTTACTTCAACACTTAAGGCTACAGCAGCAACATTCTCAGTTGTTCTTAAGCGACGTGCACGGGTTTTATTCTTCACATCACTAACTTGTTCCAACAGCTCGCATTTTTCCACCAATTTCTGTATAGCGGAACGACAAGGTGCTTCACGACGATCAAAATGCTTTAGGTTTGCGAACTGTGACCATTTTTGTAGTGAATTTTAATAATTTTAATGCGTTGCTGAAGCGTGTATCGTTCCATTTTCAGTAATGGCGTAGTTTCTTCATGTCAAATGTCAAAGAATTAAAGCTTCAAAAGTGACAGCTACCGAAATAGCGGGCCATTCACAATAACACCTCTCACTGGAAAGCCCTTTAGCATACTTTACCTTAGGCAAGGATCGCATCGTTAAGGATCCGTCTGGGCGTGGCTTGTACCCAAGTACGGTCTGCTACCACTGTGTCGTTTGTTACCAGCAAATGATACAGTTTGTTGAAATAGGCATTGGATATATCGGTGTTATGCAGACTTATGATATATAGCATTCTTCTCGATTGCTTACATATTTTAATTTCGTACGTGAATTCAAAAATATGTAGCCTGTAGTTGTTGTCAAGGTTTCATTTTATTGTGCCCTCACCCTATGTGTAGGATCCATGTCTGTCTGTCCGGCTGGTACCGGCGATAACTTTCGAAAGACGTAACCAATTATTTTGATACTTTGCAGGGGTTAATATTTTCCCAAAACTTCTTACGGGATTGCTTATGGGCGACATGGCAATTCCTTTTCTGGTACCTCCCATACATATATACCATTCCGCTCACTTTAGAAATCAAGTAATAATATCAATACGCCCAACGCGATCGCGCCCGAATTCTGTATTTTACTAAGCTATTACAGGATTAAGTTTAGGATAAAAAACTTAAAGTCTAGCCACGCCCCTTCTGGTATCTGCCATACAAATGTACCATTCCGCCCACTTTAGAAATGTAATAATATGTAATATCAATACACCCCAAAGCGATCGTGCCCAAATTCTGTATTTAGTAAATATATAACTGGATAAAAAGTTTTGACCAAAAAATTTAAAGTCTAACCACGCCCCTTCTGGTACCTCTCATACAAATGTTCCATTCCGCACATTTTAGAAATCGAGCAATAATATCAATACCCTAGGAGCGATCGTCCCAAATTCTGTATTTTGTTAAGCTATAACAGGATAAAGTTTTGGCGAAAAAATTGAAAGTCTAGCCACACTCCTTCTGGTACCTCTCATACATATGTACCATTCCGCCCACTTTAGGTTCATAAGGTCCATTGACTTTATGACCATTGGCCTTTTGACATGTCACTATGTGATATCACACCTTCAGATTTTTTCTTTTGGCTTAATCTTCTTCGATACGCCAGCTACGTTTGAAGGCTTTGTAGTCAACATTGCTCAACAAATTTGCAAGATACCGGTGGCAATACAGAAAAGACTGATCAAAAAATTCAACTTCCAAATAGACCACATGTGTGTAGTGCCAGCAAACATTGAAATTATATTAACAGTATGAAAAAATAAATGTCTATGATTGTTGTTATGGGTTACAATAAAGTTTTAGACATAAAATTTTATTTTGAGTATTTTGTAATAAATTATAAAAAAAGGTTCTAAATGAATCACCCTAGTTTAACTCAAGGTTAAGTTCTCAATTTAATTTATACTTTTTACTCAATACTGCAGTCCTTATCGAATAGAATTTTTATTAATTAAGACACAAAGTTGTTCTTTAACCACTTATTTAATATTTAACTAGATCCGTACAAAATTTTCAAAACTATAACGTTATTTGTGAATCTCCGGCGATTTCCTCACCTTTTATGTAACATACTAAAAATTATCCTCATACTTGTTTTATAGTATAACAATATAACAATGTAGTAAGTCAAATACGTTTAAGGGTAATCATTGTTATATTGTGCAGATAGTCAAATGGTATTAAGGGGACTCATAAGAGCAATTCAACAGCTTTAAAACGGTTTAGTTTTCTATCCACGTTGTGTTCATTTTTATGGACATACAATTTCGCCGGTTTCTATTGCTTTCATATTTTTTTGCTTACAAAATTTGTTCATCCTCTATTAACTTAAAGCGGATTTACTTATCAAGCTCTAATAATCTCTAGAAAATTTTCAATACTTTACTATACTCTCATGCAAATATTTAACCTTATCCTTATCGATAAGTATTATTAATTATTAAATTGAATTAGTTTCAAGTTTAATTCTCATTTGATTGCAGTTGCTATTATAGGGTGTAGCAGCATTGTGTGTGTGTGATGTGATTGAAATATGTTGCAGACAAATTGGGCATATGCTGCAGTAATTATACTAACGGTATAACCACCTGCTGCTGTTGCTGTTGCACTTCCACTTACACCTCTTCCTTCATTTCCCACACAATCGACAGCCTATAAACATATGCATTTATATTTATTATACATACAAGTAAGCACACACACACACACACACATACTTACACCTGATATTTCTTAAGTAAGTACATACATACACATGTACTGGCATAATGCAAAAGTGTCTACGTTGTTGCTTAACAAGTATGTGTCAAGGATATGTACAAGTGTTTGTGTGCGTGTGCAAGCCTTTACAAAAGGTACTTTTAACGTTCTGTAATATAGCACTTAAGAACATTTCATTATCTTAAGATGTTGTAAATAATTGAAGACATGTTCACTCAATACCAAAAGTAATACTTGTATTTATGCTCTGAGCAAATTGAATTGAGTTGCATTCGTTAACGCAAGTCCTTGCGAAATTGATTTACAAAGAAAGCTTCAGCCGGAAAATGCTCTTTTTACACGTACATGTGTATGCGACACACACGCACACACACACGTATATTGCTACACACAGTCTTTGTGCATTGCCAGCGTTAGTTTGATTGGAAATTTATACAAATGTATATGCACGCTCGGATTAAGTTTTCATTTTAATTAAATTTCACAGAAATTTCATATGTATTTATTTACCTGTTGTTGTGTTGTTGAATTTACTAAATGCAACAAACAAATATGTTGTCGAGTGTTGTCGAGAGGGAGAGCGAGTAAAAGAGATGTGATGTGATTTTCATAGCACAAATTCATTACAATTAAAATTTAACAAGTTATGTAAGAATACTTACTGCCTTGGCATTTACACATTGTTTATTATTTTTCTGGTTATACGACATACGAAAAATAGAGAAAAACAAAAAACTTTACAAATTGCCCTATTCCATATAAAGGATATTTATTGTTTCTTGTAGGACCTGCTTGTGTTTGTGTATTGACAATATTTATACCAAAAATATGAACAAACAAAGAAAACATTGGCAATGTTGATGAAAGCAAGACGGCAAAACTAGTTTTCCCCGGGGGGAAAATTGTATGTATGTTATGTTTCATTGATTTTTTTTTTTGATTGTTTGTGTAGGTTATGAATTTAATAAATCTTTATAATATTTATATTTGCTTTAAACGAGTAAGACATTTTGTACATTTAGCATAAGGACGAAAAGAAATGGATGACATATTCCATTACTATTTTGAAGGCAGATAAGTTTGGACAATTGGATTGTGACGGCTATGACAGTTCATTGTGTTAATTATTTTAATTTAGATATATTTCAAATTTTTTTTATTTTTATAAGCTAGTGTTAATGAAAATGGGTATAGAACTATTTGTGATAACAAATGTAGAACAAGGGTTTTAATGTTTATTTATATAAGTTGCTACCTAATTTCATATTGCCTCCAAAGTTATTCATAAGTATTTTTTGTTTTCTAACAATTGTATAACTATTAGGAAAGATGAAAGATGCCATGTCTACTATTCCGATCAATCCCATTGCTCGGCAGATTACGTACTCTAGTTGACAAAGGATGTTATAGAAAGTTCTAGGACTCTCATTGTTATACTTTTTATACCCTCACCCTACGTGTAGGAAGGTATATATCAATTGATAAGACCCAAAGTGTAACACATGACTCATTGTCACTTTAGATCTTAGGTTACTTTAACACAAATTCGATTCATGACTTTTTGAGTCGTTTGGGTCATGTCTGTCTGTCCGTCTGGTACGTACGGTAACCATCGGAAGACGAAACCAATTGTTTTGAAATTTTACTTGGGGTTGTATTTTTCAATAACTACTTACGGTACTAGGCTACATGGCCACGCCCTTTCTGGTACCTCACATACAAATGTTTCTTTCCACCCACTTAAGAAATTAAGTAAGAAAATCAATACAACCAACGCGATCGAGCCCAAATTCTGTATTTAATAAAGCTATATACTATATAAAAAATCTCACATTTATACAGGGTTGTTCGAAGAAAGTGTGCGTGGCTTACAGTATCTGACGGGAGATTTGTATTCGTCTGCCTTTTTAGATGCCATCATGCATTGGACACGTGAGGAGAGGTCATTTTGTGTTGAAGCGTATTTTTGAAATGCGCACTCGATCAGTGCAGTGCAGCGTGCTTTTTGTTTACTATTCGCTGTTCCCCCACGCGGAAGTGTTCCTGGACGGCAATCAATTGTAAATTGGGTAACTTCATTAAGAACAGCTGGGAAAGTGTCATGTGTACGAAGGGGACCAGCGAGAAGGATTACAACACCACAAAACATCGAGAGAGTTAGAGCAGCAGGTCTACAATCTCCGAAACGCTCTGCTCGGAAGCAATCACTTGCTCTTGGCATTTCCAGACGTTCTCTCCACCGGATTATTCATTAAGAACTGAATTTTTACCCGTATAAAATGTGCGTGGCCCGGGACTATTTATCACGAGTAGTCATCATTGGCCCTTACTTTTTCCAGGATAACCGTCTTGCCGTAACTGTGAACTCCGAACGGTACTTGAATATGATACGGGATTTTTTTCAGCCGGCTCTTAAGGAAATGCAATTAGAGGATACATGGTTCCAACAGGATGGTGAGGCAAATGTATCCTGGACGGCTTATCTGTTTGAGGGGTGATGTGAACTAGCCGGCATGCTCACCAGACTTAGCCCCATGCGATTTTTTTCTTTGGGGTTACCTGAAGTCTAAGGTGTATATCAACCGTCCCAATACCTTGGAAGCCTAATTAACGTTATTGAGGCTAAAATTGGCAGAATACCAGTCGACATGCTTGTTAGAGTTCATGAAAACTTCAGAAAACGTATGCAGCAGTGAGTGGATAGCGAAGGTTGACATTTTCCAGATACACTATTTAAAACCATGTAATTTTAAAATTCCTTTACTGTTTAATATAATTGAAATAAAAAATAAATTTTTTAAGATTCATACCTTTTTTTATTTCATTTCTAAATAAGCAAATTACCTCGCTCCACCCAGTATTAAGCTATATATTGAATATTTAGTCGATGGGGAAATAAGACCGTATGGCTATATTACCAGCATGGTTGTGCAATAACATCATATTAATTTTCAATCAAAGTAGAAATAATGCCATACCAATGAAAAATGCGATTAAAAGTAATGAAAAAGCTTAATGAAGTTGATGACGTCGACGGACGCCAATACCAAGGCTTTATCACTAAAACTCAGCCTTTTGAAAAAATAACTTCACCCACATGCTGTCAACAACATGTACAGCACAATTGCTAAAATGCGCATGCGCGGAACACACACCAAACGGTAACGTTTCAAAGGAAGTACCATATATAGCAGAAATCAGAGAGTCACTGAGCCACCATAAGGCAATCAAGTCTCCTTACAACTACGTCGTTCGGTTATAGGGTCATTCTGGGAATCAGAAAAATATACACGCGGAATTTAAAGGATAATTTGAAAAACTGTAAGGATGTCACCCTTCTAAGTATAGTGAACATGACGATCATGGACAGAAGATTGTCAAAAACAATTCTCCCGACAGGTAGATGCGAGCAAGCCGGCTGCCGCACTTGAAAACCTGCATTGACCATGTGAACAGATTTAAAATTATCGTTGGCTGCATTAATAATATAATGGCCATATGAATTTGTTTGCTCAAGGTGGACTTTATAATTTTTTCTATACTTCAACACGGTTATATCTCAGTATACCTTACGGAATATCTCTTTTGTGTCTGAAGCAAAGTTGTAGATATTGTATAGGAGAAAAAAATGCTGTTGTCGGCAACTAGAATGTCATAGCATTTCGTTATCTATATTTATTTATTTTTTTTTTATTTTTATTTATGTATATATTTTTCGACACTTACTTTCATACAAACTGACTTACGTATGAGTAACAAATACAATTGCATGGATAAACTTCATACTTACTTACTTAGATGGTACTTCTTTGCAATCCCAGTGGATTATATACCGCATGTAGAAAAATATTAAAAGCGCCTCGACCTTCACACCAAGTTCTGTAAGGTTCTCAGTAACCTGGTCTTTCCAACGGAGTTTTGGTCGCCCTCTTCTGCGCCGTCCATCGAGTTCATTGTCGAAGACTTTTCGAGCTGGAACATTTTCGTCCATGCATACAACATAACCTAGCCAACGCAACCTTGCACCTTAATGCGTCTGCCCACGTCAATGTCAGTGTACAGCTCGTACAGCTCATGATTTATACGACGCCGATACTCTCCATTAACGATGATGAGCCCATATATTTTACAGAGTATTTTTCTCTCGAATACCGCCAGAACCGATTCATCCGCTTGTGTCATAACCCAGGATTCTGAACCATACATTAAGACAGGTAGAACCAGTATCTGTTATAGCTGGAGTTTTGTTCGTCGAGAGAGGGCTCTGTCATTGGATCGTTTGCGTAGTCCGTAGTAGACTTTATTTGCGAGCAGGATTGTTTTCCGGATTTCTAGGCTGACATTATTTGCCTTGTTGATGGCGGAGCCTAGGTAGACAAAATTATCTACCACCGCGAAATTATAGTTGTCAACGTTCACGCAGTTTCCCAATCGAGTAGATTCTTTGTTCGTTGAAACTAATAACTTCGTTTTGTCCTCGTTCACCGTTAGGCCCATTTTCGCTGATTCCTTCTGTATACCTGAGAAGGCTGCAGTCACATCCCGCAGTTTTCGACCGATGATGTCTACGTCATCAGCGTACGCGAGCAGCATGTGGCTGTAGTTGAATATAGTGCCACTCGTGTTTACTGCAGCTTTTCTCATTATCATCTCCATCACTATGTTGGAGAGATCGCACGATAGGCCGTTGCCATGTTTTAGGCCTCATCTGGTACAGAATGGCTCCGTAAGGTCCTTGCCAATCTTCACTGAAGACTTTGTGTCAGTCAGCATCATTCCGCAAAGACGTATCAGCTTCGCTGGAATACCAAACTCAAGCATGGCTTCGAGTAATTTCTGCCGTATCGGGCCGTCGAAGGCAGCGTTATAGTCGACGAAAAGATGACACGTATCGATCTATTTCTCTTGGGTCTTTTCCAGGATTTGCCGAAGTGTGAATATCTGGTCAGTTGTTGATTTTCCAGGTCTAAAGCCACACTGACAAGGCCCGATCAGGTTGGAAAACACTGGCTTTAGTCTTTCACATAGTACACTCGACAGGACCTTATATACGCTGGGAAAAAGGCTGATCCCGCTGTAGTTGGAGCACACACTTGGATCACCTTTTTTCAGCACAGGACATAATACGCTTAAATTCCAATCATCGGGCATGCACTCTTTAAGCCAAACCGTGCGCAGGAGCTGGTGCATGCTCGTTGTCAGCTCATCGCCACCGGACTTGAAGAGCTCTGCCGGCAGACTGTCGGCACCGGCTGCTTTGTTGTTTTTCAGTCGCGATATTGCTCGTCTTACCTCGGCTTGACTTGGTGGTGGGCAATCTAAGCCGTCGTCGAGAATTGGCGTGATAACTTCACGTGCGCTGCCTTCTGGACCCAGCAGTTGCTGGAAGTGTTCTCTCCATCTGTGCAGCACACTCTGCCTATCGGACAAACTTTGTATCGTCACATAATGCTTGTGCTATGACCTTAATAAATAGCTTATTGCGATACAAAAACGTTTAACCCACAATACTAGGTCATTTTATGTTTCCTTTCAATAAAAACAGATTAAGTTAATTTTTAATTAAGTTTTATTTTTGCAAAAGCCAAACCCGATTGACGAGATATAACAGTGTTAGAAAGTGCTAAATGCAGCCAACCCGACAAAACGAATTATGCAGAAGTTCTTATTTTTGAGGCTACTTTCACGTGCAATTCTCAGCATTGAGTCCCAAAAACATGTGTTATACAGCAGTATGGAATGCATGCGTCCTTAATATAACAACGCTCTTAGGCGAAGCAGAATAATAGTGTGGGGATTACCAGGCCGATCTGTTGAGTGACTCACTTCCCATGTGTGAAGATTGGGGGTAGGTATGTTCGAGAAAAATGTTAGGAGGGAAATTCTAGTGAGGGATCGGTCATAAATTTTTCCCCTGTAGGAAGCAAATTATAAAAATAAAAAATTGTATTGGGACCACCTTAAGGTTTGAAGATAGAGGTTAGATATCATTTGAGAAACTGTTGGGGTTGCAAAAATATTGGGGGTCTGTCATACATTTGACTTCTTTAGGGCCACCTTTAGGGCAATTAGGAACAAATTTTATAAAAATTTGACTACAAAGCCCTCCCTCTACTAAAGAAATTCCAACTGTACCAGATACATATCCTATTTGTCTTGATCTACTGCGCAGAGTCCGGTGTAATGACTTATCTGACATTCTATGGCAAAGGTATTGTGTAAAATTGTTAAAATTATCATAAAATTGGATATTCGAATTTTGAAAATAAACATTAAATTGCGGTTATTTGAAGGTTATACTAATCTTCTTGAAATTCTGTCCTATCCCTTCATAATCGCTTTCCAATATCCCAGTGTTGGTTGTAATTTACACATATAAATTTGGTATAACACACTAACTAAATTTTGTTAACACACACTTGTGTCCACAAGATTTTCCCAACCATCGCAAGATTGCATACATTTCACAATATCAATCTAACATTTTCCCTTTAACTGTGTAGAGTGCCCCCCCCCCCTCGTATTGAAAATATCATAAATGTAATGTTCCTTATTGTTTCCTGTATTCTTATGCTAATATTTTTTATTGTCACGTTTCGCTCTCCCTGTAGTGCCTTCAAAGCATTTTTATATATTCATATCAAATTGAAAGAGCAACAAAAAAAAATATATAGAAAACACTAAGGAAAACTACATGATTTTACTATAAACACAAGTGGCAAAGTGTGGCAAAAACAGACATCGCACAAGTATTGAAGCTATTTGTTTGTTTCAGGAGTACAGCAGCAAGTGCATCATCTTACTTAACCTTGAGCAAATGCAGATTGGCAAGGAAGTGCATACATTGAACTTATGCTCGCACAACTTTACAATGTGTGTGTGTGTTTTTATATTTGTTGTACACAGTACAAAGTGGAAAGAAACACTTGTGAGCATTCACACACACACATACGCTCATAGAAAATATATTGTACAGCTGGCGTGTGTATGTATGTGTGCATGTGTGGGCAAAAAGGAATATATTCGAGAAGCTTAAGTTAGCATGCAAACAATTTGTGAAAATATTTACTTGCTCTGCATATGAACTTAAGTATGTGTAAGTTTATGTTGCTCTTGTGAAAAATTTAAAATCAAACAAACCGATGCACGCTCTCACACACACACACACAGACTCACAAACGCACATACTGTTATTCATAGATACACACAAGAAAAAAGGAAATTATTATAAAAATTGAGATCCAAAAAAACGGAATTGAAATCAATATTTACAGTTTGAAGATAATATCGAAAATAAACAGACACTCAGTGTAAACAAAAGTAAAATTTCATTTTACATCTGTAAGTACTTACAAAGCAAACAAGAGCTACTCCATTCAAATATTTACCTAGAAAACAAAGCATCAATACTTTTGGCCTCAAAACCGCTTAATGAAGACAATTCATATTTATTGACATCCTCTGGGTTGCAAAAAAAAACAATAAAATGCAAGCGTTTATAACATATTTAACACACACAAAACACTAACAATATCAAGTGATGATTTGCTAGACATTTACACTACTACTGCACTTTAAATTTTATGAATTTGAGAGTTTATGTGTTAAGTTCCGCCAGCGATCGTTTGTCATTCTTTAACATGACATCAAATATCCTTTGGCTCTTCCTCAAAACGTGTCCTTACGTTCCATCAGCGCCGTCGCTTTGTGTGCGGGTGTGTCTTTGTATGAACACCACACTACTAGTATAAGTAAGTGTGTGTGTGTGTATGTGTATGTGTGTTTGGTTTAGTTATAACACTTCATCATTAAGCGAAAACGTGATTCGTTTATTAAACAATACATGATTAAGGAAAGCTGCTGCTGCTCCTCATGGTGCCACTGATGCTGTTGCCTCCGTTACCGAAAAGGAGATTCTTGAGCACAACACAATCTGTGCGCTCGCTTCCTGCCCTCTGCTTGCTTGATTTTTAGAAATTTTGCAAAGAACAAAGGACCACCAACTACCAGTGCCTGAATGAAGAATGAGAACTATTTTAGCTATTTTCGAAAGGAAATTCAAGTCAGCGGCAAAATATGAGAAAATGCTTTACTATGCAGTCAGTCATAGAGGAGTTCACTGAAGACGTACGAGTCATGAGCAAGCACTGATGAAGAGGGTTCGTTTCCTTTTTAAGAAATTTCCAATTTTACTTTGTCGCTGCCAATTTTGATGTTTGGGGGGCGATGGGATGTGTTGTTTAATAGACGTTATTGACTAGTGGGTTTCATTAATACTACATAGTGCATAACGCACTCTTTGGTCATCTTGGGCATCATTAGTCATATTGTATGGGGGATATTGCATTATGACATATGAATATGCACTTACGTAGGCGGTGGGTGAAACAAATCTATTACGGGTTATGGTGTATATGGAGAAAAGAATTTTAAGGATTTTGGTGATCTTGGTGACTCATACTAAGTTTTGATAGGATTTAAAAGAAAGATTTATAGACTTTGACACAACTTCAACCCATACTGACTTGGACTCGGGCGAAGTTGACGGTCACATTGCCGTTCTCTTATAAGTGGAAAATAGCTAAATGCGGGAAAACTAAACTTTCGTGCTATGAAAAGAAGGGTGATAGAATCCACTTGCACAGTGACCAAACAGATTTGGTCTACAATGGGACATACAGAGGACACGATTGCGCTGAACCTGTCTACAGTCCATCTGAGAAACATCATAGCTGTAATAACCGGTCACTGTCAGGTTGAGAAACACTCCTAGAGGTTGAAATTTCCCCACAATGATTTTTGTAGAAGATGCAACGATGAAGAAGCAGAGGAGACCATGGAGCATCTTCTATCTCACTGAGAGATATGAAATGTTTGGATGATACCAAAAGAATTCTGACAAATTGACCAATTATAAGAGGATATTAAAATTAAGCGTTGGGGATGGGGCCATGGGGGGATTTCCTAATATGAGCTTTATGACAATATCCACTTGAGAATAACCGGAAGCTCTCTGCGGAGGTCCCTAAACAACTCATGCCACTGGACTTCCGGGCAGTGGTAGCAACGTGAGAAGGTACAATGTTGAATAACCTCAATGGTATTATACCACCCATAACTCTTAGGGAATAGCTAATACACGTCTTTCAATATCTACAATCAAACGCCCCCTACTTTCGATGTTGTTGGCACATTTTGTGCTTGCAGTAATGCTCGCAAGACCCTACTGGGTACGAAAATTACCACTCTCAGACAAGTTACGATGAAGAAAGTCGGGTATTGTCTGAGGAATGATTGCAAAGCGTGCTGTGAGCGAACGATATAAGGAGAAGAAGATGCAGGCGAATTGCATCTGCAAGTGGAAAAGGAGAAAAGAGAGGATATAGAAAATGTGCGGTATACATGAAACCCCAACAATTCTAAAAGGAAATGCAATGTAAAGGCATACGCACCTATTAAAGCAGAGTTGGACATCTGATAATATACACAAAGAAAGCGCTGCAAATATGGAGCGAAAACGGATACTATTTGTTACCAAAGTCAGCGCAATAAACAGAGGAGGACCACCGGTGGACCACTTTCCGACTCTGCAGCGCACAGTGGTTCCTTTTTGGTTTTTTTGGAATTAATTCTGTAACTTTTGAACGGATAATGCTATCTGATGAAATTTGAAATAGTTAAAGCTGAGGTGTTTTCGAGATGATTTGGAAATACTTGGCTCCCTAGGGGGTGTGGGGGCCACAGCGTGGCCCTCCAAAGTTGGTCACCTCGGGTGTTTTTAAAATTTCAAATGCTTGAGGAATGTGCATTTATGAACCGATTTAAAAGATATTTTGCATTTAGATAGTGCTTTGAAAAATCTTCAAAAAACATGCTTACATGCACATGTTATCTCATTTATGTCAAGAGATATTTGAGAAAATAAAAAAAATTGTGTCATTTTTGGACGAGGTTGATTTGGTATTTTTAAGGGTGTGAGCTCAGTTTTTCCTTGATTTTAAAGATATTTATATCGTTAGTTAGCTTATAAAATTCTGAATGAAATTGCTGAAAAAATTATGCAAATATTTTGTTCCAATCAAAAGTTATAAGCATCGCAAGTAAAAGTTTCCAAAAAAAGGCATATTTTTACTGTTTTTGTGCAAAAAGGCGACTACATTCTTTCGTTTGTAAAAAAAATATTTCTTCCGGGAAGTGGCAATTTCTTAATTATTCCTCATAGAAATGTTGATGCAGATGCATTTAATGCTAAATTTGAATCAGTTCAGCAAAATGGTTCCCCGGCAAGGGAAGTCAAAAATACCCCATTTTTGAAAAAAAAAAAATTTTTTGTTTTTGAAATTCTCAAATCGCAAAGCGCCAACGAGAAAGCTCATTATATATTTTTTTGACCACATATGTGGATTAGTTACCGTAACGTATTTCAACATCCCTGCCATAAACAAAGACAGTGTGGCCATTTTAGTAAAAAATTCGGATTTTGGAACATATTTTCCCCGTTTTGGGAATTTGGGTATTTTGTTATAAGATATGGCAACATATTGTTATTCGTTTTTTAAGATAGTTTTATGTACTTTATTCCAATATTTCGCTAAGATATTCCAATCCGTTTGAATTTTACGCTATTTTTCATATAAGATATTATTTCTCCAAAATATACGTTTTGACCAAATTTTATATTTGACTCAGAATCATGCCCAAAATAAAATGTGATTCTAATTAATTTTTGTAAATTATTAAACTTCATGTCGTTCCCTTTTCAACGATATGCAATACTTGTATGTCAAGAGTTTAATTATTGTTTATAATTATAATCAAACTTCACCTACCTCTGTAAAAAAGTATATATCGTGAAACATACATATATATGGGAGCTATATCTAAATCTGAACCGATATGTATAGTTTTGTTACCACATTAGAATAGTGTGAAAAAACTAAGACGTGCAAAGTTTTGTTAACATCAGAGCAAAAATGTGGGTTTTTGGCAACAATAATCTATAAAAGGTTATGCTAATTTGTATGGGAGGTACCAGAAGGGGCGGGGCAAGTGGACCCATTATTTCAGTATATACTTCACGCTGTCAAATAATAATACGATCCAATTTTAGCTTCGTAGAGCCCTCCAGCATGAAGTTAGTGACAGAATAGTGGTTTAGTAAAATAGGTCATTTTGTATGGGAGGTACTTGAGGGGGGCGTGGCTATTTCGCCCATTTTCCAACCAACATTACGACTAGTGAATTTTATGCCACTGGTAAATTTCTATTCAAATTGATTAAGAACTACTCCAATTATCGTCTTAATCATTTACCCAGATGGCCAGACGGACATAGCTTTATTGGGTTAAAAAGCTCCAAACTTATTTTTTGTAAAGAAATCTAGGGTCTCAGTTATATGTTCTGTTGTGTTTAACTTTTTCCCGTTAAAAATTATATATTCTCTCTACCATGTAGCTGAGCTTGTACAAATTTTATTCAAAATTTGTTAAAAATTGTATAATAACACACAAAATCCACAAAAACATATAAATATTGCATTAAAAATCAAATTTTAACTTCAAAAATAATTTTGCTTAACATATTTATGCAATAAGGGGACAATTTTCGTAATTTGTCTCGCATTCCTGTGCATAGGGATTTATAATCATAAATAACTTAATTAAAGAGTCTATGAGCTTGTAAGTTTTATTAATAAGTAACGACTCCATAATGATGTTTTAGTCTCATGTGTACTAAAAATGTCTCTAATTGCATAAATATGTTAGCAAAATTATTTTTGAAGTTAAAAATTTGATTTTTAATGCAATTTTATATGTTTTTGTGGATTTTGTGTGTTATTATTACAATTTTTTAACAAATTTTGAATAAAATTTGTACAAGCTCAGCTACATGGTAGAGAGAATATATAATTTAAACGTGAAAAAGTTAAACACAACAGAACATATAACTGAGACCCTAGATTTCTTTACAAAAATAAGTTTTGGAGCTTTTTAACCCAATAAAGCAATGTCCGTCTGGCCGGCTGGGTAAATGGTTAAGACGATAATTGGAGTAGTTCTTAATCATTTGAATAGAAATTTACCAGTGGCATAAAATTCACTAGTCGTAATGTTGGTTGGAAAATGGCGAAATAGCCACGCCCCCTCAAGTACCTCCCATACAAAATGACCTATTTTACTAAAACCACTATTCTGTCACTAACTTCATGCTGGAGGGCTCTACGAAGCTAAAATTTGGATCGTATTATTATTTGACAGCGTGAAGTATATACTGAAATAATGGGTCCACTTGCCCCGCCCCTTCCTGGTACCTCCCATACAAATTAGCATAACCTTTTATAGATTATTGTTGCCAAAAACCACATTTTTGCTCTGATGTTAACAAAAACTTTGCACGTCTTAGTTTTTTCACACTATTCTAATGTTGGTAACAAAACTATACATATCGGTTCAGATTTAGATATAGCTCCCATATATATGTATGTTTCACGATATATACTTTTTTTACAGAGGTAGTGAAGTTTGATTATAAATTATAAACAATAATTAAACTCTTGACATACAAGTATTGCATATCGTTGAAAAGGAACGACATGAAGTTTAATAATTTACAAAAATTAATTAGAATCACATTTTATTTTGGGGCATGATTCTGAGTCAAATATAAAATTTGGTCAAAACGTATATTTTGGAGAAATAATATCTTATATGAAAAATAGCGTTAAAATTCAAACGGATTGGAATATCTTAGCGAAATATTGGAATAAAGTACATAAAACTATTCTTAAAAAAACGAATAACAATATGTTGCCATATCTTATAACAAAATACCCAAATTCCCAAAACGGGGAAAATATGTTCCAAAATTCCGAATTTTTTACTAAAATGGCCACACTGTCTTTGTTTATGGCAGGGATGTGAAATACGTTACGGTTAACTAATCCACATATGTGGTCAAAAAATATATAATGAGCTTTCTCGTTGGCGCTTTGCGATTTGAGAATTTTCAAAAACAAAAAAATTTTTTTTTCAAAAATGGGGTATTTTTGACTTCCCTTGCCGGGGAACCATTTTGCTGAACTGATTCAAATTAGCATTAAATGCATCTGCATCAACATTTCTATGAGGAATAATTAAGAAATTGCCACTTCCCGGAAGAAAATATTTTTTTACAAACGAAAGAATGTAGTCGCCTTTTTGCACAAAAACAGTAAAAATATGCCTTTTTTTGGAAACTTTTACTTGCGATGCTTATAACTTTTGATTGGAACAAAATATTTGCATAATTTTTTCAGCAATTTCATTCAGAATTTTATAAGCTAACTAACGATATAAATATCTTTAAAATCAAGGAAAAACTGAGCTCACACCCTTAAAAATACCAAATCAACCTCGTCCAAAAATTACATAATTTTTTTTATTTTCTCAAGTATCTCTTGACATAAATGAGATAACATGTGCATGTAAGCATGTTTTTTGAAGATTTTTCGAAGCACTATCTAAACGCAAAATATCTTTTAAATCGGTTCATAAATGCACATTCCTCAAGCATTTGAAATTTTAAAACACCCGATGGTGACCAACTTTGGAGGTCCACGCTGTGGCCCCCACACCCCCTAGGGAGCCAAATATTTCCAAATCATCTCGAAAAACACCTCAGCTTTAACTATTTCAAATTTCATCAAGATAGCATTATCCGTTCAAAAGTTACAGAATTAATTCCAAAAAAAACCAAAAAGGAACCACTGTGCAGCGGTAAAAAACAGTAGTAGGAGCGTATGTATAAACTCCGACCGGTGTGTAAAACTGGTGCTACGGGAGTACAGATTTGTCCAAGGCAACTTGCTTGGGCAATATTGCTTGCCTGGTCATTTAAGTAAGGATCCACTTCAGTGGAGCCACGTAGTGGCTGCGGTTAAAAGCAAAAAATACGTTATTATTATTTTTACTATTATTATTATTAGCCTTAAAACAACTTGAGCACATAAGTATTTATATCTTATTGTCTAAGTCAGAGTAAGTAATGATAAAAGATTTTCATTTGCTTCGATATTGTACGCACCGTCTCCAGTCAGTCCTACTAAGCAGCGTCAGTGATTCCTCCACCTGGTCCTTTCAACGTAGTCGCGGGCTCCCTCTTATGCGCCGTACTTCGAAGTCTTGATGGAATACCTTTCGCGCTGGAGTTTCCTCATCCATACTCACGACATGGCCTAGCCAGCGTAATCGTTGATGAGCTGCATCAGCCTGTGTAAGTACCCAAGATTCGGTGGCATACAGCAGGACCGGTAAAATTAGTACCTGGTACAGTTGGACCTTGGTGCTTCGACATAGGGTGGTGGTTATGATGTGTTCGCATAGCCCAAAGAAACACCTGTTGGCGAGCACTATTCTACTTTTTATTTCTAGGCTGACACTTTTGTTTTTGTCCATGATCCACTACCTTAAAGCAACAGTTCTCAACGTTCACGCTACGTCTCCCACTGGTGAACACTTTGTTCGATGATACCATTAACTTCGTCTTGTTCTCATTCACTGCCAAACCCATTGATAACATCGTCATATGCGAGCAACATGTGGCTTTTATTAAATTCTAGTATTCCCGGCTCGCGTTGCTTCACCCGTACTTACAATGAATCTTCGAACGAATTTAAGCAATACAGGTAAAATGCAAACGCTTCATAAGACGAACGAATACTCCATTTATGTGATTATTGCTTAATCAAATTGGTCTGTACCGTGTACCGCTTTAGTCCCTTTTTATCCCTAAAAGTACAATTCATTCGTCTTGCACAACGAAAATGGACTGGTACTCCCTCTAATTCTACATAACAAGTTTTCCAAAAGGGGCTTGTCACCTCCCATTTCCCAGCGAGACGTAATCCCCTATGTACCATTTACATATGAAGCAAATCTCATGTTCATACCTTTTAAGGCTCGTGAAATATGACCGATTGAAATTTTTGTTTGTGTGGGCGGTGCCACGCCCCTTTGTATAATAATGTTTTCATTTCCTACGGATAGTGCTACGCAGTGAAAATTTCTGGCAGTCGGTCCATTTATTTCACCCAGATAGCTATTTTTTTAAAAGGGACGTGGTACCGCCCATTTTCCAGCGATACGTAATCCTCTTTGTATCAGTAACATATGTATGTAGCAAATCTCATCTTCATACCCCTAATGGCTCTAGAGATATGACTGATTGAAATTTCGGTTTGTGTGGGCGGTGCCACGCCCATTTTACCCCCTTGCATTTCGAATTTCCAAAAGTCCCTTCTTAGTGCGCCCCCACGACATAAAAGAAACCTACATTCTAAGTTTTACGGTTCTAGCTTTAGCCGTTTGGGATGGGCTTGTCAATTAACACGCTTTCTATTTTAGATTCACAACAAACGGCACCTACTTGTTTATCGACGAAAGCGAACGTCACTGTTTGAGAAGCATTAACTAGACATGCCGATTATCTCGACACTTATACTGCGAAGTTGCTGTCGGCAACATCAAGGTGGCCGGCAATAAAAGAAATATGTAGATTACTGGAGCCGGGAATCGAACCACGGATCTCCCGCATTGTAGTCGCGGGTTCTTACCACTTTGCCACGGCCGGCACCTTAACACCTTCTCCATTAATATATTGAAGAGTATGCATGACAATTAATTACCCTGTGTATGACCAGATTGTTCCTTGCCAATCCGGGGGTTTTCTCCAGAATCTGCCGTAGTGTAAATTTCTAATCCGTCGTGGATTTGCCTGGTCTAGAGGTTCAATCAGGTTTCTCACATTTGGCTTTAGACGTATACACATTATGCTAGAGAGGACCTTTTACGCAATCTGTGAAAGGATAATTCTTCTTCTTCTTTACTGGCAGCAACAACAGAAATTCATCTATCAGTAGCCGCACGTAGAAAACCATTCCAAGCGCTTCGGTCTTTTGCGCTTCGTAGATAGTTAGTCATACCAAGCTTACTTAACATTTCCGTCACCTGGTCCATCCATCGGAGTCTTGGTCGCCCCCTCCTGCGCCGCCCATCGAGTCTATTGCCGAAGACTTTTCGAGCCGAAGCGTTATCGTCCATTCGTACAACGTGTCCAAGCCAGCGCATTCGGTCTATTTGAACGCGCTTGACCACGTCGATGTCGTTGTACAGCTCATACAGCTCATAATTCATTCGACGACGGTACTCGCCGTTCACGATGATGGGTCCAAATATTTTGCGGAGTATTTTTCTCTCGAAGACTCCCAGAATAGATTGATCCGCTTGTGTCATTTCCCACGATTCTGCGCTGTAGAGCAAGACAGGTAGGATTAGAGGATTAGTCTGATAGAGCTGGATCTTTGTTTTTCGAGAGAGCGCTTTGTCGTTAAATCGCTTGCTTAGCGCATAGTAGCAGCGGTTTGCGATTAATACTCGTCTTTTGATTTCGAGGCTGACATTATTATTTTTGTTTAGGGCGGAGCCAAGGTAGACAAAATCATCTACCACTTCAAAATTATAGTTGTCAACGTTCACGCAGCGTCCCAGACGAGTGGACTCTTTGTTCGTTGAAACAAATAACATGGTTTTGTCCTCGTTTATCACCAGACCCACTTCAGCCGACTGCTTTTCAATGCTCGAAAAAGCCGCAGTAACATCTCGCAATCCACGTCCAATAATATCGATATCATCAGCATACGCGAGCAACATGTGGCTTTTGTTAAATATGGTGCCATTCCTGTTTACTGCTGCTTTCCGCATGATCATCTCCATTACGATGTTAAAGAGATCGCAGGACAAACTATCGCCTTGTCTAAAGCCTCGCTTGGTAGAAAATGGCTCTGACAGATTTTTGCCAATTTTCACTGAAGACTTCGTGTCAGTCAGTGTCTTCCCGCAGAGTCGAATTAGTTTTGCGGGGATACCAAACTCAGCCATATCATCCAACAATTTCTGTCGTATCGGACTGTCAAATGCAGCTTTGTAATCGATGAACAGATGGTAGGTATCGATCTGCATTTCTTGGGTCTTCTCCAGGATTTGTCGTAGCGTGAATATCTGGTCGGTGGTGGATTTACCAGGTCTAAAGCCACACTGATAAGGTCCAATCAGGTTCGCCAGGAGGGGCTTTAGTCTTTCACATAACACACTAGACAGGACCTTGTATGCGATGGGTAAAAGGCTAATCCCGCGATAGTTGGTACACACACTAGGATCGCCTTTCTTAAGCACGGGACATAGGACACTCAGATTCCAATCATCGGAGATGCATTCCCTGAGCCAAATCGTGTTTATGAGCTGGTGCATGCATGTTACCAGGTCATCGCCGCCTGCTTTAAAAAGCTCTGCCGGCAGTCCATCGGCTCCCGCAGCTTTATTATTTTTAAGCCGGGCAATTGCCGTGCTGATCTCTTTTTGGCTCGGTGGTGGACAATCTACTCCATCGTCGATGATTGGTGCGATTTCGTCACTTATGCTGCCTTCGGGAACGAGAAGAGATTGAAAGTGTTCCCTCCATATTTGCAGCACACTCTGAGTGTCCGTGACCAGATTTCCGTCTCTGTCCTTACAGGTGGGGATCCCTGTTCCAGAACCTTTACTTTTTACCTTTTGGTAGAACTTTCGGGCCTCACCTCTATCCCTGTAGTTTTCGATATCCTGGCTCTCTCTTTTCTTCCACAGAAAAGGATAATTACACGGTAGTTTTTAAACTCACTACAGTCACTTTTTATCCCCGCAGGGGGTCTCATCCGGGAGGCCATTGGGGATTACCGGCCCCTCGGACCCGAGGGAATCACCAGTAAACCTCTTCTCTGGCCCTGCAAGTACATCTTTACGAGCTCCAAAAAGGAGTCTAATGATGGTGCTGCGGGAGGTCAGGTATGCCCAGGTCGGTTTGCCCTAGATTTCGCATTTTTCATGTGCATCAAGAATCCTTTTGGATTAACAAGGGTGTACCCAATATCGCAGAAAAGTAGGTAGATTGTAATGCATTGGTGAGGTTTTTGCGGGATACCGACTGGTTTAAGCAAACCTAGGCAAACATACGGAGGTCGTAATTATGTCTTCTCTCAGCTTGAAGGATAACTTCGGTTTTTAGGTAGTAAGGGAGACAAGACGAGGTGTTGTTAATTAACCAGTAAGTTAGATTGAGCTTTGTAGTCGATACTACATTGTTTGTTGAAATTCAATATGAAGTGTATGGTGCATGGCCTTGACCTGGGCCTGGTACTGTAATGAGCTCGTTAAATGAATGAATGAAGCTAGTCGGATAAGGAACTTTGTTACTAGATGAAAGGTGACAATATTGTGAATAAGCGCTTTTCTTTCTATGAAGGGATACAAATTCCTGATGCCGTCTGGCTCAGGTGTTGGGGCAATTGTTCTGTTGGTGATGCCTAAGTCTTAATAAACCTATTATTAAACCAAAGCGAAGACAAGAGTACGGGCCTACACAGCGGCAACGTAGCATGTTCAAGTGGGCTAAATCACACCATCTGGTTAGACCTTCAAGGTCATACTAGATGTAAAACACACAAAGAACTCTGTGTAGACGAACAATTGCGGAATCAACTTTTTACCCATCGTATGCAAGGTTCTGTCGGTTGTCTATCATGTAGACTAAGGCCTTTCTTTACAAACGTGACATGACCATATAGTGTGAGTTTGCACCTGACAAATTCACAACCGACCAAATTATATACAACGGCAAATTCTGTAGAAGATCCATGAAATGTAGATCAACACATGCTATCATTATATCTACCACAAAGACTCCTTCGATAGTATATAGTAGTTATAAGTTAGATACGATAGAAATTATAAGATACCACGACTGAGTTTGGTATCTATACGAAACGGTTATGACTTTGCTAGACGACACCGGCCGAACATTGGATGGAGCCATTTTATATTGAGAGACAGTGCGATAATCTGTCATGCAATCTCTTCAATATCCTAGTGAATATGATCATGCAGAAGGCTGCAATAAACACGACTGGTGTCATCTTAAATAAATAAAGCTGAGGACTGCGGGAAGCTGATGACTTTGCTGTATGACACCGACCGAACGGCGGAAGAAGCCACTTTCTACCAAGCGAGGCTTCAGCCAAGGCGATAGTCTGCTTTGCGATCTCTGAAACATCAAAATGGATATGATCATGCGGAAGGCTGTAGTAAACACGACTGGTGCCGTATTTCATAAAATTGGCCAAGGACTGCGGACGTAGCAAGGCTTTAGACTAGACAATAGCCTGCGTTGCAATCTCTTTAACATATTAATGGATATGATCATGCGGAAGGCTGCAGTAAATTTTGCCGAGGACTGCAGATTGTTACTGTGGTTTTTTCAAGCTTTGAAAAGCAGTCGCTACAAGTGGGTCTGTTCATGTACTTTGCGTTTGTGACGTTGCGTGAACAATGATAACTCAAACATAAAAGTGAAATATGATTTTGTGTTTATTACCAACAAGAGACGAGTATTGATTTGATACGATGCAAAAGTGTAACACATAGAAGGAGTCACTTAAGACCCTAGGTATCTTTGTACCAAATTCGATTCATTTTGAGTCGTTTGAGCCATGTCTGTCTGTCTGTCTTTCAGTCTGTCTGGCTGTCCGGCTGGTGCGTACGATGACTTTCGAAACACGCAACCAAATGTTTTGAAATTTTGCAGGAGTTAGTATTTTCCCAAAATTACTTACGGTTTTGTAAATGGCCCCGCCCCTTCTGGTACCTCCCATACAAATGCATCATTCCGCCCACTTTAGAAATCGAGTAATAATATCAATACACCCAACGGGATCGTACCCAAATTCTGTTTTTAGTAAATCTATAACAGGATAACGTTTTGCAAAAAAATTAGAAGTCTATCCACGCCCCTTCTCGTACCTCCCATACAAATGTACCTTTCCTAGAGAGATGGAGTAATAATCTCAATAAATCCAACGTGATCGTAACCAAATTCTTTATTTAGAAATGCTTTAACAGGATAAATTTTTTGAGAACAAATTTGGAAGTCTAGCCACGCCCCATCTGGTACCTCCCATACCTATCTGGTACCGCCCACTTTAGAAATCGATTAATATTATAAATATACCTATCGCGATCGTGCCTAAATTCTGTATTTGGTAAAGCTATAACAGGATAAAGTTTCTGAAAAAAATTGGAAGTCTAGCCACGCCCCTTCTGGTACATCCCATACAAATGTAACTTTCCGCTCACTATAGAGATCGAGTAATAATATCAATAAATCCAACGTGAGAGGACCCAAATTCTTTATTTATTAAAGCTTTAACAGGATACAGTTTTTGAGAAAAAAATTTGGAAGTCTAGCCACGCCCCATCTGGTACCTCCCATTCCCATCTGGTACCGCCCACTGTAGAAATCGATTAATATTATAAACTAGCTGGCCCGGCAGACTTCGTCCTGCCTCCAAATTTTTGTAAAACATGTTGAGTATAGTTGAAATCTAAAAACGATTGGTATATTTTTTTTGACCTCTAAAATATTTCAATATAAAGGGCGAGGTTTTTCCGGACAAATTCTGTTATTCATATATCTTAAGGGTTATTATATATTATTATAATAATTGCTAAAACGGATCAGCAGTGTCGTTCATGATGTGATGAAAACTTACTTATTGATAGGCATATATTTTAAAACCACATTTTTAAGCCGATTGACTGACATATAACTTTCTGCGTTGGTGTACTGGGTGATTGTACCTTTTTATCCTAAGGAGTACGAATTTCCAAAATGCATTCATTAGGCTCAGCAACCCCATTTGCCGTATGGTCTAGGTGATATCAACAGTTATTCCTATTTTTGTTATTGTCCCCACTTTGTGAAGCTCTCTAATTCAGTAGGAAGTGCGCCATTATAAAAGTTAGTCGTTCTTCCTTAAGCCCTTTTGCGGTCTGGGTGACCATCTACAGCCAATCCTTAACTTTCACTGAAATTTTGGAACAAATGGCGTCAACCGTTTTCACAATTAGTGGTGCCATCAAAATATACATTTTTTATATATATAGACTTCTGAATAACTATGATGTTAAAAAAAGTGACTAAATGACAATCCAAAAATTAAGTGTATCATAAGCTAAACATCGGCATCTGGTTCCAAACATACATTCAAAATCTTCTCATGCCAAAAAAAATTATATATTTTAAGTTTAAGTAAAATCGGACAATCGATATAAATTTTCGAAATAATTCAACCCCAGCTAAATCAACTGCTGGTCCATATATACAAAAAAATTCTCATAATAAAACAAATATACATTCTAAATTTCAGTCAAATTGTTTAATTCGTTAAAATTTGCATTATAATTCCACCATAGCGACATCTACCGGGTCAATTTATAAAAAAAAATTTTTCTCAAGGTTCCACAAACATAAATACTAAATTTCAGTTAAATTGATACATGCTTTCTAATTTTCGATATAAATCCACCCTAGCGCCATCTACCGGGTCCATTTGTATATACAATTTTTTCTGATGATCAAACAAACATGGATTCTGAATTTCAGTTAAATTGGTTCATTCGTTTAAATTTTGATTATAAATCCACCCCAGCGCCACCTACCGGGTCCAGTTGTACATAAAATGTTTTCTCATGATCAAACGAATATCCATTCTAAATTTCAGTTGAATTGGTACATGCGTTCAAATTTTCGATATAAATCCACCCTAGCGCCACCTGGATTTGACAAACAATCTGCGGAAAATTTCGAATCGAATAAAAAAAAATCAGCCAAATCGCTCCAGCCGTTCTCAAGTGATGGTATGACATACGTGGACCATTTCATTTTTATATATATAGATATACCTAACGCGATCGTGCCCAAATTCTGTATTTAGTAAAGCTATAACAGGATAAAGTTTTGGAAAAAAATTAGAAGTCTAGCCATGCCCCTTCTGGTACCTCCTATATAAATGTAACTTTCCGCTCACTATAGAGATGGAGTAATAATATCAATAAATCCAACGTGAGAGTACACAAATTCTTTATTTATTAAAGCTTTAACAGGATACAGTTTTTGAGAAAAAATTGGAAGTCTAGCCACGCCCCATCTGGTACCTCCCATACCCATCTGGTACCGCCCACTTTAGAAATCGATTAATATTATATTATTAATAGACCCAATGCGATCGTGCCCAAATTCTGTATTTAGTAAAGTTCAAGCAGGAAAAAGTTTTAGAGAAGAAATCTGGAAGTTTAGACACACCTCTTCTGGTAACTCCCATACAAATGTACCACTCCGCCCACTTTAGAAATCGTCTAACAATATTAGTATAATAGAAAATTTTTTGTTGTACTGAGGTTGATGGTATATGTAAGTAGGGTTGCCCGACTGAAACTTTCTTACTGGTTTCATATTCTAATCTCTGACCCTTTTTGGAAATTTATAAGGAACATAAGATAAGTACGTGCAATGTTCAAAGCCTCTACAGAGAGAATGTAAATGTTTTGGAAATGGAAACCTGTATATTTGTTCATTACTTTAAATGTTCGCCATCTATTAAAAGGGAATCATCCTAATACGTATGTGTTTGTATATATGTTTATGATCATATTCATATGTTTAAATGTTTCTATAAATTATTTAAGTTCAAATTTTATAAAAATTTAAACAGCGCTGAGCAATGCTAGTGGGTGGTAATGGTGGTATTTTTTCGCCAATGAATTTTTGCTACAAAATAAACCATTTATTAGAAGTTCATACAATAATAGACTAAAAATTGCCAATAAATCAATAAAATAATGGCGATGAATGTTGTAGAATTGATTTGCAACCAAAATAGAATGCTAAAAGATTTTTTTTTTGTTATATTGGTATGTGGAGGCAACAATTCAGTTTTGCTTTTTTTTGACTATTAGGTCTATACATAAATGAGAACATTTGATGAATTGTGAAATTCCGCTACTGCCAAATTCTCCATCTAAATTGAGCACATTTTAAACGTTTAATTCAGTTGTTTTCAAAGGAATGTTGCATTTTCCACATAACGAAATGGTTTCATATTATATTTTTATAAATGGTTGAGATGCTTATGTTTATAGAACATGTACTCCATAGGGGCAGAGTTTGAGAGTGTGGAATTTATAATTTTATTTTGGCGGTTTGTGTTTTATTAGAAACATTTAAGGAATTCTTTGTAGAAATGTGAAATAAAACATTAGCAACATCGTGACCACAATTGTCATGAAGTAATTTAGACACCTAATATTATATTTTTTAAGTTACTCCTAACTATGTACATCCCAATATCACTAACATTACAGTTTAGTCATTTTCCATTGCATCACGTACTACACTGCGTATGATTATTGTTGTCCAGCTATACAAAAACACTCATACGTAACCATCCACAAACAGAAAAATAACTTCACAGTAGAATTAAAACATTCAACTAATCGCAAAAAATGTTGTGTGAAACATGTGCACTTTATTTGACTTTGTCCTTTTTTCTATTTGCTTAACAAATAGATTATATACATATGTATTCCAACTAACAATAGCAATAATCAAGCAAATATTTGGCTATAACTAACAAAGCATACTCAACACCTAACCGCACGCACGCAGACAACAGGTGATGTCGCCTGCAACTATTGGACATCCGCATCAACCCACGTCAAAGTCAATAGAACAACATCCGTTTATTTTTTTTTTCAGGGTGATGATACAAAACATTGGAAACGTATTTACAGTTCAGTTACCTTGACGTTAATACTATTAGTGTCGCAACTTGTTGTATTGATGTCGTCATGATGTTGAGAAATTTCGCAGGAATTATGATAACTCTTTATGTTAAAAATCTAGAACTGGATAATATTTATAAGATTAAGGGTGATGTAAAACAACTTTAAACTTCTCTAGCTGATTAAGCTGGATAACCATTATATGTTTAACTTTTTTTCATTCGTGGAGATTTAATGGCATAACATATTATATAATACAGATTGATTGGTCGCTGTTGATATTTATAATGGTTATATTTGTTTGATGTTAAAGTATTAAGTGTGGTAATGTTAATACGGGACCGGCCGTGGCATAGTGGTTAGAACACGCGACTACCATGCGGGAGATCGCAGGTTCAAACCTGGCTCCAGTCATCTTAAAAAATTGTTTCTGTCATTGTCGGCTCCCCTCAAATGTTGTTGACAGCAACTTCGCAGTATTAAGGCGTGTCTAGTAAGAGCTTCTTAAACAGTGACGTTCGCATTCGTCGATAAACAAGTAGGTTCCGTTAGTTGTGAATCTAAAAATAGAAAGCGTGTTAATTCACGACAACGCGAGAAGCTATCATTCATGGGGTGCAAAGAGAAATTACGTTTTTTTTAATGTTAATCGTACATCTCAAGCCGACTCAGTACCTCAACCTGGGCAACGTTGTTCGTGATATTTTGTACCATAAATAGCGACAGATAGTGAGCGACAAATCCTGATGGTTGGCAAAAAAGTATCAAACGGAACCCTACAAATATTGACGACACCCGCAAACGATCTTGATTTTAGAATATGCATCTGGAATGTCTGGACTCTCTATAGAGAAGGTGCAACTATCCGACTTGCGGGTGTCCTCAACAAATTTAAAGCTTACATCACCGCCACATCAACGATTGAAAAGCCACATTCCGCTATTTAAGCTATTTAAGCGAAAAAAAATGACAGATGAAGGAACAGGAGAACAAGAATATAGAACAATATAGGAAGAGAGTGGTGAATCCCGAAATTTTTACCAGAATGTAAAAGCAAAAGGCTACGGTAATGGGATCCCCTCCTGTAAGAATAAGGATGGAAATCTGATTACAGATTGTGGTGCATATATGGAGAGAACACTTCCAGCAACTGCTGGTTCCGATAGGCAGCGCACGTGAAGCTATTACGCCAGTTATCGGCAACGTCTCAGAAGAGCCGTATCGCTGTTGAAAAATAAAGCAGCCGGTGCCTAAGGACTTTCGGCAAAGCTTTTTAACTCCGGTTATGTGGAGCTGATAACGATTATGCAACAGCTCCTACACACAGTTAAGCTTAACGAGTGCATGCCTGATGATTGGAATTTAAGTGTATTATATCCTATGCTGAAAAAAAGTGATCCAAGTGTATGATCCAACTACCGCGGAATCAGTCTTTTTCCCAGGTCCTGTCGAGTGTGCTATGTGAAAGACTAAAGCCGGTGTTATCCTACCTGATAGGGCCTTGTCAGTGTGGCTTTAAACCCGGAAAATCAACAACTCATCAGTTAATCAATCGGCGGAAAATTCTGTAAAAGATCCAAGAGAAACAGAACGACATGTGCCATCTTTTCGTGGATTATAAACCTGCCTTCGACAGCCCGATACAGCAGAAACTACTTGAAGCCATGGCTAAGTTTGGTAATCCAGTGAATGTGATATGACTTCGCCAAAAAAACGCTGACTGACACGAAAAATTTTACGGAGCCATTCTATACCAGACGAGGCCTTAAACAAGGCAACTGCCTATCATGTGACCTCTTTAACATAGTTATGGAAATAATAATGAAGAAAGCTGCAGTAAACACGAGTGGAATGGTATTCAACATCATTGGTCGAAAACTGCGGGTTGTGACTGCAGCCTTCTCAGGTGTACAGAAATAATCTGCAAAAATGGGTTTAATAGTGAAAGGTATAATTTCGAGGTGGTAGATGATTTAATACTCAATAAAACAAATTACGTCAGCCTCGAAATCGGGAGAAGAATCCTGATTACTAATATTTACTACTGAGCGGACTGAGCAAGCGATTTAATGACAACAAAAATCTAGCTAGGCAAGATACTGGTTAAACCTGTCTTGTTGTATGGTTAAGAATCCTAGAGTATTTTAATAAAAAAAATGGCTTAAGATTTCTTCAAACTTAAAAAATAGTGAAAAATATTACAAAAGTTTGCGAGTTCGAGGCAAAAACAGACAGACGTGACAAGTTATCTACATAAATGTATATATCGTTGAGAAGGTCTAAAACTCTTCTTTCCAAAACCAAAAATCAAAACTTGGTTAAGAATTGACTGAGTTTTATGTTCATAAGTGAGGAAAGCTCCGATAAGCCGGCTTTTGAACCGTAAGACAAGATTTTGAGGGTTTTAGGAAACTTCGGTATACAGAGTCATGTTGTACTCGACCAGACCTACAACATGCAATAGGTCACTCCCCAAGCTCCTTCAATTTTTTCCATTTTGTCACAGTGTGTTATCGTTAACGGAGAGTATTGACGTCGCATGAATGATGAGCTGTACACTGATATTGACGTGGACCTGCGAGTATAGGTGCAGCGGTTGCGTTAGCTGGGTCAAGTGGTACACATGCTCAAAAAGTGTAAGACAATAAACTCGATGGACGGTGTAGAAGAGGACGACCAAAACTCCATTGGAAAGACCATGTTACTGAGAAATTTTCAGAACTTGATGCGACTAACTGGAGAAGAAACGCAGAAGATCGAATCGCATATAATATTTTTCTACGTGCGACAGATTAACGCATACGATTGCAAAAAAGTGCCAGTTAAGTAAGTAAGTGTGTTATTTAAATAAACTTTCATTATAGTTTGGGAACATCAATGCTGATTTTGGCTTCCATACTGGCCCCATTGGGACCGGCCGTGGCATAGTGGTTAGAACACGCGACTACCTTGCGGGAGATAACTGGTTCAACTCTTGACTCCAGTCATCTCAAAAGAAAAATTTTCTTTCATTGTCGGCTCCCTTCGAATGTTGTCGACAGCATCTTCGCAGTATTAGTGTCGAGTCAATCGGCATGTCTAGTAAGAGCTTCTCAAACAGTTACGTTCGCATTCGTCGATAAACAAGTAGGTGCCGTTAGTTGTGAATCTAAAAATAAAAAGAGTGTTAATTCACAACAACGCGAGAAGCTATTCCATACCTCATTAATGGGGTGGTAGCCAAAATCGGCATGTTTTACATTATGTGGTTCAGTTTATGCAATACAAGATTACTTAAAGTTTTACTTAAAGTATAACGAAGGAATTCATGAGCAGACAGTCAGACGATATACTAACAATGCCTACAAGCAACGCAAACCATAAATTGGATATTGTTAGTGGTACTGTAATTCCTGTTAATTTTAGAAACAGATTTAATATTAAATGTGAATTCTTCAGATTAAAACAGAAATTGCACAAATTAAAAGAATAATAGATATCTGTAAACGTTAACTTATCTTAAAACGTGTTTATATTCTTCATACAAATATTTTCACAATGTATTCTAGACAAACATACTTCATCCATTTCAGTAACACCCTATACATTCGGTTGAACGAAGCTCCGACTTAACGAAAAAGCTCATATAGCCTCTCTATGTTGTATTTTCATTTCCATATGATTAAGGTCACGTTAACAACGAAGTAACAGTTAACTTGGTTTATCTTCATGGCAATACATAAAAGTCTCTTTTTGTCAACGAAAAGTTCTAAAAGAGATCGAATTGTTGTAAGGAGACTGTTACTCAACTAAAAAAGCTTTTCAATACAATCTCTTTCATAAAGGCATTACAATAGCAATATACTCTTAAATAATAGCATTATGGCGCTCTCTCTGTTTTTGTTCTATGAAATCAACCACCTTTTAAACAGGTTTTGGCTCTCCCGCCGCTCTTTTTAGTACACAAAATTGCTGTTGTCACGTAGTCGTAGCCGTTTTCTCATGTGTCCACATAACTTTATACCCAGATGTTGCTTGCTGCCAGTGCGAACTAATGTTTTCACTTGGCGAGTCATGAAATTGTTATGGTTTCGCAAGAATTTTCATGTTAATAGCCAATGTCGTCGAATTGTTGCACTGATTAAATGGAACAAACTGCCCTTATGCGACCTACATTTACAGTTTTGAAGTGATACGGCGACGACGACGACGACTCATTTTGTTTGGGAAAGCTGGTATTAATTGAAATGACTAAATTAAAAAAGTTTGCGCTGAAATGTTGTTTGATATGACAGCCCGCGGGGAACAGTTAACTTAATTTGTTTTTTTTTTCATTAGTATTTTGGAAGTTTCTCATATAAATTTATAGTAAGTAGAAATCGGTTTAAAGTTATAGTTAAAATTGCAAGTATTCATTTGATCAATGGCTTTGTAAATAAATATCTTTTATAAATAAATACCACCAATAGGTTAATTTTTTAAACAAATCACTGATTTTATTGCTACTACAAATACTATTCCAAATTTCGTATAAGTAGATTTTGCTTTGAACACTTTATATATAAACTCTCTAGTCATAACATAACACAGTACAAAATTTTTCAGCTCATTGATTTTGAGACTCAATTCTGCGAACTGCACTTGAAAGTAGCCCCAAAAAGAATAAGTTCTGCATTATTTGTTTTGTCAAGTTACATGCCATAATAATTTAATATCGATTTGAAATAAGAACGCTCTTTTGTTTGACATAACTCGATTTAGCTGAAACTAATTTAAAAAAAATTAAGAATTACAATTCCTTTAATCTATTCATATAACGTTTCCCTACATAAGCAACAGTATCAGTTTTCCATTCATCAAATAATTTTGAACTGGGCTTATTTTGTAGCAGTTACAATAAAACTGTTGTACTCCGTGGCGTATGATTTACGTGGAATATTACTTATGATAATCATACGCCACCATATAACAATATAACAAAAGAATCTAAAACGAAACAAATTTTCCTATACGATACGTACTAACTTCAAATCGATATTAAATTATTTTTGCAATGTGACTTGACAAAACGAATGATGCAGAACTTCTTCTTTTCTGGGGCTACTTTCACGTGCAGTTCTCAGAATTGAGTCCCAAAATCATGTATTGTACTGTGTAATGCCTCTAGTTAATTGTGAAAAACATCAAAATTTCACCATAGATTTTCTTATGGAAGGACAAGCTGTCTTCAATAGACGTGTGACTTTGCGTGCAAAGTGATAAACTAAACACTTTTTACCGTCATCAGTTTATGACAAAATAAAAAAAAATCAAATTTTGGTTGATGAACATTATCATTTTTCAGTAAAACTTTTTAGATAATCCCCAAACTATTGATTAGGATAGCAATCAATGTTACACAGACTTTAAGGTCATTAAATATAAAATATGTTAGTACATTTACTGATTCAGAGGGACAAATTGTGCCTGTGTTATGACTAATCAATGAAACATAACATAAAAAAACGACTATTGAGAGACCAAAATGCATCAAAACCAGTACAGAAATTTCAGTTAGGTAAACTGACTGATTTATACCAAAAAGATTTAAAAATTTAAATTCTATATCTACGCACGATAACTTTCGAAAGACGTAACCAATTGTTTTGAAGCCTTGCATGGGTTAATATTTCTTCAAAACTACTAACGGTATTGGAAATGGTCTACATGGCCACGCCCCTTCTGGTTGCTCCCATACATTCCACTTTAGAAATCAAGTAATAATATCAATACACCCAACACGATCGTGCCCAAATTCCGTATTAAGTAAAACTGTAGCAGGATAAAGTTTCTGAGAAAAAAATTCAAAGTCTAGTCACGCCCCCTCTGATACCTCCCATACCCATCTGGTACATCCCACTTTTAAAATCGAGTAATAATATCAATACGCCCAACGCGATCGTGCCCAAATTTTGTAGTTAGTAAAGCTACAGCAGGACAAAGGTTTGGAGAAAAAACTGGAAGTTTAGCCACGCCCCATCTGCTATCTCCCATACCCATCTGGTACCGCCCACTCTGGAAATAGATTAATAATATTAATATACCCAACCCGATGGTGTCTAAATTCTTTATTATATTACTCTATAACATTATAAAGTCAAAAGCCACGCCCCCTCTGGTACCTCACATACTTTAGAATCCGATTAATAACATTAATACACCCAATGCGTTAGAGCCCAAATTCTGTATTTAGTAAAGCTAAGGTAGGATAAAGTTTTAGGGAAAAAACTGTAAGTCTAGCCACGCCCCTTTTGGTACCACCCATACAATTATACCGTTCTGCCCACTTTAGAAATCGAGTAAAAATATAAATTTTTTCAACTTGATCGTGCCCACATTTTGTATAATGTAAAGCTACAGTAAACAGGAAGTATAGCCAAGCCCCTTCTGGTACCTCCCATTCAAATGTATCATTTCGCCCACTTTAGAAATCGAGTAATAATATCAATACAACCAAAGCAAAAGTGCCGTAATTCTGTATTTTTTTAGGCAAATTTCATGTTTTTACTGAGGGTGAGGCTATATGTAAGTCGGTTTACCCGACTGTAACTTTCTCAGTTGATGCAAAATTTACCGTTTATATCTCTAGGCCAACTGTAATATGCTGTACACTTTCAGGACGATCAAACTATTATTATGGCTGTTATAATGGTTTCTTTTAAAAGGGGCGTGACACCGCTTACTTTCACTCTGGCTGTAATTTATACTGCACTAACAACATAAATACCAAATCTCATCCTCATACCTTTTTTGTTCATGAGATATAGCCATTTTAAATTTCAAGTTTTATGGGTGGTTCCACGCCCCTCAGCACTATCAGCAGGGCATCAGTACCATATTGTGAAATTTTCATAATAATCGGTCTATTAGAAAAGCGGTCAAAGCGATTTGTGAAAAGGGGACGTGGCACTGTCCACTAGGGCGTTTCACAAAAAAAAAACTCTTGAAGCGGAATATTAAAGCTTGTGATCTAAAATAATTTCGAAATTTTTTTTCGGATTTTTTGAAGATGGGTATGGGGTCGCCGAAATAGATTTTATCAAAAAAATGAGGAAACAAATTTTTATATTATTTTTTCTGGTGCTTTTTGTTTATACAACTAAACAATTCTCTTCTTAAGGATCCGATCCCACGATAACAAAATTATTGGTGTGAACAATTTTCACAAGTAAGATATAAACTTATAAATACTAAAATAAAGGTATCTAAATTATCTTTCTAACGCATTTTAAATCTTGAAGTTATCGAGGTTTGAAATCTAGAAAAAAATATTTTTCACTTTTAAGACTATAAAAGTGGAACTTAATATAATAATTTTTCACACCAATAATTTTTTTGACGTGGGATCGGATCCTTAAGAAGAAAATTATTTAGTTGTATGAACAAAAAGCACCAAAAAAAAAAATAATATAAAATTTTTTTCAACGTAACCTCATTTTTTTGATAAAATCTATTTCAGCGACCCCATACCCATCTTCAAAAAATCCAAAAATCACAAGCCTTAATATTCCGCTTCAAGAGTTGCAAAAATCGCAAAACACCCCTTTGGTGAAACGCCCTACTGCCCACTTCCAAACTGGTTGTAATTCGAACTGTACAAACAACATATGCATATACCAAATATCATCTTCATACTTTAGACAGTTCGTGAGATACAACTTT
This sequence comes from Muscina levida, assembly GCA_964034835.1. Lineage (NCBI taxonomy): Eukaryota > Metazoa > Arthropoda > Insecta > Diptera > Muscidae > Muscina > Muscina levida. Next base: position 34,023,707 of record OZ035883.1, read on the forward strand.
TTGAAATTTCAAGTTGTATGCCACGTCCACTGTTTCGATCCCGCCCATTTTTTGTTGAATACCGAATTTTGCTGCCAAATGCAACCACACAAATGTTCAAGCCGATTGGTGAAACAGTCCTACAGATTGTGCGGTTTTAAAAAGATGTACTGATTGGTGGGGCCACACCCACTTGATATATCCAAAATTTAAGTAACCTACACACAGCTACATTTTGTGAAATTTCGAATAGATCCATCTAGCCGTTTTCGGGTCTATACGGCGGAACTAAAAATGCAAACAAACAAATACAAACTAATTTGTATAAACGTGAAAAGATAGATATTTACATAAAGTTAACAAAAGCACAGCACTGACATATTCACAGAATATAAACTTTATTTCGCTTTGCACCCCATGAATGAGGTATGTTTTGAATTAACACGCTTTATATTTTTAGATTCACAACTAACGGCACCTACTTGTTTATCGACGAATGCAAACGTCACTGTTTGAGAAGCTCTTACTAAACACGCCGATTGACTCGACACTTATACTGCGAAGTTGCTGTCAACAACATTCGAGGGGAGCCGACAATGAAAGAACAATTTTTTTTAAGATGACTGGAGCCAGGTTTAAACCTGCGATCTCCCGCATGGTAGTCGCGTGTCTTAACCACTATGCCACGGCCGGTCCCGTGGCAATATAACTGATATTTCCTTTTATTTGTTTTAGTAAAAGAAAATATTTCTCTAAAGGTTACAATATAACAATATCAATATATTTTTACTTCGAATTGCAGTGACCTTCTGAATTCACATTCATATTGTAATGTTTTTGTCAATACTGATGCAGATTAATGACTCAATGTAATGCTGGTGATATTTGCCGTGAAACCACTCTACCTAGAAATCTGTTACTACAAGAAAAAATATAACTGTTTGTTTTGTTTTTAACAAAAAAAAAAAATAAAATAACAATATATATCTCAACATTAATTGAAGTTTGTACATAAACGAGTACGAGTACACGAAATGTGTGATTACGTTTTTATTACTGCTGCATTTTGTTTACTTTTATAACAAATTGTTGCTACACCCCGTACGTACCTGCAATTTTTTGCACATGTAAATATGCACTAACAAAAAGTATTTTCTTTTGCCCCAAAATAAAACGTGGAACTGAAAAAAATGTGAAATGTAGCAAATGTTGCATGTAAATTCCATGAAAAAAAAGTGAAAACATTTACTCGTACAAAACTAAAGCAATAAAACGTAATAATTAAATTCCATTTAATTGGTGTAGATAGAAAGAAAAAAAATTAATTTAAATATCGGTCGTCAGCCTAAATAAACACAATCTCAGCGTTTTGATTTTTTCGTTACGTTGATCCATCAATCAATTGCACAGATTGTTTTCCACAGACTGTTTGGCAATTTTCCCTTTTTTTCCTGCTGCTGCTCTGACCCCTGCGCTTCACACGAACAAGTTTGTTTTCATACCAAACAGAGCTATTGCTCTCCCCTGGAAAAATTGTGTATGCAAAAGTTTAATAATTTTTTTTGTTATACAAATTTAATAAATTGCTGGATTTTACCTTAGGGCATAACAAAAATATTATGTTTATCTTTCATTCCCTTTTACTCTGACTGTCGTTTTTTCATCGCTCGCCCCTGCTATTGGCCCCCTTCGAGATATTGGAAAGTTTTGGAAGAAAAACTACTAGAAACAAGTTGCGAAATACTTTGTATACAAGTTTGGTGTGTTTTTTCTTGCTGATGCTGTTGTTGTTGTTGTTTTTGTTGCTATTTGTACTTGTTATGCTCTTTCTCCTTTATACGAGTGTTTGGTTGTTTTTGTTTTTTTTTCTCGAACTGTACTTATAAGTACATAATATTTTGTAAAAGTTTTGTTCTGAGAAATATAATTTTTATGACTGCGGGCAATGCAGATAATCGTCAGTTATTTATCGCATTGTATTGACACTCAATTTTGTGTGAGGCTGCCTGTGGCAAATTCAATAAATTTCATTTTGTATGACCTGTGTTGTTGTGGGGGGATATAGAGAAAAATTGGGAAGGAATTGAATACTATGATGTGGCTGGGATGGGAGTGTAAGATGCAATAGTTTAAGAAGGGATTTTTTTTTTGGGAAATCTTAAGAGGAATAGCTCATAACTCTTAAAGGTATTGAGGGACTATTAATAGTTGACATATCTAACAACGAGATCTGGTATCTTATTAATAAGTAATAACAGTTATAATAGTTGGGACCGGCCGTGGCATAGTGGTTAGAACACGCGACTACCATGCGGGAGATCGCAGGTTCAAACCTGGCTCCAGTCATCTTAAAAGAAAAAAAAAAAAAAATTTTCTTTCATTGTCGGCTCCCCTCGAATGTTGGTGACAGTAACTTCGCAGTATTAAGCGTCGATTCAATCTTCGTGTCTAGTAAGAGCTTCTCAAACAGTGACGTTCGCATTCGTCGATAAACAAGTAGGTGCCGTTAGTTGTGAACCTAAAAATAGAAAGCGTGTTAATTCACAACCACGCGAGAAGCTATCCCATACCTCATTCATGGGGTGCAAAGGGAAATTAAGTTTTTTTTTAACAGTTATACTCGTATATAAGGAATAAGTGGATATATACTAAGTTCGATTTAAACATATTTTTTCTAGGTCCACCATAGTAATAATAATATAAGTTTTTGTAGCTAGCAATAGTAAAATACTCTAGGTTAAGTAAGGTTGGGTTGAACACAAGTAACTATACCCTAAGTACCCTAATACCACCTATATACTAAGTGCCTTGAAAATATATTTGACCCCAAATTTGATATTTGAAGGCACTAATATACGATTGGTTAAACATTTTAAGAGGCTTTCTCTAGGAAATTATATCTCATTTAAGTTGCCAATCCTATCATTAATGTTTTCTGAGCTCTTCTTAAGAGCGTTGTATATTTTGAGTGATTCGCACTAAATACAAAACTTTTAAATTCATATGAAACGCTGATCAAATTGCTTTCTTTCCAAGCATTCACTGCAAAGCAAAGAAAGATATTTAATCTGCGTCAATTCAAAAGAAATTGTTGCATATGCAACTCCATTCTACCATCCTTTGAGCTATACCTCTGTCGTATTATTTCGTATTTAAAAACATGAGTTTTGCTGTTTTTTCTCTGTAAACACTTAGTTTTTACACTCTGCAATATGGAATGGTGGTCACTGTATGTTCGACATGGCATTTGTAACACCTTGGAACTATTTTTTTTAACAGAAGAAAGATAAAATAACAAAGACAAACTCATGAAAAGCAGATCGACACGTACCACCTCTTTGTCGACTACAAAGCTGCCTTCGACTCTCCGATAAGGAATAGGCTTTATGTTTGGTATTTAGGTATTAAGCTGAGAATAGTGATAGCCAATAGATGTTTCTACGGACTTCGGCAGCTCTTTAGTAACACCAACTTTTGTCGGAATACTAAGAAACAGCTATACCAGGTGCTAATCTTACCCGTTCTATTGTATGCAACGGACATTACTACAACGGACATACAAAATCTGGGAGAAGAAGCGTGTGGAATTCTTTATTACTTCAGGCCGTTTGAATGACATAATTATGGTCTTGAAGGATGCCTATAATAATAAGACTTGGCCAGTTTATAGAACAGGAACGGTTCGTCGAATAAACCACCATAAAATATTGGCCCCCATATTCAGGTTTTAATAGACATCCGATTTGACGAAAACTTTAAACTCGATTTTCTCAAAACACCAAAAAAATTATACACTATTGTATAATTAAATGGACGATATGATATTGATTTACTCTCTAATTAATGAAATTAATAAATGGTTGTAGGAAGAACTTCCGATGGAACGGCCTATAAATACAACGTTTTGTTTTTTGTTCTTAATTTTCGATTACTTGGCTAATTTATATATAAGGTGGCGATTGGGTCAGCACAACGTGTCCAATTTTTATTCTTAGATCATAGTTCAGTAAACGTTTACGGGGAAATATTAATTATCCAAAAAATAAGTAATTTTGTATGGGAGGTACCAAAAGGGGCCGGCTGATATAGTCCATATTCATTCCTGAGTCAAATTTTCATAAGAGTACATCCTACGAAAAATGTGACTGAATTCAGTGTATTTACAAAAAAGATATGTATATAAAACTATGTGTGTGAATTTGGTAATTTTTATAGGAGATACTTGCATTGGTGTGGCAAAGGCTTTGGTTTTTTTTTAGATTTCTCTACTACATATTACAAAATGATAAAATTAATTAATTAAAATACTCTCCAGTTGGCTGATTGGAAGGTATGGGAGAAATATAAATTTTCCAAAAATAGTTAACTTCGTACGGTAGGTATAAGAAGGTTCGGCCGATATAGTCCATATTCATTCCATAGTAAAATTTTTCGCATTTTACGCAAAATATAACTGAATTCAGATTACTAACAAAAAATATGTGTATGTACAATAGGGTTGGTGTAGTGAACAACTTTTCGACCCCTAATTCTGTGTGGATTTTATATCTTATTAAAAGTCCTGAACTCAAATTTAAGGAGGAAGGGTGTGGTTAATTGAGAGCGCATTGTGGTCAAAGTTGATGGAGAATGGTAAAAGTACACATTAAGTTCCGCAACTGCCTCGAAGTTTTCACTAGAGGGGTTAAATGTGTGACCGACCCTCAGCCATTATCCTCTCCTAACATCTCCCCCAAACATAAATACTCCCATCTTCACCCTATAGAAAAATCAAGTTTTTATAAAATTTGCTCCCGTTGTTCTAACTGCCCCAAATGTGTCCCTAAAGGTGTCACACGTATGATCGACCCACAATATTTTTGCAACCCACAGTTTTTAAGAACATATCTACCCTCTATCTTCAATTTTTAAGGTGGTCCCCATAGAGTTTTTTTTTATATTTTTTATATTTAGAGCTTTTTTTATATCTATATATATAAAAATGGTGGCAAAATTGTTTAGTAATTCATCAATTGAGAACGGCAGGGCCGATTTTGCTCAAACTTTTTTTAAGTTGTTCGTTATTGGCAGGAGCAGGTTTATGTGAAAGAAAATTTTTGGAAAATCTTCCGGAAAAGTCGGAAAATTGGAAAATCTAAAATAGCCTTTTTGTATGGAATGTTGTGTCCAATTGTTACAGAATGGCTTTTCGAGTAGAAAAATGGAAAATTTTTGTTGAAAAATGAGGAAAATTCCGGAAAAATTCAAAAGGTTTGATTTTGTTGTTCGACGAAATTTTGCATATTATCGTATGATTTGATAATTTTGGACGATGTAACAGTGAACAATTATTCCGAAATGACTTTCCGAATGAAAACATAGAAAAATTCTCGGTGGAAAACTCGGAAAATTCCGGAAAATCTCGAAAATTTTGGATTTTTTCAAAAACATTTTGCATCGCAAATTGAGTTTTTGTATAACTTTTTGTGTGCAATTGTTCCGTAGTGGCTTTTCGGTCGAAAAAACAGAAAATGTTGGTTGGAAAATTATGGAAAAATTCCAAAAATTTAACATTTTTTTTTCGACGAAATTTTAAATTTTTTTGTGTTTTGATAATTTGGAATGATGTAAATGTGAAAATTTCGGATAATCATTCCAAAATGACTTTTCGAATGGAAAAATTCTTGGTGGAAAACCCGGAAAATCCTTGAAATAACTCGAAAATTTTTATGCAAGATAATTTTGGGAAAATCCTTTGAAAAAGTCGGGAAAGTGGAAAAATCGAAAATTGGGTTTTTGTATGGAAATTTTTGTGCAGTTGTTACGGAATGGCTTTTCGAATGGAAAAATAGAAAATTCTTAGGGAAAACTCGGAAAATTTCGGAAAAGTCCAAAAAATTTGTTTTTTTTTATTGACAAAATTTTGCAATTTTCGCATGACTTGATGGTTTTGAACGATGTCTAGGTGGAAAATTTTCGGTTAAATGTTGGTTGGTAACGAGAAAAATAATATTTAAATAAAAAATCCGTCGAACCCGACATTGGGAGTGCCAGCGTCAAATCGTTCGATGCAAAATGCATTCGATCGCGAATTTTAATGGGATTAAGACTATAATCTGGATGAGCTGATCGGAAAAGTTCGAACTAATGTGGCGCTGTTAAATAGCGAGTACAAGAACGTGTACGATTCACGATGAAACTGGAGGCATTTACTTTCTCGGTGCTCCGAGTGGGACACCTAAGACAGTTTTTGTTGATTTCGGCAACAATTTGGTCAAGATCTCAAATAATGTTAGCCGTTGCATCCTCTGGCATACCTGTCACATTGTTGGAAGGCATTCGAACTGCAAATTCCACTTTAAAACTGTCAATGAATCTTCTCACGGTTGAAAAGCCAAAGTATACAATGACCAAGAATTTCGCAACGGCGAAGTAGTGCGGAAATGCCAAATCAACATTTGGGATGAATGCTCGATAACGACTAAATGAGCTTTGGAAGTAGTTGACCGAACGATAAAGGATTTACGAGGGAATTTAAAACGATTTGGTGGGGCTATGATTTTGTTCAAAATGTCTAATGCTGCTGATTTACTAAAACTATGCCTGAAAACGTCAAGAAGTTGTAATTGACCAAAAAACTAGGGGCTCATTCCAGAATCTCCTATCTTCTGCTGAATTCCCGAAACAACTGCCAGCGCTTGGCAATGGCCAAATTCGGGTTGATGTTTCGACTGAATTGATATCGTTCCCAGCAAATTTTTGCCAGTTCACATTGTTGAAAAAGTAACTCATGACATTGCACAAAAACACAAAATCTCGATTGGATTAATTTACGGGCCGTATGTTACTAGCAGAGAAGAATAAATACATTAATAGCTACAATTTTAAATTAGAAAGTTAAATCGCTTGAGAACTGCATTCGTACAAATCTGTTTACAGCGTGACCGTAAAGGATGAAGCGACCAACAATCCGACCGAATTTTCCACTCGCTTAATATGTCGCATAATTTACAGATAAAGGTGGGATCGATCATAATCATATTGCGGAATCTGAATCAACCGAAATTGTACAATGGTACGCGGTTGTCCGTCAAGAATCTGATAAAAAATGTGATTTCAGACGATCATAAAGAACAAATTCAAAGAAGAGGAAGTCCTTATCTTACGAATTAGATAATTCCAACTGATCATTCATTCCAATTCCCCGACGACAATCAATAAATCGCAAGGCCAATCGTTGGAAGTATATGAGATTAATCTCGAATTTCCCTGTTTTATATCCGGTCAGTTGAACGTTGCCTTTTCGAGTTTTGGAGAACCGCCTTCGTTGTTTGTTTTTGAGGCGGAAAACTAATCGAAAAACATTGTTCATCAAACATTCTCTACTGAGTTTATCTAAAGGCATAAAATTGGGGCGAGACGAAGTTCGCCGGGTCCGCTAGTTTTTTATATTTATTTTAATGAAATCAGCTTCTTCTGCTCCCACACACCTCACCTGAATGACGAATGGTAAATGGGGTTTTGTTGGGGGTCAATTGTACATTAAAAATCCACTTGAATCAAAATCCGGCAAAATCTGAAAACCGACAAAAAAAAATATTTTTTTTTTTAAATTCAAAAGTTTAGTCCGTATGCTTTAATGAGATATAACACGATGTATTATCTCTATGATTTGATGGCGGAATCATGGTGCAAAGAACGCAAAACGGAGTAAAAAAAACTTAATATCCTTTCATCTTAAAAAAAGGATCAGCTAGGATTTTGATTCAAATGGATTTTTAATGTACAATTGACCCCTAACAAAACCCCATTTACCGTTTTTGTTGCCATTTAAGGTCAACCCATTCGTCATTCAGGGTGTGCCCATGGTGCCTTCTAGAAAGGTAAAATGTATGACAAGATCCCACTAATTTTCCTTGCAATTTGATGTGAATTTTTTCCACTTCCCCACCAACTTTGACCACGGTGGGCTGTCATTTAACCCCATCCTACCTCCCTCAAATTTTGGCTCATGCACTTTTTTTCGCAACCACACAGAATTAGACAATGGTTCGTATCCAAATCTTGTTACTAAGGATCTCCATATAACACTATCTCACCCCTAATGTACAACTATGAGGATCGATTCGGTGATTTGTCTGGGAGGTACCAGAAGGAGTGTGACAAATGTTTTGGTTTCCTTAGAAATATGAGAAATATATTTGTTGTACAAAAATAGGTATTTTTCTATGGGAGGTACCTAAGGACCGGCAGTGGCATGATATTTAGAACACGCGTCTACCTAGCGGAAGATCCATGGTTCAATTCCTGTTTCTGTCATTTACTTTCATTTCACCGGCGGCCCCTTGGTGCATTCGACAGCATTTTCGCAGTGTAGTCTAGTAAAAGATTCTCAAACAGTGACGTTCGCATTCGTCGACAAACAAGTAGGTGCCGTTAGTTGTGAATCTAAGTGGTGGGGCTTTTCTGCTTATCTACAATTCCATTATTTAATTTTACATGATATTAATACTGGTTAATTTTTATAAGGATCAATTAAGTTTTGCTCAAGTTATCCTGCCAACCAGGTAAACAGACAGACGGTCATGGCTTAGTCGCTTTTACATAATGTACAGGATAACAGTACAGAGATAATAGGCAAAAGTAGACATTATTGGAAAAATGTTTTTTTTTTTGGTTGGACAAACTATCTAATCAACAATAGGTCTTGTTGTTATATGTGTCATTTTATTTGTAGACACATATAACCTGTATTTTTTCGATATTAATGCATCAAAAGGCAGCAGTAACATTCAACAGGTCTCGACCACTGATGTCTATATTATCGACGTACGCAATTAACATATGACTAATTAAAGATGCTAACAGCAGAGTTTACTGCAGCTTTCCATACGGACTTTCACGTACGGTTTACAGTTTTTCACGTAACACACTCGATATTCTATGCGATGAGCAATATGCTGATCCCACAGTAGTTAGTGCACACACACAGATCTTCTTAGCCATGTTGAATTTTGTATGCATGGTACCAGCTCATCACCGTCGGCCTAGAAAAGCTCTGCCAGCAACAGCATTTTTATTGCATTTAAGCACTGTAATTACCCTGCTGAAATCATGTTGTATCGATGATCAACAATCTACTCCATTATTGATGATTGGCATGATTTCGTCACATGCTCTGATACGATGCCTTCAGGAACAATCACAGTCCAAAACTCTCTCCATATTTACAGCACACTCTGGTTGTCCGTGAGCAGATTTAAATATCATTCCTTACAGGTGGGGATCCCTGTTCTAAGACCGTTACTTTTTAGTAGAATTTTTGGGCTTCATATCTAACCTTGTACTTCGCGATGTCCTCGCTCTCTCAATCAAACGTTTTCAATATAAAATGGCAATGTCTAACATTCTTTTCATTTGAATGTAGGCGTTTGTTTGGCACTTCTTAAACTCGCGCGTACCTAAGGTCCAACTAAATGGACTTTTGTTCCAGGTCTATATGTTCACCACGCAGTAGAAGTGCAGCAATTACGCTTAAGATTCCATTGATTACCATGTAGACAATAAAACAAGTCTTTTGATTAGTAGATATTAAGGTTACCTTTTGGGCATCTTTGTGTGGAAATCTGGTTCCACTCACTACCAAGTTTCATGCCGACGCGAAGCTAACCGGGCTGAATCCGTGACCGTAGAACACTTTTAAAGCCATGGCCAGCGCAGCGGTAACATTATTCCTCCAGGCGCTCATAGGAAGTGTCTTAAGTGTTTTCGTGCATTTATTCACGTATATGGTTAAACCACGATACCTGATATTTTAATCTCGTACCAACTATGAATTCACTTCGTAATTTATACCTTTCTACTTTATACTTTAGCAAATGTTACAGATCTTGCGTCGTGTACAACCCTGTCCCGCCTATCGCATGTCCTATACTCGAATGGCGGTAATGTCGGACTTATATTTGTCGGGGACATCTACCTTTGTATTTTTATAATAATTTTTTTATTTAAGGGAGAGTTCCTTAATTGTCAACTGTAGCACATTCACCTGCCTTCTGGGCTGTTTGGCCCGCAGGAGGTATTTGATTTCCACCTACAAAAAAATCGCGTTGCAGTTGAAACAAAATATCCGGATGCATCCCAGACATTTCGCTATACTGCACCTGCAACTCTTTCTCTGGGGATAATGGTATCTTCCGAATAAATTGTTTATATTCTAAATTCCTAATGCTTTTGTGTAGAACCTTTTTGTATTTAAATCATACTTAATTTATAAAAATTTAAAATAAAATTTGTTAAATAAACTTATACTTTTATCTTAGACTAGCTTTCCCGGCTCGCGTTGCTTCACCCGTACTTACAATTAAGCTTCTTATGACTTTAAGCAATACAGGTAAAATGCCAAATGACGAACAAATATCCCATTTATATGATTGTAGTTTTAACCCATTGGTCTGAGTGATTGTATCGCTTTAGTCCCTTTTTATCTCTTTGAAAAACCCGATTTGATAGTTCTGTAATTCTATAGGGAGCAATTCTATATACATTTTCGTAACTCTACCTTTATGTATTTGATCTAGGTGATATCATCAGTTTTATGCCTTTTCGGTATTTTTACAACTTGTGAACGAATTTTAAAATTACTTCACATCGCACAATTTTTGAGACTATACCTTTAACTGTTTATTACCAGTTTTATCCCTTTTCAGTCCTTTTACCCCTAATTTCTAATTTCAAAGGGAGCAAGCCTATATAACTTATCATGACTACATTATTAGCCGTTTGGTCTGGGCGATAGTAAAATTGTTATCCCTTTTTCGATGTTTTTACCCAGAAACATCGGATTTAGGTGATGGTACAACTTTTATTCCTTATTGGTAATTTATAACCCATAAAAATACGAAATCCGTTCTTAGCTGAAGTTTACTCGAAAAAGGGAACAACCATCCCAAATTTCATCATCCTATCTACAGACAGTAGACAATGTAAATATATTGATTATGATAATGTTATTACAATCGTTCTATTAATATGACCGACGTAACAATTGTTTCAAAAAGGGCGTGGCACTGCTCATTTCCCAGCGAGACGTAATCCCCCATGTACCATTAACATATGTAGCAAATCTCATCTTCAAACCTTTAATGGCTCGCGAAATATGACCGATTGAAATTTTGGCTTGTGTGGGCAGTGCCACGCCCCTTTGTCTAAGTATATTTTCATGTAGCCTATGATAAAGACCCTACAGATAGTACTACAGAGTAAAAATTTCATTGCATTTGGTTCATTTATTTCGCCCAGATAACGATTTTTTCCAAAGGGGCGTGGCACCGCCCATTTTCCAGCGAGACGGAATCTTCTTTGTATCAGTAACATTTAAAATTTCGGTTTGTGTGGGCGGTGCCACGCTCCTTTGTCTAATTTTGTTTTCATGTAGCCTATGATAGAGGTCCTGCAGACAGTACCTTACAGTGAACATTTCATTACAATCGGTCTATTTATTTGGCCAGTATAACAATTTTTCAATAAGGGGCGTGGCACCGCCCATTTTCGAGCCAGAACCAATCCTTCTTATACCAGTAACATATGTAGCAAATCTCATCTTCATACCCCTAATGGCTCGAGCTATATGATTAACTCAAATTTCGATTTGACGACGTAACAATTGTTTCAAAAAGGGCGTGGCACTGCTCATTTCCCAGCGAGACGTAATCCGCCATGTACCATTAACATATGTAGCAAATCTCATCTTCAAACCTTTAATGGCTCGCGAAATATGACCGATTGAAATTTTGGCTTGTGTGGGCAGTGCCACGCCCCTTTTCCTAATTATGTTTTTATGTAGCCTATGGTAGAGGCCCTACGGATAGTACTTCACAGTTAAAATTTCATTGCAATCGGTTCATTTATTTTGCCGAGAAAACAATTTTTTAAAAGGGGCGTGGCACCGCCCATTTTCCAGCGAGACGGAATCTTCTTTGTATCAGTAACATTTAAAATTTCGGTTTGTGTGGGCGGTGCCACGCTCCTTTGTCTAATTTTGTTTTCATGTAGCCTATGATAGAGATCCTGCGGACAGTACCTCACAGTGAACATTTCATTACAATCGGTCTATTTATTTGGCCAGTATAACAATTTTTCAATAAGGGGCGTGGCACCGCCCATTTTCGAGCCAGAACCAATCCTTCTTATACCAGTAACATATGTAGCAAATCTCATCTTCATACCCCTAATGGCTCGAGCTATATGATTGACTCAAATTTCGATTTGTGTGGACGGTGCCACGCCCCTTTTCCTAATTATGTTTTTATGTAGCCTATGGTAGAGGCCCTACGGATAGTACTTCACAGTTAAAATTTCATTGCAATCGGTTCATTTATTTTGCCCATAAAACAATTTTTTAAAAGGGGCGTGGCACCGCCCATTTTCCAGCCAGACGTATTCCCCTTTGTATTAGTAACATTTGTAGCAAATCTCATCTTCATACCTCTAATGGCTATTGAGATATGACCGATTGAAATTTCGGTTTGTATGGGCGGTGCCACGCCCCTTTGTCTAATTTTGTTTTCATGTAGCCTAAGATAAAGGGCCTTGCGAACAGTACCTCACAGTGAAAATATCATTTCAATCGGTCCATTTATTTGGCCCATATAACGATTTTCTAAAAAGGGGCGTGGCATCGCCCACTTTCCACTAACAAAGTATTTTTTCTTATACGACCGATATATGTACCAAATCTCGACTTCGTACCTATAATAGTTTAAAAGATACAGCCTTTTTAAAATTTCAGTTGTATGGGGCGGTGCCATGCCCATTTTACCCCCTTACAGTCCGAATTTCCAAAAATCCCTTCTTAGTGCGCGCCTAAGTCTTAAAAGAATCCTACATTCTAAATTTCACGGTTCTAGCTTTAGCCGTTTGGGCTGGGGAGTGATCAGTCAGTCACCCAAGCCTTTTATATATATAGATAACAATAGTTACTTACACCCTGCAGCTGCATTGTAATTTGTTTCTTTTGCTCCCAACTCTACAGTACAAAATCTTTTAACAAATGTTCGATTTAATTTTCTAAATATTTCTTTAAGATAAGTTTTGCACGAATCCACTTATGTCTGAAAGATATTTTTTTGTTTCAAAAAATCCTCCGTAATATTTCTTAAAAAAAAAGCAAAAATGAAAACGTGTTTCATTTAACAATCGCCGATTTTTTTTTTATAAAAGATTCGACATTGCAAGTATATAAATCGAAGTCCGACGTTGGAGCTTATTATTATGAATGTCATAGTTAAATATCTATTCCAAAACTATTTCATCTATATAAGCGTATCGCATATAATATTAATTATAACTGTACTGAAGGCCTGTTCATAACTTTATCCTTTTGGAATAACTAAGGTCATAGGGTCTGGTTGTTTATAAGTTGATAAGTCAATTTACCACACCGATATATATATATATTGTACTGTGTTTAAAATACCAAGCAGGGTATCAAAACATTCGCCCCCCACCGGTCTATTCACATCTGTTCCCATGTGTGTTTCGCTCACTTTCTCTCCTTAAACCCCAGTCGACTTTAGTATTTTTTTTTTTCAATCCATTTTGCAATGAAAAGTAAACAAGAGAATCTTGTTTTTTACTTGAACTGGACAATGTGTGCAAAGTTAACTTATACATGAACATATGTAGGTTTGTGTTTGAATGTATGTATGTTCGCACACACTTGTACACTAATGCGCCAGCCCATAGGCACAAAAAAACAAACTGAAACTTGGTGCGATACACAGGAAAAAGTGTGTAAAGCAATACGTGAAACATCAATTTCCATACATCTGTATCGATTTAAATTTGTTAGCAGTTGTTATACATTTCTTTGAGTTTTTTGCTTAGCTTCATTCTAATTTTTGCCAATTTGTCTTTATTAAAAACAGGCACACTGCCACACACACACACATACACTGAGCTGAAGTGTTCGAGCGAAGCAGGTGCTAGCCAGTCAGTCCGGTAAGTCATTGGAATAGAAGAAGAAAAAAAACTAAATCGACTTTATTAAAGATTTATTTGTTCAAAAAGACTTATTAGGCAAGAAAACGAAAATAGCCAACGGAATACAGAGAACAATGCAACAAAAGAAAAAAAAAATGGTTATAACCAAAAGCAAAACTAGCCAAGTGTACCATTTTACATATTTATAAGGTCTATGGAGGCTCAACTGTGGCATAGGGCAATCCTCACTCAATACGGTAATAATATGTGGTCAGCATAATAATAAAGATTCCAATTATCTTAAAAATAGGTATACGCACGGAACTGGAAGAAGAGTACTGAACGTGCTGCTTAACGCTTGGTGTATGTGCTACTCACTCACAAGAGAATTATTGTCAGAGAACTATTCCGATGTGAGCGGTAGACACCCCAACTCATCACTCGATTTGTGTGATGGCACCGGAGAAACCTTTCTATGAGACAGGGATTGTATTCTCAGTAGTCTTGTGTGGTCGAATAAATTAACATTAAAATGTTGTAGTGTGTGTGTGTGTGTGTGTTACCTATTCAAGTAGCGTAATGCTACCGTAATGCCAGTCAATTAGCCGAGGCGAGTCGAGTCAATGTTATGCGGTGCTGATGTATCCATGCGCTGAAGGTCACAGGGGATTAGCTGTAAACTTTAAGCAGTAGCAAAAGAAATGCTGAATAATTAGAGTTGGTTCGATGTATGAGTAGATGTAGTGCAAATATCCTTGAAAAAATTACGAATTTAGGATGACATGTGCGGCTTAATGTGTGTTTAATATAGGAGTTATCGCTGGAGAGTAAGGTGTGAATTTTTTTTAAATTACTTCATACTTATGTAAATTTTTAGAAAAATAATAACTTGATTAATCATGATACTGAATCTGATAATTTTAATACTAAAAATCAGATCTTGACAAACTTAATTTCCTTTTGCACCCCATGAATGAGGTATGGGATAGCTTCTCGCGTTGTTGTGAATTAACACGCTTTCTATTTTTAGATTCACAACTAACGGCACCTACTTGTTTATCGACGAATGCGAACGTCACTGTTTGAGAAGCACTTACTAGATACGACGATTGAATCGAAGCTTAATACTGCGAAGTTGCTGTCAACAACATTCGAGGGGAGCCGACAATGAAAGAAAATTGTATTTATATTTTTCTTTTAAGATGACTGGAGCCAGGTTTGAACCTGCGATCTCCCGCATGGTAGTCGCGTGTTCTAACCACTATGCCACGGCCGGTCTTGACAAAGATTTGACATTTATTACAAAAAATGTATATGTAAGAATATTTCAATATTTAAGTGTTTAAGGTTTCAGTTATTATTTACAAAATAACATACAATTTTCATACAAATTTTATTATTGAAAAAGGGGAAACTTTGTACTTGAAAGGAAATCCATTGGTGCAGGAGTTAATGACATAGCCCTTTTCTAGTTGATATACCATTCACAGCAATGTTGGTGTATTTCACTTTCTCTGACAGTAATTGTGAATGGAAAAGTACCCTCGGTCATACAATTGTGGAAAATTTTGTGAGGGGAAAGTTGCTGCAAACTTGAAAACATTGAACACTGAGTGTCTACTTGTTGAGTGAAGCTGTAATATATGTATGTATATAGGAAGGGAAGTTACCTCTTTTTCTATAGAATAATGCACTTACTATCGAAGAAGTGAGGGACAGGTTATGAAGGGCAGAAATGTGCATCAGGAAATACCATAGGATTTCTCCTGGTGTGCAAATGGTAAAGTATATAAAGTATACCTTTGTATGCCTTGAATGAGATATGGAGAAATACTTAACTTATTCAACATGAAACACCCAATAAACATTGATGTAAGCCGGCTAATAAGTAAATGTTCTCCAATGATTTTAGTTAATTTTTCCAAATTAGTTTGTGAAGTTTACGTTTTCCAAAACTTCAGTAAATTATTTACAAACACTTTGTAACAGAATTTTAAAAATAGAAACAAACAATTGCAATTGTTCTTGTTGTATCTTAAGACATTAAAAACCAGTAAGAAAGTTTCAGTCGGGCAACCCGACTTACATATACCATCACCCTCAGCACAACAAAAAATTTTCTATTATACTGATATTATTACTCGATTTCTTAAGTGGGCGGAGTGGTACATTTGTATGGGTGGTACCAGAAGGGGCGTGTCTACACTTCCAGATTTGTTCTCCAAAACTTTAGCCTGCTTGAGCTTTACTAAATACAGAATTTGGGTACGATCGCATTGGGTGTATTAATATTATTGCTTCATCTCTGAAGTGGGCGGAGAGGTACATTTGTATGGGAGGTACCATAAGGGGCGTGTCTAGACTTCCAGATTTTTTCTTCAAAACTTTATCCTGTTATAGCTTAACAATATACAGAATTTGGGCACGATGGCAGTGGCAGTATAACTCAATCTTTAAAGTGGGTGGAATGGTACATTTGTATGGGAGGTACCGAAAGGGGTGTGGGTAGACTTCCAATTTTTTCCCGAAACTATATTCTGTTATAGCTTTACAAAGTACAGAATTTGGGTACGATCCCGTTGGGTGTATTGATATTATTACTCGATTTCTAAAGTGGGCGGAATGGTATATTTGTATGGGAGGTACCAGAAGGGGCGGGGCCATGTAGCCAATATGCACTACCGTAAGTAGTTTTGGGGAAATATTAACTCGTGCAAAATTTCAAAACATTTGGTTGCATTTTTCGAAAGTTATCGGACAGACGGACATGGCTCAAACAACTTAGAAAGTCATGAATCGAATTTGGTTTTAAAGGAACCTAGGGTCTAAAGTGACTCCTTCTGTGTGTTATACTTTTGGTATAAATATTACAAATTGTGCCTGGTTGCATTACTAGTTCCTCTCCAGTGTGTAGTAAATTCTGTCTGCAGTTGATTGGAAGTTTGGGGTTTCAATTCAATTCGTCCAGTTGATAGTCTTAAAAAAACTATTGAAAACACTTACCTAGGGTTTTATGGGGTTCCTAATATCACTGTTCATATAAGGCTTTCACGTATAATATTGTCGGTAGGCTGTTCACTGCTGCTATTGCTGCAGTTAATACACTTGCTTTCTGTAGCGAATCCAATTCTGTTAGCGTGTCTACCTATAGGCCCATGTCCTATTAGTAAGATTATAATTTTTATACCATCATCCTTAGGGATGAGGGTATATATCATTTGATACGAAAAAAAAGTGTAACGCATTAAAGGAGATGAGTTAGACCCCAAGTATCTTAAGACCAAATTTGTTTCAGGACTTTTTAAGACGATTAAGCAATGTCCGTCTGTCTGGCTGGCTGGATGGCTGGTCAGCAGGATAACTCGAGTAATCCTTAACGGATCGGTATGAAATTTTACCAGTATTAATATTTTTCAAAACGAACTAATGGGATTGTAAATGGGCAGAATAGCCCCAAAGCGCAAAAGTAGAGAAACCCGAAACCTTTGCCATACTCCTTCTGTTACCTTACCATACAAATGACCTAATTGACCCTCATAGTTTTACATACATATCTTTTTTGTAAGTAAACTGAATTCACTCAAATTTTGAGTATGGTGTGCGCTTATGAAAATATGAATCAGGAATGAACATGGACTATATCTGTTCACGCCTTCTGGTACCTCCCATACAAAATGACCGATTAAATAAATTTGGTCAGTTAATTTATATTGTAATAGGAGGCAAAACCTCTGCAACCCTAACTATTTGACATAACCCTTCTGGTACCCCCCATATAAATAACCGATATTTTCCCTTTTACATACATATCATTTTTGTGTGTACACTGAATTCAGACAAATTTTGTGAAGGGAAGCGTTCGAACGTTGATTTACAAAAAAAAATCAGACACGTTGTGCTGCCCATAATTGTACCTCGTCGTTTGATAGTAGGCTTTTCCGCTTGGAAAACGCTTTAAAAGTCTCAAAGCCTTTATCTTATACTCAGGCCCAGCTCCGTAGATTATAAACCTATCATTTAATTTTAACCGATCAGTAAAGATGATTAGTGGTCCATAAATAACGTTTCCCATAAAGGGTCCCAGTTTTCTATCCCAGAGAAGCAGAGCAGAGCATGTACAGTTTAAAACTGGTGGTAGCAGATTAAGTATGGTTTAGACCTTAGAAGGGGTTGAACTCATGCATACGGTAATGGCGCATACCACCATACTATGAAGCCATATTGGCCTCACAATAACGTCGTAAATCCAAAGTATTACTTTGGAATTGGGTCCTTAAGGTTTCCTAATAGCTTTCTTGTATGTGTATAAAGCTTAGGGTGTTTTCTTGCATATGCTTTCTATTTTTTGGCTCCAGTTGAGCTTCCTGTTCAAGTTGCCTTGATGGATATGGATTTAATGTACGATTTCTGTTTACGCCTAAACAGTTTTAATTCTTAATTCTGTCCTGCATCTTCCCTTCGAGGTATGATTGTCTTTTTTCCGTAACGTATAGTGCTATGTCGTACATATACGCTAACACCGCGCACCTTTCCGACTCTAGCTGTAGCAGTAGCGGTAATAAAACTCCTCTTTTGGGGTACCTCTTGTTTCCATTTTAGTTAGGGTGTGACCCTAAACTTGGAGGTGATAGTTCTCTGAAGCAGCATGTTGCTAATGTGTGAGTTGGTCTGTAGGCTCAGGAGGAACTCAGTCGTTATACAGAGGGGTCCCATACTATTAATGGCCAGCTCTATGTCCAGAAACGGTACTATTATTGGTATGTTGGACGGGATCACATAATCAAAAACTACCAATGTGCATCAGTTCGTCACAAAGGGGTCTGAAGATGAACTCGTCATGGAGTTCGAAACGCGTCATCCTAGTGCGTGACACACTGAATTTCACCAAAAATATCAAACAATAAAAAACACTTTTCTGATCGTAAGCCGAATTTGATGTATCATTTGATACACTTAAAGTAAATATTAAAAATATTAAAAAAAATTAAAAATATTTAAAATATTAAAAATTTTAAAAATATTAAAAATATTAAAAATATTAAAAATATTAAAAATATTAAAAATATTAAAAATATTAAAAATATTAAAAATATTAAAAATAATAAAAATATTTAAAATATTTAAAATATTAAAAATATTTAAAATATTAAAAATATTCAAAATATTAAAAATATTTTAAATATTTTAAATATTTTAAATAATTTTTAATAATTTTTTATATTTTTAATATTATTTTTTTAATATTTTTATTATTATTAATATTTTTAATATTTTAAAATGTTTTTAACATTTATGATATTATTAAAATTTCAATATTAATAATATTTTTTATTGTTTTTAGTATTTTTAAATATTTTTAACATTTTTAAAATTTTCAATAAAAAATATTAAAAATATTATTAATATTGAAATTTTAATAATATCACAAGGTTTGTATGAAATGTATTATGTTGACAGCCGGCAGGGTGAAAAGCTATTTCGATAGTTTCCAAACTATCATCAATTTGCTGTGACTCCTCCACTTGCATCACAAACCTTAAGTGTTAATAGCTCTACGATAGAATATAAGTATTTTTAATATTTTCAGGTGCAGCTGAATTTTTTTCCATAGTGAAAAAATAGAAAGTAACAAAGTAATCTATACAATCATTTATACTAAATATTCTATATCTACAACTATATAAAACTAGCGGACCCTGCGAACTTCGTCTCGCCCCAATTTAATACCTTCAGATAAACTCAGTAGAGAGTGGTGATATAAACAATGTTTATCGATTAGTTTTCCGCCGCAAAAACAAACCACTAAGGCGGTTGTCCAAAACGCGAAAAGGCAACGTTCAGCTGACCGCACGTAAAACAGGGAAACTCGAGATTAATCCCACATACTTCTAACGATTGGCCTTCCGATTTATTGATTGTCATCGGGGAATTGGAATGGATGATCAGTTGGAATTATCTGATTCGTAAGATAAGGACTTCCTCTTCTTTGAATTTGTTCTTGATGATCGTCGGTTAAATTACATTGTTGATCAGATTCTTGACAGACAACCGCTTACCATTGCACAATTTCGGTTGATTTAGATTCCGCAATATGATTATGACCGATCCCACCTTTATCTGTAAATTATGCGGCACATTAAGCGAATTGAAAAATTCGATCGGATTGTTGGTCGCTTCACCCTCATCAGTCACTGCGATTTAACTTTCTAAATTGAAATTCTAGCTATCGATGCCTTTATTCTCCTCTGCTAGTAACATCAGTCGTCAGTTTCAAAGCGGAATTTGCAGTTCGACTGCCTTCCAATAATGTTGCAGCCATGCCAGGGGATGCAGCGACCAACGTTATTAGAGATCTTGACCGAATTGTTCCCAGAATCAATAAAAAATGTCTTGCTTGTTCCACCGGGAGCACCGAGAAAGTAAATGTCTCCCGTTTTATCGTCAACACTCTTCATTATTTTCCACCTTGACCGTTCAAAATCTTCAAATCATGCGAAAACTGCAAAATTTCGTCGACAAAAATATAATTTTTTTTGCGCTTTTCCAAAATTTTCCGAGTTTTTCCATAAGAATTTTCTTTTTTTTCATTCGAAAAGCGATTCCTTAACAATTGCACATAATTCCTTCCAAAAAAACAATTTTCGATTTTTCCAATTTCCAGACTTTTCCGGAGGATGAATTATTATACACTTTTCACATCATTTTTATAGATATAGAATTCACAATTATCTGAAAATTTCCAAGCATCCCAATGAATTTTCCACCTTTTCGTCCTCTGAAATCATCAAACCATGCGGTACGGTGGAAAAATTCCAAAACTTTCGACTTTTTTCAGGAATTTTCCGAGTTTTCCACCGATAAATTTTCTATTTTTCCATTCTGAAAGTCATTTCGGAATAATTATCCGAAATTTTTCACTGTTTCATCGTCCAAAATTATCAAATCACACCACAATAAGCAAAATTTCGTCAAAAAAAAAATAAATTTTTTCGAATTTTCCGAGTTTTTCAACAAAATTTTTTTATTTTTCCATTCAAAAATCTATTCATATCAATTGCACACATTATTCCATACAAAACAGCAAATTTCGATTTTTCGAATTTTCCGACTTTTCCGGATGATTTTCCCAAAATTTTCTTTTACATAAACCTGCTCCTGGCAATTACGAACAAATTAAAAATAATTTCAGCAAAATCGGCCCAGCCGTTCTCAATTGATGAATTACTATACATTTTTGCCACCATTTTTATATATATAGAGTTTTCCATAATATTTAAATTGTAATAGTGGCAAAATTACTTTTTTTCCAAAAACATTGTGTGTCAGAACCACATCAACTGTCATATACATCATATATGTATATTCACGTTTCATAATAAAACTTCCCATTTCAATCTAAGCTGACATTTGATACTTCAGCTATGACCACATTTTAGTCATTTCATGTTAATGTCACACATTACTAGATTGCGTTCGTTTTTTTTTTGTTGCTGTTGAGTTCGTTTTATTCCTGTTAAATTTATCAACTATTTTATGCAATGCGATTCATAGTAAACTAAAAGATTGTATGTGTATGTGGGTGTGCTTACAAAAAGAAATTATAAAATTTTATGCTTACGCAAGCAGAAACTTCAATAATATAAAATTCCTGAACAAAAATAAACAACTTTATACTGACATACTATATCGTTCTTGTTGGTTTTTTTTTTGTCTGTTGTAAGCATTATGATATTGTACATACAACCAAATGATTGCTTGCAACAAAATTCATATTAATACAAGCATATACATAAATTCACACTGAATTTTTGAATTCTCATCCACTTGAGCGCACACACAATGCCAAAATTGTTTTCTATATTTTATGTATTTTTTTTTTTGTTTTTCGGTTTTTTTTTGTTCTTGTTTTTTGTATAATGAAAGTGCCACAAATGTCAAAAATAATCATTCATCAATTTCTAGGCAATAGAAGTGTGTGTGTATGTGTATGTGGATGTTTTTGTGGTAGTAAATATGTCTATGTGCTGTTGAAAGATATATGTATAATATATACATATATTATATATAAATATATGTGAAATATGCTTTAGAGAGACACGTTTCGTTGCTGTTGACTGTATCGAACGTTATGCGATGATAACTTGAAAGAGGAGCGATTTAGCGCAGCTGTAGCGGAAACTTCAATACAATTTACTTGTTTGATCTGGTTTACGCTTTATGGGAGTTTGTGATTAATACGTCTGCTAATCTGAGAAAAACATAAAAAAAGTATATATATATATATATATATATATGTATGTATGTATGTATCGTATGATGAAATTAATTTAAAAATACGGTACAATGTTAACCAACTTAAGAAATAAATTTGGATTTTCCTACACAGAAAAAAATCACAACTGTTGTTAAGTAATTAAATATTATTGTTAGCATTCAATTTCGATTTACAACAACTTTTCCATTTGAACATGTTTGTAAATTGTCATATTGAAAAATTTTCAAACACTTTTCAAATTTAACTAAAATACACATATTGTAACTATAACAAAACTGTTTATTGTATATACAATTTTTTTTTTTTTTTTTCCCTCGCGAATGGGTAGTCATCTTGGCGCGATGCGAGGGCTTAAGTACGCAGATGTTCTGGAGTCACACTGGCATCTAGAGAAGCGGCAGTGACGTCAGTCAATACCGTAATTTCTGATGCCCGTGTGGCCTGAACTGAGTACGAACTAAGAACTACCCCTTCCCTGTCTCTTAGCGTCTGTTTTCCCCAGTGGGGCGGCTAGGGGACATACGTCCGTTGACCTTAAGAGTCACTCGACCATCATCCCTAAGGTCGTCGGTCCGTATTTTTATTAAATCCAATTAGCGTCTGTTCTCACAGTGAGCGGCTAATGGTCTGTGTCTGTCTCCAGTGGAGCGGCAGTTTGTTCGCATCTAAGATGCATCTTTAATTCTCGTACAAGTCCTTAGAGTCTCACTGGCATGAAGAGGAGCGGGGTAGTGACTATAGTTATTACCTACATAATCTCGATTGCCAGTGGGACCTATACTAGTTACGAATATAGAATTAATTCTTCTCCTGTCTCCTAGCGTCTGTTTCTCCCCAGTCGGGGCGGCTTCGAGACATACGTCAATTTGATCCGTAAGGGTCTTTTTATTCGTTCTTACGAAATCGCTCTTACAAAATACGGTACCTTAAATCCATAAACGTCTGTCCTCATATTGAGCGGTTAATGGTCTGCGTCTGTCTCCTGAGGAGCGGCAGGTTTTTTCACGCCTGGCAGTTAGGCATAAAATGCAACCCCCAATTTTCGTCCAAATGTCCGACAAAATATCATGCCCTGCGTATCCGGTTAAGGGCTTCATAATCTCCGGAGACCCGACTACTACAGTGTCGGCTTCAGGCTGTAGTACGTCGTCTGCTACTGAGACCTCGTCTAGTGGAGTGGTGGCGCCAGGCTCCGCTAGTCGATTAGCTACTAGTGCGCTAAAAACTAAACCGACGCAGCCAAAAGGCAGTCAAAATTCGAGCTTGGTACACAGTGGTTCTTCGAAACCAGGTACCTCCAAGGCTCCCAAGGTCCAGATGGGATGTGATCCTGTCAAAACCCCTGCTTCAGGTGCTGACAAAGTAACAGGTCTGCAGACAGTCGCTAAGTCAGCTTCCTTAGTGCCAACAACTGTGCAAGGAGAAAAGGCGAATGATTCGATTCTCTCCGTAGCATCTCCCTCGGCCTCAACGGCCTCGACCACTACTACTAACCCCTCTAGGCACAAAACACCTTCCAGAAGGGCCTTTACTACCAGGCGTTCCGCCTATAGAATAATCAGTCGGTTCGGTGATAAACCGGTCGACGAGCTCACGAAGCAGGAAAAGAGTTCTCTCCAGTGGGCACAATCCTATATTAAGGATCTAAAAGGTAGCGTACCTCCTGCGAAAGATGACAATACTACACGGAAGTCATCTGACGCAGTGCCTAAACGGCAGCGGTCTGAGGATACTACCCTTCCGGGATCAAAGAAACCCAAACCAAATCCTGCACGGACACTACAAAGATCGTATAAGGATGTCGCTAAAGACCACCTTATCTGGGCGATCGTAGACCGCAACAACAGCGACGGCACTATTTCCTCCAGGAATTGGAAATCAGTTGTTGTCTCCCTCACTGTGGCGTTCTTAAAATTCGTCCGGGAGAGACCCGGACCACCGCCGCAATGTCATGATGTAGGCTGGTATCAGGGACACATCAAACTTGTGGCTTGTGCAGATGAACGCTCAGCGCAACTGTACAAAGCTGCTATTGAGTCGCTAGGACAGGTTTTTCCTGGTGCGAGGCTCGAAGCTATACATCTGGCTGATGTTCCACAGAGGCCACGATCTATTGCCAAGATCCCCGCTGAACCCTCCGACCCTTTGGAAATCCTGTCAATCCTGCAATTCAGTAACCCTCAACTACCCACACAGGACTGGAAAGTAGTTAAGGTTACTGAAGCGGTAGAAGACTGCAGGAAGGCCACTATCATTCTAAACAGTGACACGCTTCTGCCGCTTAGAAAGACACAAGGGAGGGTGTTCTATGGTTTCGACTCCATCTTCCTGCGTGTTTATAAGAGCGATGACAGGAAAAAGTCCCTAGAGCAAGACGGCTCCAACAACATAGACGACAAAATGGCATGTTCATCTGCCAACGAAGAAACAAACTCGGTGTCCAGCCTGGCGAGCGAATTCCTTGGCAAGATGAACGTGGCATTAGATGAAGACGACCTCCTGGAATCTGACGACGACCCAGAGGACGCCAACATAACTGTCGTCCACAGCGACCAATTGCAATGAAGGTTACCCAAATTAACCTTCACCACTCAAAAGCGGCGTCGGCCGCTCTTCTCCTCCGACTAACACCATCTACGGAGGAGATAATTTGCATCCAAGAACCATGGATCAATCAAGACCGTATATGCGGACTCAACAAAGAAGGCTACTGTATTCTGTACGCAGCCGGATCAGGCAGCCGGATCATTCCCGCGGATCTACAAAAGAATACCGAAGTATTGACGCCCTGGCTTTTAACTATCTTTAAAGCATGTCTGAAACTGTCGTATATTCCAACGAGGTGGACAACCTACAAAATTGTATTTATCCCTAAGGGGGGTAAGGCATCCCACACTAAAGCCAAGGATTTTAGACCAATCAGTCTATCTTCCTTCCTACTCAAAACTATGGAGAGAATAATTGATGTATATATCAGATCATCTCTTAAACCAGATGTCCTGTCCAGGGCTCAGCATGCCTACACGAAGGGCAAATCCACGGAAACTGCTTTACATTCGATAACCAGCCTCATCGAAAGATCCCTGAACTACAAGGAATACGCTCTTGCTGCCTTCCTGGACATTGAGGGAGCTTTTAATAATGTCAAACCTGAATCTGTAATTGACTCAATGGAACAGCTGGAGATTAACCCAGTGGTAATCGCCTTGGTTGATAAACTACTAAAATTTAGGCGCATTGGATCCAGTCTGGGAGCGTCAAATATTTCTAAGGTGGCGGTTCGCGGTACTCCACAAGGAGGAGTACTCTCTCCACTACTATGGAATCTTAACATCAACACTCTCCTGAGAAAGTTGGAACAAACTTGCTGCACAACCGTCGCATATGCGGATGACGTGGCACTAATAGTTACAGGTAAGGATCCAAAACTACTCTCTGAGCTACTGGAATCTGCACTTAAACTTCTTGTGAAATGGTGTCATGAATGTGGACTGGGTGTAAATCCGAGTAAAACAGAACTGGTGCTATTCACACGGAGATACAAAATCCCTCAATTTGCCAAACCAATATTAAATGGAGTCGCACTTACACTTTCCGATAGTGCCAAATACCTCGGGCTAACATTGGACAGTAAACTGAATTGGAATCTGAACACTCAGACCAGGATTAGCAAAGCGGCAACGGTTCTATACTGCTGCAAAAGGGCAATCGGCCTCAATTGGGGAATTAGCCCCAAGAACTTAAACTGGTAATACGAATCAGTTATTAAACCCATCTTATT
The DNA here is from genome assembly GCA_964034835.1 of Muscina levida. Classification (NCBI taxonomy): domain Eukaryota; kingdom Metazoa; phylum Arthropoda; class Insecta; order Diptera; family Muscidae; genus Muscina; species Muscina levida. The sequence goes on from OZ035883.1 coordinate 34,049,704, forward strand.
CTACGGATCAGCAGTCTGGTGGCCGGCGCTAGATAAAGCGTCCCAAAGGCTGAAATTCGAACGCATTATGAGATTGGTGGCGATCATGATAACAGGGGCACTTAGAACCACTCCAACTAAGGCACTTTTCACGATCCTAAACTGGTTACCACCGGACATTGAGGCGAAGAGGATAGCAGCGAATACCGCAATGCGTTTAGACGCCACAAAAGCATGGATGCACAGGAACTATGGCCATGCCAAAATCCTGAACCTAATTAATGTGATCTGCAATACGGATTACACCATACCTGAACCTCTATTCGATCCGGGTTTTATAAGGAACATCCCGGATAGGTCCTACTATGATGATAATGATAATGCCCTGAACTTTGGAGAGAATGTCATCCTAATTTTCACGGATGGTTCAAAATCAAAAGAAAGAGCTGGCTGTGGAATCTTTTCGGAAGAGTTAAATCTGAGTCTATCAATCAGGCTACCAGATCACTGTAGCATAATTCAGGCCGAAATAGCGGCCATTAGAATAGCCGTAGAGAAAATTCAGTATCTTGGGATATTGGACGGCAATATTCATATTCTTACTGATAGTAAAGCGGCTATCAGATCCCTGGAGAACGTGTACACCACTTCGAGAAATGTTCGAGAATGCCGGTCGTCTCTGGAGGAGATAGCGAGACATTCGACGGTTACCCTAACATGGGTTCCAGGACATGGGGACATATATGGAAACCAAAGGACCGACACGCTAGCAAGGGCCGCCACAACCGTGAACTCTTGCGAAGTTTATGGTCTCATTGGGATCCCTCTTACAAGGGGGAAACAACTCATTGCGAGAAATCTGGACCTTATTGCTGAAGAGAGATGGGCAAGAGAACCCACCTGCACGGCGACTAAACAGATTTGGCCTACAATAGATATACAGAGGACACGATTTGTGCTAAACTTATCCAGAGTCCACTTGAGGAATATCATAGCTGTGATAACTGGTCATTGGCCGGTTGGTAAACACGCTAAGAGGCTGAAACTACCCTACAACGATTTTTGTAGAAGCTGCAATGATGAAGAAGAAGAGGAGACCACGGAGCATCTTCTATGTCACTGCCCTGCTTTAGGTGACCTGCGATACGAAAAACTTGGTCATCGGACACTTTTAGACAATACCTGTCTATCAGTAGGCGATATGCGGAACATCCATGCCTTCATAAGGGCAACGAAATGGCTTGACAGCGACGTTGACCGATTAGAATAGGAACATTTGGTGCGGAAATCATAAAATGGTATCACAACGGGACTCATACTAGGACCCAAGTGAGCTGTGTTCAACGTGGCTGCCGAATTAACCTAACCTAACCATATACAATTTTGGTTATTGGCGCCTTTTTAATTAAATATTTAATTGTATTGACGAAATGGTATTCAATATGACAACTAGTTTGTCGTAATTTTTTTGTGTGTATGAGGTAAGTGGATAAAGTGGCGTGATATGGTCCTAAGAATAAAAATATATACAAGAATATAAGAACAACAAATTAAAAAAAATTATAATTTAAATAGATAATTTAATATTAGAATTAGAGCGGATCTAAGATCCTCCGTTAGACGACTTATCAATAAAACCAAAGGTTGCAACAATCGAAGAGTTTGAAACTTTTTAAGAACTAGTCTTAATCTGCATATGGTAAAGTAAGGAAGACTAAGCGGAAGTCATGGCAAAACTTCTGTGAATCAATAAAGAGCAACAGCCAGACTGCACGCTTCAGGAACTTACTATCTAAAGACTTATAATGGATGTAAACCTTTTCGTCTGAAGAATTTTCGGAATTTTCCTGGACACCCACTTTCGCATCAATGACATAAACACTTGTAACTTAAATACAATTCGTTCAATAGTGAGTAGGAAGAATATGACATGGGCCATCAAATGCTTTAAACCATATAAATCAGCCTTATCTGACGGAAAAATTTCAGCGCAATTGTAGAAATCCTCATTCCTATCTTGTAGTTTATTACAAGTATTTTCAGAGGCTGCCTCATGCTGGGTGTCATTCCCAACATTTGAAACCAAAATAAAGAGGTTATTATCCCTAAAGCTGGAAATGATCTTATGTGAACCAAAAGATCAGTCCCTTATCTTTTATCCTTAAAGAATTTGATAGGTTATTAGAAATCCTTGTTCAATGTAATGTTCCATAGTATTTACTATCTAAATCTTAGCTTGCATACCAAAAGGTCCACTGAGACAGCTCTTTCCTCTATAGTCGGTACATTAAAGAACTCCCCCGAAAATAAGATCTATACGACTATCCTAAACATCGAGGGAGCCTTCAAAATATTTTAACATACAGCAATGCTGTAATGAGCAAAATGTAAGGTACAGCACTTAGTGCCATACAAAACATCTGGACTCCTGACATCATGGTGTTGCATTGGCTGCCGCTGCATATCTGCTGAGAATCAGAGAATGTGGCGTAGGCTATCGGAGCATTCTGAAAATGCTAACCTACTGAACGGGATCAACACAAGTCCCGTAAAATCAGACTACTGAATCCCGCATCTGTAGTATGTCCTGTCGTTCATGGGACATACAAAGGGCCCCAACAAACTGATTCCATTCGGTCCTAATTGATGCGAAATATATGTTTTCTATCCTGCTTGACTAATTTCGGGTTCAATTGGTCGCCTCCAAGTATCTAGAGGGACACCAACTATGCGCGTTTTAACATGTGGGTTCCATTCTTATGGGCAGTTTTTGTTATGTCTTCTTGCGATCTACGAAGCTTGTGACCAAATCACAAGAGAGTTGGCCGTTGGTTTGATTGTTGCCACAAGTTGGTATACGAGATGGAGTCTGGACAAAATATTTTTAACGTTCTTCGTTGACAGCGACTAATTGCGTGATGTTATATTCTAGGACAGATTTTACGCACGTGCTAAATATTTTGATATCAGTCCATTTCTAGAAAGCAGCAGACTTCTGTACAGGTCGCAAAATACTGAAAGATTGATTATCCTTATAGATATATCATTGTAACAGTCTCTTTAAGGTCTTCTTCTTCTTTACTGGCAGCAACAACGGAAATTCATCTGTCAGTAGCCGCACGTAGAAAAGCATTCGAAGCGCTTCGGTCTTTTGCGCTCCGTATATAGTTCGTCATACCAAGCTTACTTAACAGTTCCGTCACCTGGTCCATCCATCGGAGTTTTGGTCGCCCCCTCCTGCGCCGCCCACCGAGTTTATTGCCGAAGACTTTTTGAGCCGTAGCGTTTTCGTCCATTCGTACAACGTGTCCAAGCCAGCGCATTCGGTCTATTTGAGCGCGCTTGACCACGTCGATGTCGTTGTACAGCTCATACAGCTCATGATTCATTCGACGACGGTACTCGCCGTTCACGATAATGGGTCCAAATATTTTGCGGAGTATTTTTCTCTCGAAGATCCCCAGAATAGATTGATCCGCTTGCGTCATTACCCAGGATTCTGCGCTGTAGAGCAAGACAGATAGGATCAGAGTCTGGTAGAGCTGGATATTTGTTCTTCGAGAGAGCGCTTTGTCGTTAAAACGCTTGCTTAGCGCATAGTAGCAGCGGTGTGCGATCAATACTCGTCTTTTGATTTCGAGGCTGACATTATTATTTTTGTTTATGGCGGAGCCAAGGTAGACGAAATCATCTACCACTTCAAAATTATAGTTGTCAACGTCCACGCAGCGTCCCAGACGAGTGGACTCTTTGTTCGTTGAAACAAATAATTTGGTTTTGTCCTCGTTTATCACCAGACCCACTTCAGCCGACTGCTTTTCAATGCTCGAAAAAGCCGCAGTAATATCTCGCAATCCACGTCCAATAATATCGATATCATTAGCATACGCGAGCAACATGTGGCTTTTGTTAAATATGGTGCCATTCCTGTTTATTGCTGCTTTCCGCATGATCATCTCCATTACGATGTTAAAGAGATCGCAGGACAGACTATCGCCTTGTCTAAAACCTCGCTTGGTAGAAAATGGCTCTGACAGATTTTTGCCAATTTTCACTGAAGACTTCGGGTCAGTCAGTGTCATCCCGCAGAGTCGAATTAGCTTTGCGGGGATACCAAACTCAGCCATAGCATCCAAAAATTTCTGTCGTATCGGACCGTCAAATGCAGCTTTGTAATCGATAAACAGATGGTAGGTATCAATCTGCATTTCTTGGGTCTTCTCCAGGATTTGTCGTAGCGTGAATATCTGGTCGGTGGTGGATTTACCAGGTCTAAAGCCACACTGATAAGGTCCAATCAGGTTCGCCAGAATGGGCTTTAGTCTTTCACATAACACACTAGACAGGACCTTGTATGCGATGGGTAAAAGGCTAATCCCGCGATAGTTGGTACACACACTAGAATCGCCTTTCTTAAGCACGGGACATAGGACACTCAGATTCCAATCATCGGGCATGCACTGCCTGAGCAAAATCGTGTTTATGAGCTGGTGCATGCATGTTAACAGGTCATCGCCGCCGGCTTTAAAAAGCTCTTCCGGCAGTCCATCGGCTCCCGCAGCTTTATTATTTTTAAGCCGCGCAATTGTCGTGCTGATCTCGTTTTGGCTCGGTGGTGGACAGTCTACTCCATCGTCGATGATTGGTGCGATTCCGTCACTTATGCTGCCTTCGGGAACGAGAAGAGATTGAAAGTGTTCCCTCCATATTTGCAGCACACTCTGAGTGTCCGTGACCAGATTTCCGTCTCTGTCCTTACAGGTGGGGATCCCTGTTCAAAAACCTTAACTTTTTACATTTGGGAAGAACTTTCGGGCCTCACCTCTATCCCTGTAGTTTTCGATATCCTGGCTCTCTCTTTTCTTCCACAGACGCTTTTTCCATCTGAACAGACGTTTCGTCTCCCTCCTTTTCTCTTTATAACGCTACGTCACCGCACGCGTCGCCATTGCCTGCAGTTTTGCCTTGTATGCAGCATCCATTTCCTCAGACATTTCGCGACATTCATCATCGTACCAGGGCTTGTCTGAGCGTGGTCATAGAATTCGCAATATGCTACCACTGCATGTCGGGAACATCAGAACTAGGGGGATTTGTATGGAGTAATTGAGAGAGTTGGTTGAAGTAGGCATTGGCTATCTCAGTGGTCTGCAGCTTTGTGATGTCTAGCTTCCTTTGCGTTTGATTACGAGTGTTTTTATCACTACTTAATCGTGTGCGTACCTTGGCTGCAACTAGGTGGTGATCCGAGTCGATATTTGTACCGCGCATCACACGCACGTCCATAACTCTTGAGACATGCCTTCCATCAATTACCACGTGATCAATCTGATTTCATGTATTTTGATCGGGAGATATCCAGGTTGCCTTGTTGATATCTTTATGCGGGAATCTGGTTCCACTCACAACCATGTTGCTTGCCGACGCGAAACTTACCAGTCTGAATCCGTTATCAGAGGTGTTGTTGTGTAGACTGAATTTTCCGACTGCTGAACCAAGAGCATCTTCCCTTCTATTTTAGCATTAAAATCTCTCAGAACAATTTTAATGTCATGTGCAGGGCAGCGGTCATATATATCCTCCAGGCGCTCATAAAATGCATCTTTGATGTCATCGTCTTTGACTTCCGTCGGGACGTGTACACAAATCAGCGTAATGTAAAAATATTTTGCCCGAAAGCGAATGGTGGCTATACGGTCACTTAAACCGTGAGACCAGGTGTCGAAGTCTCTTGCCGACTATGAAACCACATCCAAATTCGTGTCTTTCTGCATGGCAGCTTTAAAAGATGTCACAGTTCTTCCGTCGTGTGCATCCCTGTCCCGTCCATCTCATTTCCTGTATGGCGGTGATGTCAGCCTTGTATTTGTCGAGAACATCCGCCGGTTGGATAAAGGCACCATCTCTGTATGGAGTTCGGACATTCCAGGTGCATATCCTTAAATCAAGGTCCTTATATCGTTTGCGGGGGTCGTCAAGATTTGGGGGGTTCTTGTTTTTTCTTTTCTTCGTGTTTTCATAATAAATTTTGTTTAAGGAGAGTGGCTTATTAGGCCACCGCTCCCGATCCTAGTTTCTTGGGGCTGCCAAAGCCACTAAGAGAGCCTGTGTTGAGCTTCAGTAACTTCTGTTACCTACTTCCTAAGACGCATCGGTGGTAGCATGCCGATTAGGTTACTCAGCATTTCGCCTTCTAACTTTAGCTAACTCCTAAGCGGTTGCTTTAAAGTCATTAGCCTTAGTTTGCTGCCTGGAAACTTACCTATCTAGTGGTTATTTTAGTAGTATTCCAAAAAGAGCGAAAATGGTCGTTTAGCTATGTTTTTGTATGCCGTATAATTTGTCTTATATTTGTGAGAGGTTTTTGTTTCCATACATTCAAATATTTATCTTGAAAGCATTTCATTTAAAGAGAAAGAAATTTTTGAATAACACGATTTTATTACGAAGCAACTTGTCACAACGATCCACCCTAATATCTATACTGATTAATTTTTCTCAATATATAAATTAATGCATTCTCTTGTTTTTTGTTTCCATTATTTCCATATAATGATTGAAATTAAAATTAATTAAATTTCAAACATTTCGATTTGTGTTTAATTAGTAGTGTTAGAGCTCTATAATTTTTTTTTGTTCTTTTGAAAATGTCATTGTATAGTTTTTTTTTTGGTCAAGCAATTTGTTGACTCTATTTGATAATTGACAGTTGAAATAATTAAATAATTAATATAAAACTGATGTCGGCACTGTTGCGTTTATTTGACACATTTATTTTAGACATTACCTAAGTGTTGATCGTATTTTTTTTTCTTAGAAATTAATAATAACATTTATATAAAATGACAACAGTAACAAAAAAAAATGTTCACATAAGCCTGATGTCGAATATTTAATTTGTGGCAAAAAAGTGTTGATTTTGTAACAATTTTTTTGTTGGCAATAGAGTTGAACAAATGTAGCTGAAGATATTGGAAGAAGTAAAGCAAATTGATACAATAATCTAGCAATAATATTTTCCCATTGGTAAGGGAAATTTTTTTATATTTACCGCAGCATCAACTTTTAATTGAAAACATAGCAGCATTTCTATATTCTGGACGCAGCTAAGAGTCGCTCAGTACAACATTTTTCCCTACATAAGGAATCATGCATATCAAGCCGACTCACAACCTTCTTCGCGGTGGCACCTATGCAACGGTATTCATGATATTTTTTGTCATGAATAGCGGCTGATAGTAAGCGACGAACCCTGATGGTTGGGCTAGCCACCCGCCTTCAGGTCCTTTACTGGCTATGGAAACACGACAAAGAAAAAGGAACCAAATGTTGACGACTCCCGCAAACGAAATAAGGACCATGATTTAGGGATATGCACCTAGAACGTCCGGACTCTCTATAGAGAAGATGCCACTATCCGACTGGCGGATGTCCTCGATAAATACAAGACTGACATCACCGCCATACAGGAAATGAGATGTCCTTAAACAAAATTTGGATGTGGTTTCATAGTCGGCAAGAGACTTCAACACCTGGTCTTGCGATTCAACCCTCTTAATGATCGAATAACATAGCCGCAATCCTCATCAAGCCGAAATATTTCTACATCACGCTGATTTGTGCGCATGCCCCGACGGAAGATAAAGACGATGAGATTAAAGATGCATTTACGAGCGCCCAGAGGAAACGTACGACCGCCACCCTTGCCAAAATATTAAAATTGTTCTAGGAGACTTTAATGCAAAAATAAAAAGGAAAGATGTTCTTGGTCCATCGATCGGTAAATTTAGACTGCATACAACGGATTTAGGCTGGTTAACTTCGCAACGGGAAGGAACATGGTAGTGTGTGGAACCAGATTCCACAAGGCAACTTGGCTTTCCCCCGATCAAAACACCAAAAATCAAATTGATCATGTGGTAATTGATGGCAGGCATGCTTCTAGTGTCTTGGACGTGCGTGTGATCCGTGGTGCTAATACTGGCTCGGAGCATTACCTGGTTGCAGCCAAGGTACACCAAAAATCAAATTGATCATGTGGTAATTGATGGCAGGCATGCTTCTAGTGTCTTGGACGTGCGTGTGATCCGTGGTGCTAATACTGGCTCGGAGCATTACCTGGTTGCAGCCAAGGTGCACACAAGATTGAACAGAGCGAAAAACGCACGTAACCAAACACAAAGAAAGCTGGATATCGCGAAGCTGCAAACCCCAGAGATAGCCACTGCCTACTCCAACCAGCTGTCCCAATTACTACGACACAACGCCTCTACTTCTGACATTCCCGATACACAGTGGCAGCATATTGCGCATTCCATGGCAACCACCGCAACAACCGTGCTAGGATATGAAAAGCGGCGATCAGACGAATCCTGGTACGAAGAAGAATGTCGCATAGCATCTGAGGAACAGGATGCTGCTTATAGGGCAACGCAACAGCCAATTGTAACTCGTGCTGTTAGGGAACGGCACAAGGAGAAAGTAAAACAGGCGAGACAGCTATTTAATCGAATAAAAAGTCAGATAAAGGAACGGGAGAACGAGAATATCAAGCGATACAGGGATAGAGGTGAGGCCCGAAAATTTTACCAGAAAATAAGAGCAAAAGGCTACGGTAATGGGCTTCTCCTGTAAGGACAAGGATGGAAAACTGGTCACAGATACGCAGAGTGTGCTTCATGTATGGAGAGAACACTTCCAGCAACTGCTGGTTCCAAAAGGCAGCGCACGTGAAGGTATCACGACAATTCTCGACGACGGCTTAGATTGCCCACCACCAAGTAAGAAGAGTAAAATCGCGGCTGAAAAACAATAAAGCAGCCGGTGCCGACGGACTTTCGGCAGAGCTCTTCCGGTCCGGTGGCGAGGAGCTGATAACGAGCATGCACCAGCTCCTATGCGCAGTTTAGCTCAAATAGTGCATGCCCGACGATTGGAATATAAGCGTATTATGTCCTGTGCTGAAAAAAGGTGATCCAAGTGTGTGCTCCAACTACGGCGGGATTAGCCTTTTACCCATCGCATATAAGGTCCTGTCGAGTGAAAGATATGTGAAAGACTAAAGCCAGTGTTATCCAATCTGATCGGGCCTTATCAGTGTGGCTTTAGACCTGGTAAATCAATAACTGACCAGATATTCACACTTCGGCAAATCCTGGAAAAGACCCAAGAGAAACAGATCGACACGTACCATCTTTTTGTCGACTATAAAGCTGCCTTCGACAGGCCGATACGGCAGAAATTACTCGAAGCCATGGCTGAGTTTGGTATTCCTGCGAAGCTGATTCGTCTTTGCGGAATGACGCTGACTGACACGAAGTCTTCAGTGAAGATTGGCAAGGATTTTACGTAGTCATTCTGTACCAGATGGGCCTAACGGTGAACGAGGACAACACGAAGTTATTAGTTTCAACGAACAAAGAATCTACTTGTTTGGGAAACTGCGTGAACGTTGACAACTATAATTTCGAGGTGGTAGATAATTTTATCTACCTAGGCTCCGCCATCAACGTAACAAATAATGTCAGCCTGGAAATCCGAAGAAGAATCCTGTTTGCTAATAAATGCTATTACGGACTAAGCAATCGATTCAATAACAGAGCCCTCTCTCGACGAACAAATCTCAAGCTTTACCAGATACTGGTTCTACCTGTCTTAATGTATGGTTCAGAATCCTGGGTTATGACACAAGCGGATGAATCGGTTCTGGCGGTATTCGAGAGAAAAATACTCCGTAAAATATATGAGCCCATCATCGTTAACGGAGAGTATCGGCGTCATGAGCTGTACGAGCTGTACACTGACATTGACGTGGTCAGACGCATTTAGGTGCAGCGGTTGCGTTAGCTAGGTCATGTTGTACGCATGGACGAAAATGCTCCAGTTTGAAAAGTCTTCGCCAATGAACTCGATGGACGGCGCAGAAGAGGGCGACCAAACCTCTGTTGGAAAGACCAGGTTACTGAGAACCTTACAGACCTTGGTGTGAATAACTGGAGAAGAAGCGCAGAAGATCGAGGCGCTTATAATATTGTTCTATGTGCGGTATATAATCCATTGGGATTGCAAAGAAGTGCAAGCTAAGTAATTAAGTAAGTACATAAGCAACAGTTTCACTTTTCCATTCATCAAATGATTTTGAACTGGGTTTTCTTTGTAGCAGTTACAATAAAACTGTTGTGCTCCGTGGCGTATGATTTACGTGGAATATTACTTATGATAATCATACGCCACCATATAGTATTTATATTGTACAAGAGAGCCTATAACGTGATAAATTCGTCTATGCGATACTTACTAACTTCAAATCGATATTAATTTATTATGACAATGTAACTTGACAAAACAAATGATGCAGAACTTCTTCTTTTTGGAAGCTATGTTTGGAATCATATACTAAAGGCTAGTGTAAGTCTATGCAATAATAGTTTCAAGTCACCCCTTTTCATCTAAGTGTTCGATTATATCCCACCACTTCTCATGTGGCTTTTACTCTTCGCTAACTGCTTCAATTTAAAATCGCTCTGTATACACCAATGACTTCGTTTATTACCAAGAATTTCTGTGAAATCCAAATTTATTGCAGTCAAATAAATCAAGCAAATATACCATATCTAAATATAGACATATTTATATTTGTATTACCTAAATTGGAAACCTGTGTTATTTGTCTTATTTGCTATTACTGCTGCCATTTCGCAATCGAGACATCACCCACAGTGGCACATTGAGGGTTAGAGGCGAAGGTATTCCACTCTCCTGCTCGATTCGAATCACATTCCACGTTTCACTCGTTTGTGTACAATTTACTCCACCAGCGCCCGGGGGAAATCAATTTTCAACACTGCATAAATCAAACATAAATAAATCATTTTTGGGGTAATATGTGAAATGTTTAAAATGCGAAAATACCAAATAACTCAATAAACATATTCGCACAATGTTTACACGTGTTCGATCCGCTGTAAACACTCTGCTGTGCTGTGATGTGTCAGTTACTCACTTACACACATGCAGGCAGCTACTATGCTCAGCTTATAAATTTAAATAATACGAGATGCGGTTATAAATGTTTAATTGACAGCAAATACATAGACACGTAATGTGATTATGTGAAATATGTTCGCGTTCAAATGACAGTACTACATGGAAACGTCATTTGCATGCGTTCATATGTTGGCCAGAGATTTGGGTAATTGAATTTGAATCATCGTTTGAGAATGTCATAAATCGATCGGTCGTTCAAAGGGTAGTTTTGAATTACTCAATTAAAATTGGCCATTGTGGGCTAAAAATGTCAACATTGAGCTATGTGTTATAAGTGTAGAATAGGAATGGCTATACATGAGTGGTGTAGTTTAATTTATAATAGGGTATTATGGTGTTAAATATGGAATATAATTTGATTTACATGATTACAACGGAACATATTGGGTTTATTGTGGATAATATAGTGTGTTTTTTTGACGTATAGAACTTCCAATAGAGACAAGATTTTAAACATGAAAAATGACAAAGATGGGAGCACAAAACATGAGCAGTATGAGCGCCTGGAGGAAACATATGACCGCTGCTCTAGCCAGGACTTTCAAATTGTCCTGAAAGATTGTAATGTCAAATGCAGCAGCAACAGCTCCGATAATAGGTTCAGACTGGTCTGCAATACGTTGATATAAAAAATGGCAGCCACTGTAACTAGATTTCCACCCAAAGATATTCACAAGGCGTCATAGATATCCCCTGATTGAAAGACGAGATGCCAAAGTCATCACGTTGTAATCTATGGAAGACATGTTTCAAGTGTCATGGTTCTGCGTGAAATATAGACTTGAATGAACACGTATTTGCAGCCGTTGTAGGCATAAGATTAAACAGTGTCAAAAAAAAGAAGAAGGATAGACATTTTATTTATTACAAACAAACAGTCCCTGAATCCAATGTTCCCGATTCACAGTGGCAGCATCATGCTCATTCTTGTCCTGCTAAGTTCTGTAACGATTCACTTAATAGTGACGACTGTTACCATATGGTAACGTTGACGGCGTTAGATATTGCACGCAATAAAAAAAACGTAAGAATAAATGGCAAGAATTTTCTATCTTGATTTCATCAAAGCTTGTGACATCCAATTTTGAGGATTGAGGACGATCAAACTATTACTTTGGCAGCTATAACGGTTTATTTTTAAAGTGTGGCTATTATTTATTCTGTACCAATAACATATATAAAAAATCTCATCTCTCCTACCTCTGGTAGTTCATGAGATGTATCCATTTTAAATTTTAAATTATATGGGCGGTGCCACGCCCCTTTTTCCAATCACAACCAAGTATAGCCAAGGACTATCAGCTGGCCAGCAGTACCACTTTGTAATAATATCAATTGGTCTATTAGAAAAGCCATCAAAGCGATTTTTGAAAAGGGGGCGTGGCACTGCCCACTTCCACCCTGGCTGTAATTCATACTGCACCAACAACATATATACCAAATCTCATCTTCATAGCTCTGATAGCACAGTGCAACACACTCTTTCGGGGGAGAACCAACCAATGACCTCAGTAAAACCTTAAATTCCATTTTGCTACGCTACGTCACAATTTTGTTATAGTGGTTTGAAATTTGATATTTTTGTTCAAAAGTCGAATCAAAGAATATGAAAATTCATGTGTAAAAATACATTTGACCTTTATTAAAATTTTCTCGGAACATTTAAACCCTTTTGCTGCCACTATTATAGGTCAAATGCTATCGTTTGAAAATTGGTTTCATTAACCACCGAGACAATTACCCTCAAATTATTGTATAGTGTAGTTCATGAGATATAGCCTTTTTACCATTACAGTTGTACGGGCGGTACCTCTCCTCTTTGTCCAATCTCAACCAAGTATAGTCAGGTCAACAGGTCATCAGTACCACTTTTCGTATCAAATTGATTATTGAAAAAAACCATCAGAGCGATTTTTGAAAAGGGGCGTGCCACAGCCCACTTCCTTCCTATGTGTAATTTATACTGCACCAACAACATATATACCAAATCTCATATTCATACCTCTGATAATTCATGAGATATAGCCATTTTACATATCAAGTTGTATGGGCGGTGCCATGCCTCTTTATCCAATCACAACCAAGTATATCCAAGGACTATAAACAGGTCATCAGTACCATTTAGAAAAATTTTCGTAGTAATCGGCCTATTGGAAAAGCCGTCACAACGATTTTTTAGGCGGGGGCGTGGCACCGCCTATTTTCACTCTGGCTATAATTCGAACTGTATGAGCAACATATATACAAAATATCATGTGCATACCTCTAACAGTTCATGAGATCCAGTCATTTGAAGTTTCAAGTTGTATACCACGCCCACTAATCCGATTCCGCCCATTTTTTGTTGGATCACGAATGTATTCAAACAAATTGTTAAGGCGATTGTTAAAACAGTTCTCGGATAATGCGTTTTCAAAAATAGGGTCCAATAGGCTGGGCCACGCCCATATATATAACAAGAAATCACGTAGCGTATTTTCATCACCGACCTCACAGCTAAATTCTATAAAAAAGATCGGTCCAGCCGTTATCGCGTCTATAAGGTACATATATATACTAGTGGGCCCGGCAATGCTTCGCTATTGCATATTAACATGTAATATATTTCACATTTAGGTCTACAAAGTACTTTGAAAACGGTACTTAAGCTCGACAATAATATGTTGAGTTTATTTACATATGTAACTTATTTAAAGTAACTCCTTAACATTAAATTTAACCAATTAAGATGTATTGTCGTAAATGCTAATAAAAAGTTCATCAGCAAAGTCATATCTATAGTGCCGACATGTAGATAAAGTTATTTCTGTATGTAGGGCAAAAAACCACTTCTTCCACAAATTGGAAACAGACATTCCTCTAAGGTCAAAATTATTTATTTTGATCCGTAGTAGCGTGAACCATCTGTATACTAACTATCTCTTTGGTCACACGGATCAATAATATTCCCGAATACTATCTTTGTATTGAACTCGTATTACCATTTTTTGAGATAATTCGGACACCAAAGTTTGGCTTAACAAAGTGATGGTCTCACGCGCTGTATGGCATGTTACACCGTCGTGCTGGAACTATTTATCCTTCAAATAATGTGCAATGACATGCTAAATAAATAAATCAATTGATCGTCCACTGGCTCTACTTCTTCTACCAGTTGGATTTTATATGAATGTAGGCCAAGATCTTTCCTCAGCATTTGCAGAGACCGAGTTGCTGAGAAAGACGTCGGTTCGATAAATTCGAGTCCCCTGTCATACTAACGTCTACAGCATCGATGGCTTCTATTGCTGCTCAGATGGGTCATTATATGCACCCTCAACTTCATAAAGGGCTCCATAAGTTTGGCGAACAGAACGTGCATTTTAAAAATAAAATTGCAAGATTTGTCAACGATGTTCTTCTTTAGTTTTTACATGGTGATTTTGCAAAGTATACTAAAAGAAAGTCTATTACATTTCATTAGTATGACAGCTAGATTTACACTTATACCTATCAGAAGATCTATATGTCAAGAAAAATACCCCATGCATAGGTTATTTTCAATTGTTTGCTAATGTTACCTCTGATATACTATAAAAATTTAACCATTGTAGTATAACTACAATGAATATTAATTAATTTTTCTATCTATATGATTTATTGTTCTACTGAAAAGCAATTAAAAAATGCATACCTGTAAAGTAAATTAAAAAAAATCACTATTTTAGTCTGCGCTTCCTACACTGCCTAGTGTACGGACCATTATTTGATACAGTTAAAAAGTTAACTATTAAAGTGCGTGGGCAGCGCCTTGGCACTGTTAACTTATTTTGTTCGAAATAGCCTGATCATTAGGGGCGAATCAATTAGTTCGCGTCAAAAAAAAACCTGTTAACCGTATATCAGTATTGGAATGTACGAAAAATTCTTAGACAATTTCACTAAGAAGCTTTATGTCTAAAATTAATTCCTAGTTCGCGCTGAGAAGCATGCAGATTTCAGGTAGAGATATTTTTTTTTAGCAATTAGCAATTATTCAGTTACTTTAGACCTATGGGCCCCGGCTCTAATTTTTACCTACCATTCCGATGTTTGGAGACCAAGACGAAAAGAATAGTATATTTTTGATTTTTTTATTGGGATCCCGCCCAATATTCTGAAAAATTATTTTTAAAAACTTAATGTCTGTATGCCAACTCTCAGAGATCGTAACTTTTTAACAAATACATAGATTTGCTTCTGTAATACCTCATTTAGTTTGTTGGGAAGTCAGTTTTACGCAGAAGGTCTCAAAAAATATATATCTGAAATATTCGGTTTGTGCTCATTTAAAAACAAAAAATATTTCTATCTGAAATCTTCATGCTTCCCAGTTTTTTGGTAAAATTTTCTTAAAATTCATCGTAGATTCCGATTTTGGTTACGATTTTTGCGAATAAAAAAATTGGCCCACCTTACTGTTCATATCTCTAGGCGAACAGCAATATACTGTGGAATTTTGACAGTTTTAACTGTTTGTTTTAAAAAGGGTGTGGAACAGCCCATTCCCACCCTTACTGTTATTCATACTGCAACAACAACATATGTAACAAATCTCATCTTCCTACCTCTGATAGTTCATAAGATATAGCCCTATCGATTTTCAAGTTGTATGGGCGGTGCCACGCCCCTTTATCCAATTACAACCAAATGTAGTCAGGTCAACAGTACCTTATGGTAAAATTTTTGTATCAATCGATCTATTAGAAAAGCCATTAGAGCGATTTTTGAAAAGGGGGCGTGGCACCGCCCACTTCCATGCTGGCTGTAATTAATACTGCTCCAACAATATATATACCAAATCTCATCTTCATACCTCTGATAGTTCATGAAATATAGCCTTTTTAATTTTCAAGTTGTATGGGCGGTGCCACGCCCCTTTATCCAATTACAACCAAATGTAGTCAGGAACTATCTACAGGTCAACAGTACCTCATGGTAAAATTTTTGTATCAATCGATCTATTAGAAAAGCCGTTAGAGCGATTTTTGAAAAGGGGGCGTGGCACCGCCCACTTTCATCCTGGTTGTAATAATTACTGCTCCAACAACATATATACCAAATCTCATCATCATACCTCTGGTAGTTCATGAAATATAGCCTTTTTAATTTTCAAGTAATATGGGCGGTTCCACGCCCCTTTATAATTTGCAATAAAATAATATTGCGACTATACTTTAAGATGTAAGCTATCCTATCTTTCAAGTTGGATCAAACCGAACACGGTGTGCAAATTTGATTCAAATCGGTTAAGTAGTTTAGGAGTCCATCGCGGACAAACAACGTGAGACGTAATTTATATATATTAAGATAAAAAAATGCAAACAAACAAACAAACACAAACTCTGTTTTATGTTTATAGATGTCGCTTTAAGTTTGAAAAACAAAATTTTTTTCGATAATCTTTTTTTTTATTTTTCTTTGACGATAATTAAGTATAACTTAGGGAAAATGTCTCCGTTTTTATTTTATGTTTTAATGGTCAATTTAGGGATTATAAGCTAATCTGAATACGTCCATAGTATGTAAGTAAGAAGTAGATATTATTTATTTAAATTTAAAAACTTAATTTCCCCTTACAGCCCCTGAAGGAGGTATGGGACAGCTTCTTGCGATGTTGTGAATTAACATGCTTTCTATTTTTAGATTCACAGCTAACGGCACCTACTGTTTATCGACGAATGTCACTGTTTGAGAAGCTTTTACTGGACATGCCGATTGACTCGACATTTATACTTCGACCTTGCTGTCGACAACATCGAGGGGGCCGGCAATGAATGAAAAATGTAGATGACTGGAGGCGGAAATCGAACCCGGGATCACCCGCATGGTAGTCACGAGTTCTAACCATCATGCCACGGCCGGTCCCAATTTATTTATTAAGAAGCTATTTTTTAAATAAATTTAAATGACTATTGTGATGTCTAGCCTCAGACAGATTTTGAAATTGTCTAGGGGTAGTGGAAAGTGCTTTAAATGAAAAATTAAGAACCTTAAAAAAATAAATACCTGCAATTACCTTACTTACTTAATTTCCCTTTGCACCCCATGAATGAGGTATGGGATAGCTTCTCGCGTTGTTGTGAATTAACACGCTTTCTATTTTTAGATTCACATCTAACGGCACCTACTTGTTTATCGACGAATGCGAACGTCACTGTTTGAGAAGCTCTTATTAGACACACCGATTGACTCGACTCTTAATACTGCGAAGTTGCTGTCAACAACATTCGAGGGTAGCCGACAATGAAAGAACATTTTTTTTTTAAGATGACTAGAGCCAGGTTTGAACCTGCGATCTCCCGCATGGTGGTCCCACCTTACTGCACCGCATTAACTTCTTCTTATCAGACTTCGTTAATTCATTGTTAACATTATTCTGCTGCAATTTCATTAATTCACTCAACCCTAGGTTAACTTTGGGAAACCTTGAATTATGCAAATTTGTGTCCACAACCACAATTTCTTTTAATTTCTAAACTTCGTTATCTAATAAGATTTATGATCTATTGCCATATCGATGATTTATGACCAATGTCTGCAATATAATGATTTTTGGCACAGAGCTACACATGAGCAACATCAATGTCATTGCTGGCTCGCTACATGATATATCAATCTATAGTCCAGCACCATCCCCTCACCATCACTCTCACTCCAACTCTCACTCATATAACAACTCTCACTCTCTGACCGTCTGTCCGTCCATCGGTTCGTCTATGTGGGAGGTCTTTTGTAACATTGATCCAATTACTTGTGTATAACCACACAAGTACACAATGCAATCAATTCCGTATAGTAAATGGATTTTTGTTTATTTCCCACAGTTTGCATATCTATATTTTTACCAGTTACCATTTGGTTGTGTTTCATGTTTTTTTTTTTACTTTTCCTTTACGTTTGTCAGTTTTAGGGGTAGGGGAGCAGGGCGAACTACCCACCATGTAAACACTTCAGATTGTTGCAGTACAACAAATGCAAAAACCATAGTTTACAACCGAAAATAAAGTTTATATTTCATATACATATTTGTGTAAGCCAATGTGTGTGTTTGTGTGTGTGCAAGGGAGAGTTGCTTGTTGCAGTAGAAAGTAAAACTAATGGTTCGTATGCTAACATTAGCATTCATTTGCCCACAGGGTAGACCCAGTTAACTGTGTCAACTATGTGTTGGTGCGGGGGGCCTTGGCGTATTTGATATATTGGCCTAGCTGTAATTGTGTATTGTCTCACCTTAATAGTACTTGTAAAATAAAAAAATTAAAATTGAGTTCACGCAGGGAGATGTTTTGTTTTCACATAATTTAGTTTTACGTTAGATCATATCCTTAATGTTTTGTAATCTTCTCGGTATTGATGGAAAAATTACGTTGACGCCCGGGTGACCGGGATACGAACTCGATTGCGTACATCTTTATTTCTTTGATATTCATGGCAACCTATGAAGAGTATAACTCTCGGATCTAGCCAAGGGCATGACTGAAGACCATGACCAATCGAGTTGACTCTCCTGTTGTCAAATAAGTAGATTGTCCTGATTGATATATGTTGGCATTGTTTGGGAATGCCTTATACTAACCCTAGAGATGTCAATACATAGGTCCAAAACACGTAATCGTGTACGTATGATTAATATTAATTCTACCAGTCAATGTTAATAATACGTATAATACTGGTGTGATTTTCAAGTTATGTTATCCACATTTAATTATATTACAATCTGTGGAAGTTGCGAAATTATTGCCGCTGACTCTGTGACCTATGTTGTGAACAATCGGTCTCTATCGGAATATATGTCTTATAGCCAATGCGTTTGTAGCGCTTGAAGCGCTATAGAAACTTAAGTGGCCCATTGCAACATACGAACGTGGTTCATAAATTAAAGGCCTGAAGTATGAAAGAATTCCACACGTTTTGGTGTTCTGCGTGCGTTCTCCAGTTAGTCCTACCAGATGGTCGCACGTCGCCTACCACTTGGTCCTTCCAACGAAGTTTGGGTCTCCCTGCTCTTCGTCGTCCTTTAGGTTAGCCTTGAAACACCTTTCTCACTGGAGCAGTTACATGCATCCTGGCAAAATGTCCCAGCCATCGTAGTTGTTGGATTCTGACTCTTTTAGCTATATTTATGTCGTGGTAAAGATCATACAGCTCATGGTTCATCCGATGGCGGAACTCGCCGTCGACGCAGATAACTTAAAAAACTTAATTTCCCTTTACACCCCATGAATGAGGTATGGGATAGCTTCTCGCGTTGTTGTAAATTAATACGCTTTCTTTTTTTATATTCACAACTAACGTCACCTACTTGTTTATCGACGAATGCGAACGTCACTGTTTGAGAAGCTCTTACTAGACATGCCAATTGACACGACACTTATACTGCGAAGTTGCTGTCGACAACATTCGAGGGGAGCCGACAATGAAATAAATTTTTTTTCTTTTTTTTTTGAGATGACTGGAGCCAGGATAGGTCCAATATATATCGACGCAGATAGGTCCATATATTTTTCGGAGTACTTTTCTCTCGAATAACCCCACGTGTTGTATGTCCGTTGTCGTAAGTACCCACGATTCGGCGCAATACAACAGAACGGGTAAAATTATAGCTGTTCGTAGTATCCCGAGATAAGATGGTGTTACTAAAGTGCTGTTTAAACATCTATTGGCGAGCACTATTCTCTGCTTTATTTTTAGACTGACATTATTTTTCTTATTGAAGGAAGATCCGAGGTAGGTGAAAGCATCTTCCACCTCAAAACTATAATTGTGCGTCCCCTTCGAGAGGACTTTTTTCTGTCGAAATCATTATTTTTATTTAGTCCTCCTTGACCGCTTAATATATTCCTGCTGACTCCTTTTCTAGCGATAAGAAAACTGCAATAGCATCCCGCAGATTTCGCCAATGATGCCTATATCGTAGGCATAGGCCAGTGGCATAAGGCTTTTGAGGAATATGGTGCCAGACATGTTGACACCAGCCTTTCTCATACCCTTCTCCATAACTTTATTAAATAATGTACAGGACAAGTTACCGCCCTGCCTGATACCTCTTTCTGTGTTGAATGGTTTAAAGTGATCCCTACAAATCTTAACCGATAATTCGTAGTTTTCCAAGGTACATCTGCAAAGTCGAATTAGTTTTGCAGGAATACCAAACTTAGACATGGCTTCATATAACTTACTCCTTATCGGAGAGTCGAAGGCAGCTTTGTAATCGACAAAGAGGTCGTAGGTGTCGATCTGCTTTTCATGAGTTTTTTTTCAGGTTTTGTCGTAAGGTGAATATTTGAGCCGTCTTAGATTTACCAGGTCTAAAGCAGAACTGATATGATGAATTAGTTTTATACAATTTTCTTTAGACACAATATGCTCAAAAGGACCTTTTACGCAATTGGTAATAGGCTTATTTTACGGTAGTTCTTACACTCACTACGATCTCCTTGCTTGTATTTGGGACATAACGTACTGAGACTCCAATCCCCGGGCAGATGTTCTTCATGATCTGATGCATGCTTCTAATCAGCTCCTCCCTACATGCCTGAAACAATTCAGCAGGGAGACCATCTGCTCCAGCTGCTTTGTTATTTTTAAGACGGGATATTGCCACATGTGTCTCACTCAGGCTTGGAGGTGGACAGTTAATACCACCGTCATGTATTGGAGCGGGGTCTTCTGGAGTGGAGTCCGTATCCAGTAGATTGCTGAAATGTTCTCTCAATATTTTTAGAACGTTATCCGGGTCCGTCACTAGCTGGCCATCGCTGTCCTTGCAGGACAGCAACTCTGTTCCACGCAATCTCGCCTTAACTCTACGGTAGAATTTTCGGGCTTCCCCTCTACTTCGGAGCAACTCCGTGTACTCATCCTGTGTCTTCTTCAGCTCCTTCTTTTTTCCGTCTCAAGAGACGAGTTGCCTCTTGTCTCATCTCCCTGTGCTGTTCACGAACAGCTCGCGTTGCCATTAGCTGTAGTTTCGCCTTATCTCTCTCTCTCTCGTGGCATTGTGACATTCATCATCGTACCAGGCATCATCTTGAGACGGCTTTGAGTAATCAAGTACGCTTCTCTCGGTCCGTTCTATGGAGTCGGCTATATATTGCCACTGCGAGGTTACATTATCAGGGGTTGGAGCATTCCGTAGCAGTTGAGTAAGGTGGTTGGAGTAGGCGTCGCTACCTCTGTGGTCCGCAGTTTACCCATGTCCAGCTTTCGTTGTTTCTGGTTACGTACGTTTTTCGCCATGCTTAGCCTTGTGCGTACCTTAACTGCGGCAGAGCAGTGATCAGAGTCAATGCTCGCACCCCTGATCACTCGTTCGTCTAGAACACTCTATGCGTGCCTTTCATCGACTACTAGTGCTGATAACTACCATATATCTTGCCGCAGAAAAATCAACCAGTCTGATGCCATTTTTAGACGTTTCGGTGTGGAGACTAAATTTTCCGATGGTAGGTCATATGCGGTCTCCCTGCCTATTTTAGCATTAAAATCGCCTAATAAAATCTTGATGTCATGGCTCGGGGTACGGTCGTATACATTTTCTAGGCTCTCGTACAACTCGTCTTTGTCTTCATCGCTTTTCTCTTCTGTTGGAGCATGGACACATATGTTATAAGAGTTATGTGAAAAAACTTAGCTTTGACTCTTATGATGGCTATTCGTTCACACACCTGGTTGAACCTTGAGACTAGGTGTCACAATCTCTTGCCAACCCGATGCTCGTGATTGTCCACATGGCCATTCGTGGTGGCTATTCGTTCAAAGACCTGGTTGAACCTTGAGACTAGGTGTCGCAATCTCTTGCCAACCACATACTCGTGCTTGTCCGCATGGCCACTATAGTAGATGTCACACGTCTTTATGCGCGAGGACGCGTGACCCGTCCACCGGATTTCCTTTACAGCGGTTATATCAGTCTTGTATTCTTCGAGGGCTCCCGGCAGTTAAATGGAGGTTCTAACATTTCAGTTGCATATCCTCAAATCATGATCCTTAATTCCTGTGCGGTAGTCGTCAACATTTTGGGGGGTCCGTTTTATTTTTTTTTCTCACTTCTTTTCATTACAATATCACCAATGTCAGTGGCAGGTTGCAAGGCCAACGCACCACGAAACATTGGCTTAACATAAAAATCGTATAACAATGATATTAACAATATTTTTCTTAAAAAAAGGATAATTTACCGGAATGATGTAAAATTATTGTCTGTTGACTTTAAACTCATCACCCAAACTATCCTCATACATGCTTACATGTCAACTTTAATTCGACCTTTTCTTTACTGGCCCTTAATTGAGGCCACCAAGCCCAGCTAGTCCCCCTGTATTGCCTCTGCACAAAACAAATGACACACCCTTAGGTAAACGGGAGAAAAGAATAGAAAAAAATACACATACAACGTACCGGTACTCAGTCAAAAAAGGCAATTCTATCTGTTACTAGTAAGCTCTACTCTGATGATAATCATTTGCACATCCACTCATCTTAAAACTAGAAACCCCAGTCAGTCAGTAATGGTATTCTAAAAATACCCACTCACTACTGTATCAATTTTGTATTTGGACTTGTAGTTTTTTTTTGTCGATTTGTTCTCTTTTTTTTTTTTTGGGAAGAAAATGCAAACGAGTTTCCAATAAAGATTTATGGCTTGATATGCTCATAAAAATTCCAATTTTATAGTGTTAGCAATACCATTGATATAGAGTATTACGAGTACATGCACAATCATCAGTGGTGGTGGTGGTGGTGGAGGGTTCCGTCCATTCAGTGTCCCTTTGCTACGCCTTTATGGTGCTGTGGTACTTGCATGTGCATGTTATTACATGTAGTACCTGATATTTGCATAGGATTCTGTGTATGCTGGATAGATAAATAAGACAAAAGTCACATTTGAATTACTGTTTTGCCATTTTGGTATCTCAATTATTAGATATTTGTTAGTTAATTAAGGTAACATTTAGGAGTTTTGCAAAAAATGTTCATGCACTGATGTAGGTCTAGTATTTAATTGCCACTAAGTTTGTTTTGGTAGATAATTTATATTTTGCTCTACGTTATTTGTGACTGTGAACTAGTAATGTGGAGCAACATAAATGTCATGAATAAGAAAAAGGTGAGTTTTCAGAAGAGAAACAGTGTAATATTTACTCGGCGTCTTGCTTAGTGGTTTCTACTTTCTTCACTACAAGGTATTGGGTATCATGCTATAAATTTTGTTTGCTTTGACCTATTAAAAAATTTGGAGAATGTATTGTATTACTGTCCTATATTGTATTGTATAATGAAATCAATGGCAATTCTTTGGCGCAGAGATGGTAATTAAAAAAAAGTACAAAAGAAGAAAAGGAAGACTGTAGAAGGATAACTTAAAGTCGGTTCTAAAACTCATAGCTCATATTGAACACTATAGTGTGCCTGCTAATGAACTATTGTCTTTACACAACGCCGATTTCTGTAGTTATAAATATGACATTGGTATTTTTCAAAGAACCGGCATGGCTAGTGTCATGCTGTCATCTTATTTGTTTTCAGTTTTCAGTTTTCATGTGGGTGACCTAAGCTAAAACCCTGTTTCATCCATCTATATTTCTGTGATGCAACTATCAACAAATTATGTGCATTACTATCAACTGTAAGGAACAGTGTAATTGAAGAGCATGACCAACGTATCGGCATTTTAACCTATCGTGTGGTAAAATAAGACTAATGGCCACTCTTCATTCGTATTAACCACTAAACGAAGTTTAAGCAGTATTTATATTTTTTTCGTAGATATTACATCCAGTTTTGCTCACTGTAATAAACTAGGAGGGTGACGTGCAATAAAGCCATAGGTAATAAACTTAAACTTAAAAACTTAATTTTCCTTTACACCCCATGAGTGAGGTATGTGATAGCTTCTCGCGTTGTTGTGAATTAACACGCTTTCTATTTTTTTAGATTCACAACTAACGGGACCTACTTGTTCATCGACGAATGCGAACGTCACTGTTTGATAAGCTGTTACTAGACATGCCGATGGACTCGACACTGATACTGCAAAGTTGCTGTCGACAACTTTCGAGGGGAGCCGACAATGAAAGAAAATTTTTTTTTTTTTTTTTTTTAAGATGCCTGGAGCCAGGAGTTGAACCTGTGATCTTCCCCATGGTAGTCGCGTGTTCTAACCATCATGCCACGGCCGGTCCCAAATAAAGCCATATGGCCTTATTTCCCATTTGATTACCTATGGCTTTATGGCACGGCGCACAGTGGAAAATCGTAGAGTAAGACCAGCCCATAATTCATTTTTAAAAAGGCTCGAATTACACCAATATTTTTTTTATCGAAAAGCTAAGATGTCGAACTTAATAATTTGAGCAAAATATTTGATGTTTGGTCAATAGTAATACTCGGAAATAAGGACCGTATTCACATCTTTTTACGACAACGATTTATTACTATAAAAATAAAACATATTTGAGATCATATTTTTAATATAATTCACATTACAATCAAGGAGTTATATACCTTATTGGAATGGTAGTTTGATGTAGATTCCAATTTTATAAAGAGCGGATCAGGTTTTAGTGAAAACATTTGAAATTTTTGCTCCTGAATGATGTAATGTTGTTTTGGCTGCATGCAAAAACTTTGGTAAGGTTTTTAGTTAAGAGCTACGTTTAGCTCTGCGCTCATATGTGAAAAATTTTAAAGCTTAATATATTAATAAAATACTATACAAATTTTAGCTGCATATTCGTGCATAAACAGAAGTTACATTCAATATTGTTAAAAAACTCAGCTATTTAGATAAAAAAACAACTCATAAAAAACAAAGTTTTTGACTAGAAATTCTTTACTCTAGACTAGTGATGATCAAAATTTGAATAACCTACCACTTGTGCCGACAAACCAATACAAGGTACAAGGTAAACAAACTGGAAAATACCATAACCCAATATACGATGTTGTTTAAGTCTTGGGAGATAGCAGAATTGGTGTGACAAATAGTTAGGTTTTCTGAGGTTTTGCCTCATTACAATATAAATTAACTGACCAAAAAGATATGCTTAAAGGAATATAAGGGAGAATTTGGTCATTTGTATGGGAGGTCCCAGTAGGGGTGTGTCAAATAGTTAGGGTTTCTGAGGTTTTGCCTCCTATTACAAGATAAATTAACCGACCAATATTCATTACCCTCCAAGTGTCCGTTTGGAAGTTATGGGAGAAATATTAATTGTCCAAAAATAGGTCATTTTGTATGGGAGGTACCAGAAAGCGTCAACCGATATTGTCCATACTCATTCCTGAGGCCGATAATCATTAGCTTTCATCATAAGCTAAATTTGAGTGAATTCACTTTGCTTACCAAAAAGATATGTATGCAAAACTATGAGGGTCAATTCGGTCATTTGTATGGGAGATACCAGAAGGGGCGTGAAAAAAGTTTCTTAGGGTTTGCCTACTTTTGCAAGATAAATAAACTGACGAAATTCAAATATTCTCCGATTGGCAGTTATGAAAAAAAAGTTAATTATCTAAAAATATGTAACTTTGTATGGGAGGTACCAGAAAGGGTGGGGCTATTCTGCCCATTTACAATCCCATTAGTTCGCTTTGAAAAACATTAATACTGGTAAATTTTTATACCGATCTGTTAAGGTTTACTCGAGTTATCCTGCTCACCAGCACTCCAGCCAGCCTGCCAGACAGACGGACATAGCTCAATCTTCTTAAAAAGTCCTGAAACGAATTTGATTTTAAGATACTTGGGGTCTAACTCGTCTCCTATAAAGCGTTATATTCTTTTTCGGATCAAAAATTTTACCAATTACATGTACAAGTCATCTCTATATGCTAAAAGTGAACTTCTTACCTTTATTATAAAAAAAGTTCTGGTTTAATATGGCTCATATTTTATAGAATAATAGCACATACATTTAAGATTATTCGTGCAAAATTTCAGAACTCTATCTCTAAGAACAAAAAAGTTACAGATTTTTGATCCGATAAGGACAAAAATTTTCCACTGTGCGGCGCCAACTAGGAGTACAGCGGATGTTTAATGTTATTCAATAGAACTAAATTTTTTTCTCATACTCTCTTTTTTTTCAATACTGAAAGAAAAGCAGTAGTGTGCGTATGATTAATAATTCTGCTTGTCAATATTAATAATACGTATATAATATCTTATATATAAAAATGAATTGCTGTGCAGTTGTCTCGCTAAAACTCAAAAACGGCTGGACCGATTTTCAAAATTTTTTTTTTGTTTTGTTCGCTATAGCTTCCGGATGGTTTAAAAGGTTTTATTTTTTCAAAAAGTGGGCGGCGCTACGCCCCTTTTTCCAAATATCGCCCAGACGGCTTTTCTAATAGACCGATTGATACAAAAATTTTACCATGAGGTACTGTTGACCTGTAGATAGTTCCTGACTACATTTGGTTGTAATTGGATAAAGGGGCGTGGCACCGCCCATACAACTTTAAAATTAAAAAGGCTATATTTCATGAACTATTAGAGGTATGAAGATGAGATTTGGTATATATGTTGTTCGGACAGTTAGAATTACAGCCAGGGTGCAAGTGGGCGGTGCCACGCCCTCTTTTCAAAAATCGCTCTAACGGCTTTTCTAATAGACCGATTGATACGAAAATTTTACCAAGTGGTACTGTTGACCTGTTGATAGTCCCTGGCTATATTTGGTTGTGATTGAATAAGTGGGCGTGGCACCGCCCATACAACTTGAAAATCAAAAGGGCTATATCTCATGAACTATCAGAGGTATGAAGATGAGATTTTGTATATATGTTGTTCGTACAGTTAGTATTACAGACGAGGTGCAAGTGGGCGGTGCCACGCCCTCTTTTAAAGAATCACTCGAACTGCTTTTCTAACAGACCGATTGATACGAAAATTTTACCAAGTGGTACTGTTGACCTGTTGATAGTCACTGGCTATATTTGGTTGTGATTGGATAAAGGGGCGTGTCACCGCCCATACAACATGAAAATTAAAACGGCTTCAGGGGCATGAAGATGAGATTTGGTATATATGTTATTGGAGCAGTATTAATTACTGCCAGGGAGGAAGAAGGCGGTGCCACACCACTTTTTCAAAAATCGCTCTGACGGCTTTTCTAATTGACTGATTTATAAGATAATTTTAAAAAGTGGTACTAATGACCTGTTGTAAGTCACTGGCTGTACTTAGTTGTGATTGGATAAAGGAGCGTGGCACCGCCCATACAACTTTAAAGTAAAAAAGACTATATTTCATGAACTATCAGTGGTATGAAGATGTGATTTGTTACATATGTTGTTGTTGCTGTATGAATTAGAGTAATGGCGGTAGTGGGCTGTTCCACACCCCTTTTAAAACAAACAGTAATCACTGTAAAAATTCCACAGAACATTGCTGTTCGCCTAGATATATGAACAGTAAGGTGGGCCAATTTTTTTATTCGCAAAAATCGTAACCAAAATTGGAATCTACGATGAATTGTAAGAAAATTTCACCAAAAAACTTTGTGTCTAAAATCAATTCCTAGCTCGCGCTAGAAAGCATAAAGATTTCTGTTAGAGATTTTTTTTTGTTTTTAAATGAGGACAATCCGAAAACTGCAGATACTTATTTTTCGAGACCTTCTGCGCAAAACTAACTTCCCAGCAAACTAAATGAGATATTACAGAACCAAATCTATGTATTGGTTAAAAAGTTATGGCCTCTGAGAGTTGGCATACGAAAATTAAGTTTTTAAAAATCATTTTTCAAAATATTGGGCGGGATCGGGTCTTGGTCTCCAAACATCGGAATGGTAGGTATGACGTAACTGAAAAATTGCTAGAAATATATCTCAACCTGAAATCTTCTTGCTTCTCAGCGCGAACTAGGAATTGATTGTAGACATATAGTTTCTAAGTGAATATTCTAAGAATTTATCGTACATTTCGATACTGGTATACGATTACCACATTTTTTAGACGCGAACAATTTGTTCCGCCCTAATCAACAGGCTAATTGGAACTTAATAAGTAAAAAGTGCCGAGGCGCTGCCCACGCACTTCAATAGTTGAATTTATAAACTGTATCAAATAATGGTCCGTACACCAGTTACTTTTCATTTACTTTTCAGGAGAGCGAATCGGTAATAAATAATACATATAGAAAAATAAAGCAATATTCATTGTAGTTATACTGGAAAACACCTTTTGTTTTATTGTGGCACAATTTAAATTTTTATAGTATGTCAGAGGTAACGTTAGCAAACATTTGTAAATAACCTATGTATGGGGTAATTTTTTTTTTGACGTATAGAACTTCTGATAGTTATAAGTTTAAATCTAGCTGTCATACTAATGAAGTGTGATAGACTTTCTTTTAGTATACTTTGAAAAATCACCATGTAAAAACTACACAAGAACAACGTTTACAAATCTTGCAAATTTATTTTCAAAATGCACGTTCTGTTCGCTATACTTATGTACCCCTTTGTGAAGTTGAGGATGCATATAATGATCCATCTGAGCAGCTTATAGAAGCCATCGACGCTGTAGACGTAAGTGTGACAGAGGACTCGAATTTATCGAACCGACGCCTTTCTCAGCAACTCGGTCTCTGCAAATGCTGAGGAAAGATCTTGGCCTACATTCATATAAAGCCCAATTGGTAGAAGAACTAGAGCCAGTGGACGTTCAACTAATTTTTTTTTATTTATCGTGTCATTGCAAATTATTCGAAAAAGAAGTGGTTCCAACATGACGGCGTAACATTGCATACATCGCTTGAGACCATCACTTTCTTGAGCCAAACGTTGGTGACCGAATTATCTCAAAAAATGGTAATACGAGTTCAATACAAAAATAGTATTCGGGAGAATTCTTGATCCGTGTGAGAAGAAGACATGGCAAAAGAGGTTTTTATAGTTAAAGCATGAAGCTTCAAACGAAATTTTCATTTGCGGTCAATAGGCGAAGAAGCCATGACAAAAGTGTTTCTACGCCTTAGCGGTTCCCGCTACTACAGGTTAAAATAAAAATTCAATATTGATTTTTAGCGAAATATCTGTTATTTTGTAAAAGAAGTGGGGTTTCGCCCCACATACAGAAAAAAGTTAATCTACATGTCGGCACTATAGATATGACTATTAGTTACATATTAATTAGTTACATAATGTAATAAACTCAACATATTGTCGTCGAGCTTAAGTACCGTCTTTAAAGTACTTTATAGACCTACAAATATATAAATAAGCGTTTATATAGCATTTACGAAAGTAAGAAATGTGAAATATATTACAAGTTAATATGCAATAGCGAAGCATTGCCGGGCCCACTAGTCTTTTATAAAAGGTGGTTACATTTTAAGGGCCAATGTTGATTTTGAATAAAACACAAATTATTTAGGAAAAATGGCCGCCGCACACCTCCTTCCGATGGTCCAAATTTTCGATGACTCTGAGGCATAATTGAGGTTGTATGCCGTTAATGTACCCAATTATCCTATCCTTTAGCTCTTGAATTGTTGCTGGATTATCGACGTTCACCTTTTCTTTCAAATAACAGCAAAGAAAGAAGTCCAACGGTGTCAAATCACATGATCTTGGCGGCCAAATGTCATCGCCACCAAGTGAGATAACACGGCCATTGAATTTGTCCCGCAAAAATAAAAAAATCGTTAGCTGTGTGGCAAATGGCACCGTGTTGTTGAAACCACATACACAAATTCGTTATCATCTCACGATAGCGAACACTATTCACAGTAACTACGGCCCTATGATGCCACCAGTCCATTAACCGCACCAAACAGTCACTCTTTGTGGCTGCATTGGTTTTGTGACTCACTCTTGGATTATCATGCGCCCAAATGCGGCAATTTAGCTTATTGACGAATCCACTGATGTAAAAATGTGCCACATCACTTCGAAAAAAGATCATCCACTTTTTCCATTTCTTGCCACCATTCTGACCATTGACGACGTTTGGAATGATCAAGAGGCTTTAGTTCTTGAGTCAATTGCACCTCGTAAGCGGGTAAATGCAAGTCTTTACGCATAATCTTCATCAATGACGAGCGTGAGAGGTGCAATTGTTGGGTACGACGACGAGTTGAGGTGGACGAAAAGCCGTCCACACACTATCGCGAACAGCAGAAATATTTTCTGCAGTTCAAGCTGTACGCGCATGCACTGGTGTTTTCACATCTCCTACAGACCCAGTTTGCTCAAATTTTTGAACGACTTTTCCGATAGTTCGCACATTTGGACGATTAAATTGACCGAAAAAATCACGAAGTCCACAATATGCCGTTTGATTTGAACGCTCATATCCTTAGTAAGCCTGAATAACTTTAAAGGCGTTGCTCGATTGTGTATCTTTCCATGGTTCAAATTGAGTTAGTCTGAAATTGGAAATGTCAAATTAAATGCAGAAAATAACTTAACGTTTAGGTGTGGTTCACATTCAACATCGGCCCTTACAATGCAACCACTTTTTATATACGCTCTATAAAGAATCCAGTGTGGTTTTGCGTACGGTATCAGATTTAATAAAAATGTTTCCAGTTGCCAATACAAATACGCGGTACTATGATCTTTAATGATGTTTACCTAGATTTTGATGTTTTCAAATAATATAGAAGAGACCGGACATTAGCTTCCTTTGCCCTAGTTTTCATGGCATTGTGCCTAATCTTCTTTATATATTAATACAAATACTACACCCCCGGTCTCTGTACATATCATATCATATCTCTTCATATCATTATCGCATTGCTTTAACACTTACACTTTACAATTAGTGGATATTAAAGTTCTTTAATAATTGTGTGTATACAAATTAGATTAGAAATATGAACATGTCACCTTTTCAGCCACTTTCCCATTCACTTTATGCATTACCATACACATCTTTTGTGTGGCGTTATGTATTCGTCTGTGTAAGTGTGTGTGTGTGTGTACTTGCACTTGCATATGCTTATCCTTATGTGTGTTTGAGTTTTTCTTAGAATGTTTGCCAAAGCAGTGAAAAAGTCAAGTGCCTCATTATTTAAGCGGCAAAGTGCAACACTTGAGCTTTGACTACACACGAATGTATATATATATAAACGCAAACATACAATCACACAAACAAACACACGCATATCCCAACACATATCCTTTTCATCGCCGTCCTTTTGCATACACCGTCAGCAGAAGGGAAAAGAGGGCGCGCGTTGGAAAACACTTTGTTAAATCTGTTTGCAGCTACAGAATGTGAGCAAACTGCAAAAAAAAAAACAGAGCCAACTTCAAGTTGCGAGGGCAATGCAAAGTGCAACAGCAAAAAAAAAATCATATACAAAATTAAAACTTATTATATGAGGATAAATTATGTTGCGACAAGAAAAAGGACAATGGGGGGAAATTATTAAAATTATGGCGATGACAGCTGAATTAAAGTGAATACGGGCATTAGTCTCACACGCTCTCTCAGATAAAGATGGAATTTATGTGCAGTGGGAGTGAGAAAATTAAATTAAATCCGAACGAATTACTATAATTATGCGAAATGCGTGTGGTAATATTATAGCTGCTATACATGATGGCAAGAAGGGGGAGCGGTAAGGGAGGGTGATTTTTTTTCTCAATAATATAACGATACTAAATATGTGCTTATTTTTTAAATGACATTTAATTAAATGTTCGTTTTAATCTGATGATGATGGTATTTGATCCATAGTCGATAAGATTATAGTTTGAATGAAGTCAAATTATATAATGAAAGTAAAAAATGTAGCTTTATGGAAGAGATTTTTAGGATGGTATGAATTCTGATATCTTGAATGTGGGTACAATGTTTATAAAGATGGAGGTAAAATTATCTGTTTTTTTTTAATGTAGTGTGACCTATTTGTCTAATTAACTGATTATGTAAACAAAATATCAAGTATACTCTTTGTATCACGTTCACTAGTAACATTTGTCGATTGCAGACCGGAAAACCATGTCATCAACTCAGAACTAACTGGAAGCTGCGTAAAAAAGATAGTTACTAGAGGAACACTACAGTGGGGAGTCCTTTTCCTCTGTTCTACGGTCCATGTGATTCAATGAGGATGGTACTAAAATTTTATAATTTAACACCGATTTTTGTGAACATCAAGGATTGTATTAGGTTATGTTGTGTTCGAGTGAAATGAAGGAAGGAATCTTCTTCTCCAGTTAGTCACACCGAGTTCTGTAATGTTCTCAGTAACATGGTCTTTCCAACGGAGTTTTGGTCGCCCTCTTCTGCGCCATCCATCGAGTTCATTGTCGAAGACTTTTCGAGCTGGAGCATTTTCGTCCATGCGTACAACATGACCTAGCCAACGCAACCGTTGTACCTTAATGCGTTTGACCACGTCAATGTCAGTGTACAGCTCGTACAGCTCATGATTCATACGACGCCGATACTCTCCGTTAACGATGATGAGCCCATATATTTTACGGAGTATTTTTCTCTCGAATACAGCCAAAACCCAGGATTCTGAGCCATACATTAAGACAGGTAGAACCAGTATCTGGTATAGCTGGAGTTTTGTTCGTCGAGAGAGGGCTCTGTCATTGAATCGCTTGCTTAGTCCGTAGTAGCATTTATTTGCAAGCAGGATTCTTCTCCGGATTTCTAGGCTGACATTATTTGCTTTGTTGATGGCGGAGCCTAGGTAGACAAAATTATCTACCACTTCGAAGTTATAGTTGTCAACGTTCACGCAGTTTCCCAAACGAGTAGATTCTTTGTTCGTTGAAACTAATAACTTCGTTTTGTCCTCGTTCACCGTTAGGCCCATTTTCGCCGATTCCTTCTGTATACCTGAGAAGGCTGCAGTCACATCCCGCAGTTTTCGACCGATGATGTCTACGCCATCAGCGTACGCGAGTAGCATGTGGCTTTTGTTGAATGTAGTGCCACTCGTGTTTACTGCAGCTTTTCTCATTATCATCTCCATCACAATGTTGAAGAGATCGCACGATAGGCCGTCGCCTTGGTTTAGGCCTCGTCTGGTATAGAATGGCTCCGTAAGGTCCTTGCCAATCTTCACTGAAGACTTCGTGTCAGTCAGCGTCATTCCGCAAAGACGTATCAGCTTTGCTGGAATACCAAACTCAGCCATGGCTTCAAGTAATTTCTGCCGTATCGGGTTGTCGAAGGCAGCTTTATAGTCGACAAAAAGATGGTACGTGTCGGTATGTTTCTCTTGGGTCTTTTCCAGGATTTGCCGAAGTGTGAAAATCTGGTCCGTTGTTGATTTTCCAGGTCTAAAGCCACACTGATAAGGCCCGATCAGGTTGGATAAAACTGGTTTTAGTCTCTCACATAGCATACTCGACAGGACCTTATATGCGATGGGTAAAAGGCTGATCCCGCGGTAGTTGGAGCACACACTTGGATCACCTTTTTTCAGTACAGGACATAATACGCTTACATTCCAATCGTCGGGCATGGACTCTTTAAGCCAAACCGTGCGCAGGAGTTGGTGCATGCTTGTTATCAGCTCCTCGCCACCGGACTTGAAGAGCTCTGCGGGCAGACTGTCGGCAGCGGCTGCTTTGTTGTTTTTCAGCCGCGATATTGCTCTTCTTACCTCGGCTTGACTTGGTGGTGGGCAATCTAAGCCGTCGTCGACAATTGGCGTGATAACTTCACGTGCGCTGCATTCTGGAACCAGCAGTTGCTGGAAGTGTTCTCTCCATATGTGCAGCACACTCTGCGTATCCGTGACCAGATTTCCATCACTGTCCTTACAGGTGGGGAGGCCATTACCGTATCCATTTGCTCTTACTTTCTGGTAAAATTTTCGGGCCTCACCTCTATCCCTGTATCGCTCTATATCCTCGTTCTTCCGTTCCTTCATCTGACGTTTTTTTTATTGCCGAGTCCACTGAGGTGAAAATTTGCCTCATAACTGAAAATGATTTTCTTTAAAAATTGATCATCCACTGTTGCCATTTCTTGCTACCATTCTGACCATTGACGACGTTTGGAATGGTCAATAGGCTTTAGTTATTGAATCTATTGCACCTTGTAAGCGTGTAAATGCAAGTCCTTATGCAAAATTTTCATCAACGGCGAGCTTGAGAGGTGCAATTGGTGGGTACGACGACGAGTTGAGGTGGACGACTCTTCAGCCACACTATCGCGAACAGCAGCAACATTTTCTACAGTACGAACTGTACGCACAAGCGCTGGTGTTGTCACATCTCCTACAGACCCGGTTTGCTCAAATTTTTGCACGATTTTTCCGCTTGTACGCACATTTGGACGATTAAATTGACCAAAAAAATCACGAAGTCCACGAAAATTGCTACAGCTGGGAAAGTCATAGTTTATGCCCTGTAAAAACATCCCATGTATATTTAAAGTAGTTTTGTTGTTATCGTATCAATACAATTCATGTTATGCCCAAAAAACTGTAAATCATTAATAACTAAGAAACTCAACTTGTGGCTTTGAGACCTTTTTGCGGCACGCCTACGATATATGTTTTGTTTATCTTTTTATTTATATAACTACTAAGAAAACAAAGCAACGATTGTTTTCTTTTCGCTTTCTTCTTCTCACTCTTTATCGGTCAATCACAATGGACAATAAATTACCGCTTGAGCTGACTTTTAACAGATCACACGTGCCCATAACCATAGACAAAACACACTATTTTCCAAATTAATTTTAAACCTAACATTTCAATTATTGTACAATTTCTTTCATTTGCAGGTAATGCGACTTAAACTCTCTGCTTGAATAACCCCATAGCACCTTTATACTAGGCATCTATCTCCCAAAAAATTCACCTAGGTATAAATGTAATAACGTTACATTTTCAATTTCTAGAAAATGAAATTTATGACGGGCAATAGTTTTTGTTTCGTTCCTTTTTTTCTATTTCAGTTTTTTTTTGGCTTAAATTTTTTTATTAAAAAACTTTTGGCATATAATGCTTTCAATTCTAACAACCTACCTACACCGTCGTGGTAACGATATTACTCCAAGACGTTTATAACATTTACAAAAAGGCGGAATGTTATTCAAATGGAAGTTAGCCAAAACGTAAGGAAATAGTCGAATTACTTTTCGCTCAAAATGTAAAAATGAATAGGCTGGGTTTCCTTTTTGGCGTATAAACGAAGTTTTGTTGTTTGTTCGAAAGAAAAGCGCAAAACTTTTTCAATATTTAGTTTTCGCAACGCAAAATAACAAACTTAAGTAATATCATCATAAATAATAGTATGAAAATGTGCACGAAAAAAAAAACCTTATTGTAATTTAAGTTTCTAACTAAAGTTGTCCGTAAATGCGCAACAACAACAGTTTACATTGATGGTCCCTGCTCCCTACTTGGTCACAGTATGCTATGCAGCCAAACCGATATCTAAACCAATTTAAATTCAATTTGAAAAAATCCTTTGTTTTAATTTGACTTAAAGTCGATTTGCTTTTAGTTTTTCGTTTAGTTGGGTTTCTTTGAGACTGCAAGTTGTTACACAATGTTTGAATAAAACTTCTAATAAGCTTTCTCATTAGGAGAAATGTTGTAAAGCCACACACACACACACTCTAGTACGTACGCAGGGGAGAAAAGAAAAAAAAACGTGAAACTAAAATGAATAAAAGGGGCAGAAAGTTTATGCCAAACTATTTGCGGAAATTACAAAGTTGGACAAAATGACTGGGGGACAATGATGCCAGACATTTGTGAGATGGCTTAAAATGTGGTATAATAAGGGGAATTATAGTGTAAGTTAATAAATGTTTGAAGTATATAAGAAAGTACTCAGCAGTACAATTAAAAAATTTTGAACAGTTAGCGGAGTGTGCGTGGCCAAAATGTATTTTAGATCTAGAGAGATACAATTTGGTATTAAAATAATACTCGGCACTACAGGTTTACATTTTTAGACGATATGTTTTTTTGTATTCCCAGAAAGATGAAATTTAGTATACATACAACACTCGATAAAATAGATATGAATATGTAGACGAATAATTTAAAAAAGTTTTATCGCTAGAATTTTTTTTTATTACAATTTGATACATAGATAATCCTCGACACTTTAGCAATGCATATGAGGGGGAACACTTAATTTTCAATCGGTGAACGCATGTGGAAGGGGCAAAAGTGTTTTATAAGATTATATAAGGTAGTATTTTTATACAGATGGTACTCGGGATTTTATTTATAAATTTGCAGACTGATTTTTTAATATCGGTAGGTGGGTGAGCAAAGAGTGCGTGTGATGAGTAAGCAACTCCAACATATTGTTATCAAGCTTCTTCTTAAAAATAGATTAAATTTTTATGCAATTATCTGTATACACCTTTGTGATAAAATATGTATACAAATTAAATAATGGATCAGAGCGTGCCAACGACAGAGAAAATGTGTCAACGTCTCCCTACTCCTCGTCCGTACGCATACGACAGTAGTCTCTTAGGTATTTCATATTGCAGTGGACATAGAATTCCACAGATCAGTGCTAAATTGCCTCTGTGCAGATAAATCGTATATTCCTAAATTGCTATATTCGATCCAAAGGTATTTAGCATAGATCCAACAGTATCTGTTTGCCACAGTAAGTCCTCCACTAAGCCCAAAATAGAGACAGATAAGATTCGTTCTCAGGAATATCAAAATATCCCTGAAACCAACACAGCTGTATAACCATAGGCTACAGTCTGCCCAAAGTCTTCTTACCTCTCCACTTTGATTTACATTATGTGTAACTGATTGCTTTTATTCCAACATGGCTATCAACCTATAAGGTTAACCGCCATCCTTTTGAATGGCCATCTCAACGTAAAATACACTGCATTCTGTATGTAGGCCAAAAGAAAGGCACATGCATGCACCAGCTCCAGTGCCATGTTCCATCGTGGATCCATCTCTGAAGGCAGAAATAATGTCCCTATATAAATAAAAGGAAATCCGTAAGAGGCGGCATACCACAAGAATCGTCACTACTCAAAAGCTGAAGAATATTTGCATGACCATGCGCGGACTTGTTGCAACAGCCAGCTTCCTTTTGTCTTTCCGATCTCGAAATCTCGGGATTTTTCGAGATCCCGGGATTTTCTGTGATTCTTTTTGTTTCTTTTAGTAACTGATTTATATTCATTGATTTGGGACTCAATTCATAGAACTGCACTGAAAACAAGCTCCCTAAAGAAGAAGTTCTGCATCATTCGTTTGGTCACGTTGCATGCCATAATAATAATATCGATTTGAAATTAGTAAGTATCGTATAGGGCAAATTTGGCAATTTGTTAGTCTGATAGCCCTTCGGACCATGGGCCATGTGGCGTAAGATTGGGTTGTTCTCCTATTTGCTGCAGTCATTCTTTGAACCTTGCCGAGCAGTATCACAATATAAATCTTATTGACGCCTTCCCTACATGTATAACTATTGGTTGGAGTATTGCAGGAAATAGCCACAGTGGAGCCTATAGAGTTGCGGCACGCATTTAGGGTGTAGAAATTCCTCTTCAACCATTATTCAATGATCCTTGATTATTTCAGCTTGTGATCGAGAACAATACCTAGGCAATTGGCATCCGAAGAGTTTCAGTATCACACCATTCAGACTCGGCGCCTTAAGGTCCTTGCCATTATATTTAAGGATGAAGATAACTAATTCTGTTTTCTGGAGTTTCAATCCCCCACACCCATTACCACCAAATTATAGGCCATAGACCAGAATATCTATTATTCAATTGAAGTTTACAAAAGGTCACACATCGTTGTTAAACATTTTGTACCTACCGTATCTTCATTCAAGGATATACAAAATATTCACAAGAAGCTGTAGGAGCGGCGACAGAACAATCCGTTGTGGTGTTTTATCATTTGATGCGACCCAAAAGTGTAACACATAGAAGGGAATTTAGATCCTAAGCTCCTTTGAACCAAATACGATTCATGACTTTTTAAGTCGTTTGAGCCATGTCCGTCTGTTTGTCTGGCTGTCCGGCTGGTACGCACAAAATCTTTCGAAAGACGCATCCAATTGTTTTGAAATTTTGCACGAGTTGATATTTCCCCAAAACTTCTTACGGTATTGCAAATGTGCTACACGGCCACGCCCCTTCTGGTACCTCCCATACAAATATATCATTCCGCCCACTTTAGAAATCGAGTTCTAATAATAATACAACCAACGCGATCGTGCCCAAATTCTGTATTTAGTAAAACTAAAGCAGGATAAAGTTTTGGAAAAAATTTAAAGTCTAGGCGTGACTAGTACCTCCCGTATCTTCTAGTACCTCCCATATCTTTCCTTTCCGCCCACTTCATAGATGGAGTATTAATATCAATACATCCAACGCGATCGTACTCAAATTCTGTATTCTGTAAAGCTAGATGTTTTGGAGAAAAAAGTGAAAAAAATGGCCACGACCGATTAAGTACCTCCCATACCCATTTGGCACCGCTCACTTTAGAAATCGTGCCCAAATTCTGTATTTTGTAAAACTAGAGCAGGATAGGGATTTGGAGAACAAATCTAGAAGTCTACCCACACCCCTTCTGGTACGTCCCACACAAATGTACCATTGCGCCCACTTTAAAAGCCGAGTAATAATAACAATACACCCAACGTAATCGTGCTTAAATTTTATATATTGTTAAGTTATAATAGGATAAAGTTTTGGAGAACAAATCTGAAGTCTAGACACGTCCCTTATGGTACCTCCCATACAAATGTATCACTCCGCCCACTTTAGAAAGCGAATAGTAACAGCAATACATTCGATACGATCGTGCCCAAATTCTTTATTCAGTAAAACTAAAGCAGGATAAAGTTTTGGAAAGAAATTGAAAGTCTAGGCGTGGCTAGTACCTCCCATACCTTTTAGTACCTCCCATACCTTTCCTTTCCGCCCACTTCAAAGATGGAGTATTAATATTAATACATCCAACGCTATCGTACTCAAATTCTGTATTCTGTATAGCTAGAGCAAGATAAAGTTTTGGAGAAATAGTGAAAAAAATGGCCACGAACGATTAAGTACCCATATGCTACCGCTCACTTTAGAAATCGTCTCAAAATTCTGTATTTAGTAAAGCTAGAAAAAGATATCGATTTGAGAACAAATCTGGAAGTCTACCCACACCCCTTCTGGTACGTCCAACAAAAATTAACCATTGCGCCCACTTTAAAAACCGAGTAATAATAACAATACACCCAACGTAATCGTGCTTAAATTTTATATTTTGTTAAGTTATAGCAGAATAAAGTTTTGGAGAACAAATTTGAAGTCTCGGCACGTCCTTAAGGTACCTCCCATACAAATGTATTACTCCGCCCACTTTAGAAAGCGAATAGTAACAGTAATACACTCGATACGATCGTGCCCAAATTCTGTATTTAGTAAAGCTAACATCAGGATAAACTTTTGGTAAAAATATCTTGAAGTCTAGCCACACCTCTCATACAAATGTATCACTCCGCCTACTTTAGAAAGCGAATAATAATATCAATATACTAGAAAATGTTATGTATTTCTGAGGGTGAAGCTAGATGTAAGTCGGGTTTCCCGACTGAAACTTTCTTACTGGTTTTTGTTAGCTATCGTCCTCACACAACTGCCACCTATGAATTCAGTATCTATCGTGATGCATTTATGCTCACAAGAGAGTTAATTTGGAGATCCAAAATGTCTTCCTCTCGACGGCGGTGTACGGCAACCATTTATTTGTTTGGCTAGACCCGTAAGCTCAATAAGACACAAATGAACAAGGGTGCGTGTGTCTTCCATGTCACCCACGATAGCAGACAAAGACCTCTGGTGAGATCACGTAGTCGAACTACTTCCAGTTTTAACGCCTTGCGGTGGCAGTGACAATCGTCGTTATGTAGAACAAGATCGGTCGAACCCAACAGCTTTATAACCTCGGACACCACGGAAAGACCTGCCTAGTCAAGATCAGCAGATCCACTTTCACAACTATCTAGAAACAGCTCTACGCAATCAGTGCTCTAACCAACGTTCCTGTAGTGGTAAGCATCTTACTCACGTTCCTTTGATTTCCTACTCTAGTTATCTCTAATCCCTGCCAACAGTCTTCAGGATAACGAAGCGCGATCGGTCAGGTCTTTCTTATTGAGTAAACTATATCAGGTTAACGAAAACCAAGACAAAGGTTGAAGCCAAAGTCAGGGTTCTCTCCAACGTACCTAAAGTTAGACAATTAACGTGTTTGCAATCTCTATAAGACACGCTCGTCAAATAGCGCCCTATGCTGAGCTCTACTCAAATTACTCACTACTTCCTCAACAAGCCAACTCTCTCCCTTCGTGCAGCTCTCTAATTCTATAGAGAGCATGCTCATATAGATTTTCCCGATTACAGCTTTAGACGTTTGGTCTGTGTGATGGTTTAAACTTTTGGGCCTTTCTTTGAGTCATAAAAGTAAGATTTTGAAATATCACATCGTGTAGCTCTGTAGTTTTATAGGGTGAATGCTTATATAGATTTAAACGATGATAGCATTATCCGTTTGGACACTATTTACCCCGAAAATCCCTTCTCAGCTCACGTTTACTCGATTTGGGGTGGATGTTCCCTTTAAGCACCCAAAATTTTATCATCCAATCTGCAGGCGTTTGGTTAGGATGCTGATCAGTCAGTCACCAAGCAATTTTATATACATAAATACATATGGGAGTAAGATTTTACTGTGAATTACAAGATGTTGCTCAAACAATATAAGTTTAAAGATAAGTTTTTATTTGTGTCTGAAAAAGTAAAGAGTATTTAGTTATTAGTGTAGAACACATCAAAGGAAGCGCATGTATTTTTTTAGAATTACGATAATCTTTTTTTGTTTCGTCTCTTAGTTTCCCATCTTTTAAAACGATATCCCACTGGCAACTCTGTTCTATCCCCCCTACCCACACCCTTTGACACAATATGCGAGTCTCTCTGTATGATCTGCCAAAAAAAAGTCACATGAATAAAACTACAGTAGCTGCTACTACTTCCACTGCACACTAAGAACCTTAAACAAAAGGCAATGACATTAAGTACAAAGTGTCTAAATGTCGGCTGGCCACAGAAAGAGCAGACATAATTGAAAAGATCATTAAGCTTTACATTGTGGTGTCAAATGGAATCTGGTGTTTTAAACAAACTTCACTGATGCTGTTATTCCAAACCACAAATGGCTTTGGCGCTCTAGTACAAACTGCAGAGGCACAAACTATCCAAAGATGAGAGTCATTCAAAATTACATGTTAAATTCTTTAATTCAATGTTAGACAACTGAAATTGCTGAACTTTGGCATTTTGCTCACAACATCTCCCACAAGAGGATACGTGAGATATTCCCAAGTTAATTAAGAAATTCAAAACCGTTAACCGTTTCATAACAACCGTTACCAACCATTCGCACATTCCAGCTGTTTAAGTTTTGCCACATAAAATATATGAAAATGTGCTGTAGATTCATCTAAACTATCGTCGTTTGGGTTGTGTGACAAACGCCCACTCCAATCAAAGCAAAAACCAACCAAAAAGAAAAAAAGGCCTGGAAAACGAACACAAATTTCTTCTTTTATATGCCGCGTGTATGACACTTGAGTATGCAAATTATGTCACGTTAAAAAACTTATACACCCTCACGTGCCTGTTAGTGACATTTGCAATGACATTGGTGGTGGCTGCGCCAACGCCAACGCCGCCACTGTCATTCATTTGCGTATAGTCACGAAGGTGATGGATACGTGTGAGGTCACATATCTTGAGTTTAAATGCGTACTTGTATGAGAGTGAGTGTCTGTGTGTGTGCCTGTGTGTGTTTTATGGTTCACTTCACTTGCAAATTTTCTCTAAAGTATCAGACGACGCTGGAGACGAGGACATCATGTCACAAAAAGGGCTATAGTTTTCAAATGAACTTACCTCACAAATGCTGCATGAACTGTTAAATATCGTTACACGTACGCATTTGCAAATTGACTCACAACGAACGAACGAGTAGAACACCGAAGTTATTTGCAAAAATGTAATAAATTTAAAATAAGAGCAATTTGAATTGTTTGATGGGTTTCGGTGCTTAGGTTCATAGAATTTTATGTTAAATTTCATACAAATTTTGTCATAATTGACGTGTGCATGGATGCATGCATGCATGTGGACAATGAAGCTGTGAAAAGGGTTGCACCAATAGGGATGGCTGTAATGGCTGACTAGTAGGATAGTTGTTAAAAAAAATTTTAAAGTTATGAAATGATTAATAGCTATGCATGTTTAAAAAGTCACCGAAGGCTATGAAATAAGAACTATGATAGAGTTGCAAGAGAAAAATCTATTTTGTTGCCAGATACAATATACAAAATTTGCCAGAGTATAAGGAAAACAAATGGCCTCAGTAGGGAATTGTTGAACATACAAAAGGGACAATTTCCCATAAGGCTAGAACATTTGCATATTAAATGGGATATTTGTTTGCATGGAAGTTGAACTAGTTCTATGGAGAACTAGTAGGGAACCATTTGAGAACTATCATTACTCCCTACTGGAGTATTCCTGTTTGTTGTAAATTGGATTCTCCCATTAGAAAATATAAAGTCTTGGAATTATAATTTTTCCTTTATTCAATTTGTTTCATCCTC
This sequence comes from Muscina levida, assembly GCA_964034835.1. Lineage (NCBI taxonomy): Eukaryota > Metazoa > Arthropoda > Insecta > Diptera > Muscidae > Muscina > Muscina levida. Next base: position 34,092,360 of record OZ035883.1, read on the forward strand.
TGAATATATATTCTGGTATCTTTTTAAAACAGTAAGTTAAAGATTGTATAATACCGATCATGTGATAATTAAGTACAAACTTTAAACTGCTTCTATGCTCTGCTTAGCTACAGTCCCTCTCCCAGAGCTCATTTCGTACTGCACCTAACAATTTTTATAATTTGTCTAATATTTCATACAGTTTCTTGTTTCTTCTCCTCTAATTATTTTGCATTCAATTTGCAACATTTTACCGGCTATCCCCTTTTTGTGGACTCCACAATAAATCACTCACACTGCAGTGGCTACCTAGCACTTTTCCCCGTTTCAGCTGAGGTGCAATTTCAGTTTGTTTTAGTTTTGCGAAAATTGTTTTAAAGCTTAAACATGGCTATAAAGCAGATAAATGTTTTCTATACCAATTAAGCGCTTATAAAAACAGCAATTAAATCCCCGCCATGTACTGCAACTTCCCATGCAGTCACCAGATTACTAAGCATTTGACTATCATGGCGACTAACACGTGTACCTACATACATGTTTAGGTATTTAACAACTTTTTTTTTGTTGGGGTTGGTTTGGCAACATTTATGGCTTTTGCGAAAAATAACAAAAGTTGCCAGAGCGAGCCACCACGACTTAGTTCGATGCCGAGCTGCAACTGGTGCGGCAGAATGTCAGGAGGATGGGGTAGAGGGAGAAAGCGTAAATGCAGGCAGACGAGCAGACAGGCAGGAAGGTAGCTACTACATTTGATATTTCACCTGTAGCAAACATTTTTGGCGAAAAATAACAATTTACTCAGGCTTAGATGAATGTCGTGTACACGACACAGTGGTGGAGTGTGTTGAATGTTTATAAACTTTCAGTAAAAGAAATTGTAACTTATGGTATGCATATTAAAAATATTAAAAATATTAAAAGTTTTAAAAATATTAAAAATATTAAAAATATTAAAAATATTAAAAATATTAAAAATATTAAAAATATTAAAAATATTAAAAATATTAAAAATATTAAAAATATTAAAAATATTAAAAATATTAAAAATATTAAAATTATTAAAAATATTAAAACATTAAAAATTATTAATATATTAAAATTATTAAAAATTTAAAAAATTTAATATATCAAATATATTAAAAACTAGCTGACCCGGCAAACGTTGTTTTGCCATACAACTTTGGACCCGGCAAACTTCGTCTCGCTCCTAAGGTAACGCCTTCATATAATAGTAAAACACAGATAGTTCGAGTTTTAATCTGATTTACTTGAACACTGATTACTGATATACAATGTTTTTCGATTTGTTTCCGGCGTAAAAAAATAAAGACTGTTTGCCAACACGCAAACAGACAACGCACAGCTGACCGTGTGAAAAGCAAGGAAATTCGAGGTTGATTCCACAAATTTCCAACGATTGGCCTTACGAATTATAGATTGTTATCGCAAATACCAATCGAATGGGGAATTGGAAGGGAAGATCGGTTGGAATAATAGAGATTCGAGGGATATGAACTTCCTCTCCTTTGAATTTGCCTTTGATGATCGTCGTTAATAACAATTTCGGATGATTCAGATTCCGCAAAATGATAGTTGCCAGAATCAAAGAAATTACGAATGTCTTGCCTGTCTGAACGGTATCATCGAGAAAGTAAATGCCTCCCGTTCCATACTCAACAACCTTCATCAATCGTACACGTTCGTTTGCTCGGAATTTAAGAGCGGCACATTTGTTCGGACTCTTTCAGTCAGCTCAACTCGATCAAAGTCTTGCAATTCGCGATTGAATGCATCATGCATCGAACGATTTGGCGCTGGTATTCTCAATTTCGACAGTAGACTGCCGCACATTAGCATCTTCAAGTTGAGGTGATAGCCATCTTTTCCACCACAGAACATCAACGGGTATTGAAGTGAATCATATGACTGATGAGTCTCGTACACGTGCCTAACTTGTCCACTTCGAAAATAGAACTTTTCTATTTTCCATTTGAAAAGTCATTTCGGAATGATTATCCGAAATTTTTCACATTAAAATCATTCAAAATTATCAAAACACAATAAAATGTAAAATTTCCAACCAAAATTTTTTATTTTTCCAGCCGAAAAGCCACAACGGAACAATAAGAAACAAAATGTATTACAAAAATGCAATTTGCTCTTCAAAATGTTTTCGAAAAAAACCAAATTTTTCGAGTTTTTTCTGAATTTTCCGGGTTTTCCACCGAGAATTTTTCTATTTTTTCATTCGGAAAGATATTTCGGAATAATTATCCGAAATTTTACACTGTTACATCGTCCAAAATTATCAAATCATACGATAACATGCAAAATTTAGTAAAAAAATTTAAAATTTTTGAAAATTTTCTGAATTTTCCAACAAAATTTTTCTTTTTTCCATTCGTAACAATTGCTAACAAAATTCCATACAAAAAAGCAATTTTCGATTTTTTCAATTTCCCGACTTTTCCGGAGCATTTTCCCAAAATTTTCTTTCACATAAACCTTCTCCTGGCAATTACGAACAACTGAGAAAAAATTTCAGCAAAATCGGCCGAGCCGTTCTCATTTCATCAGTTGCTCCACATGGAAAGAATTCAAAGCGATTCGGTCTCTTGTGCTTCGGAGATAGTTAAGATAACAGCTCTTTCGCCTAGTTCATTCAACCAAATATTTTGTAAACTATTTTTCTCTCGAAGACTCCCAGAATAGATTGATCAGCTAATGACATTATCCAAGATTCTGAGTTGTGGAGCAAGACCGGCAGGATCAATATCTGGTAGAGTTGGTTCTCTGTTCTTCTCTTTTTCATTAAATTAAATTAAAGCTCCATACTCGTCGCTTCATTTCCAAAGGTAGAAAAAGTGTTAAAATTGAAGACAAAGAGAGTCTACATTTACGCTCAACTGCATTTAATGTTTTTTTATTTGTAATTCCTGAAGATGATTCTCAAAGAGGATCGAAATATTGAAATATAAATAAATTTTACCAAAACACTTGACCTCGAGCTTGATTTAAAAATAAGGAAATAAAGATAACTAAGAAAGGTCGAATTTAAAGAACAAAACTAAAGGTAGAAAAAATATTTACATCTTCAAAGTTAAAGTTGCCAAAGTTCAGGTAGCGTCCTAAACAAGTAGACTCTTTGTTCGTTGAAACAAATAACTTGGTTTGTCCTTACTTCTGCCGAATGCTCCCCAATTCTCAAAAAGGCCGTAGTAACATCCCGCAGATATATTCCGCAAATCTATCTATATTATCGTCATACTCGACCAAGATGTGACTTTTATTAACGATGATACCAGTCGTGTTTGCTGCAAACGTACTCACGATCATCTCCATTAGGATGTTTAACAGATCACTTGAAACTCGCTTAGTAGAAAATGACTCTATCAGATTGTAGCCTATATTTATGAAAGACCTTCTTTTCGGTCAGTGTCATACCGTTGTATCAGCTTTGCGGGTATACTAAACTTTCCCATAGCATCTAATATTTTTTGTCGTATCGGACTGTTAGGTGCAGCTTTATAATCGATAAACAGATGGTAACAGTCGATGTGCATGTCTACCGGATTTGTCGTAGTGTCAATATCTGGTCGTCGGCGATTTACTGGGTCTAAAGTCACACTAATAAGGCCACTCTAATAAGGTCCAATCTTGTTTGCTAGGATGGGATTTAGTCTTACACATATTACACTCGCCAAGAACTTTGTATGAGATACGTTAAATGCTGATCCCGCGATAGTTGGTGCACACACTTGATGCTAAGATTCTAATTGTCGGACATGCATTCCTTTTGATTCATGTTCGTGTTTTCGAACTCGGTGCATGCACGTTGTCAGCTCATCGCCGCCAGCCGGCAGTCCATCGGTACTTACAGCTTTACTGTTAGTATACCTCACAATAGCCGTGCTGATCTTATTTTGGATCGGTGATGGACAATCTTCTTCGTCGTCGATAACTGGCGTGATTTTGTTCTGCTGCCATAGTAAACAATAAGAATACGAAAAGGTTCCCTGTATATTTTTAGCACACTGAGCGTGTTCGTGACCAGATTTCTATCTCTGTCCTTACAGGTGGCAATCCCTGTTCGAAAACCTTTGCTCTTTACCTTTTGGTAGAACTTTCAGGCTTCACCTCTAACCCTTCAAATTTCGAAAGCCTGGTTGTCTCCTTTCTTCCACTGACGCCGTTGACTCTCTAGAGGCGTTTTATCTCCCTCTTCTCATTACAATGCTCCATCAAATCACTCGTTGTCATTGGCTGCAGTTTTTCAGACATTGCACGACATTCCTCATAGTATCAGGGCTTGTCTGAGAGTTGTTATTATAGCCCAGTACGGTAGTTGCGGCAATGGTCATAGAATTTGCCATATCGTGCCAATGTGTGTCGGGAACATCAGAAAAAAAGGGCGGCTGTTTGACGTGATTGAGAGAGTTGGTTTGAGTAGGCATAGGTTACCTCGGTATTATGCAGCGTTTGATTATGAGTATTTTTAGCAATACTTAGGTTAGGTTTCTTGACTTTTGACCAGCGGATATCCAGGTTGCCGTGTGGATATATTTATGCGGGAATCTAGTTCCAAGAAATATGGTAGTAAATATTTCTTGCCGACGCTAAGTTAACCAGTCTGAAACCGTTATAGATGGTGTTATTTTGTAGGCTTAAGAGTATGTTCCCCTCCTATTTTAGCACTGAAAGCTCCAAGGGGAATTTTAATATCATTGCCAGAGCAGCGATCATATGTGTCCTTTAGGTGCTGATGCATCTTTCATGTCTTCGTCATCAGAGGCACGTTGTTTGTGAAGGGTTTGGACCTTCCATGTACATATTCTTTAATCATGGTCCTTATAAAGTTTGCGGGGGTCGTCAACATTTGGGGGGTTCTTATGTTTTATTTTTTTTTTTGTATTATATTTGTTTTATTTTAATAATCGGCCGATGCTGCCAACGACACTGAGGGAGCCGTTGTGTCGAGCTTCAGTAATTAATATTAAATTCTACATTAGAAGCATCGGTGGCAATATGCCATTTAGGTTGCACAACATTTACCATGACATTAATGTGTTATCTGTAAGTAGACTATATCTGTAAGTAGATCGATTCCTTTAATTTTTAATAGTATTGATCTATCGTGACATCCATGAAAGCTTTTTCCGCCTGAAGATACATATTGTCTCTATTATCTTCTCATCATGGCACGGGTTATCAAAGGCAGTGTTGGGTTGTATTCATCACCCTTTTTCTCATATGTTACGGTACATTCTTTATTGTACCAGGACTTGTCTGACCGTGGTCACGAATTGGACAGTATACTGCTGCTGTATGTCAGAACATCAGAATACGTGTCGTTTGTTTCCCAATGATGTATCGGTAAAAGAATGCCACTCAGGTTTATCAAAATGGTGCCACCTCACATTTTCTACCATTGAATGGAGGCATTGCCTGGGGAATATGCGATCTATCAAATAATATGAAGTGTTTAAGTAGCACCGCCCACAGTTTTTGGTTGTTTCAATTCCAAAAAATTAAAGTGATGTGCTCTAATACTACTTTTTATACGGTATGTACACAAATATATTACAACATTAACGCCACCACACACCACTGTCTCTCTATATGATCCTTCATGTAGTTTCTGTTACACAATTGTTATTTTTATGAACGTTAAAAGCGAAACATTGTCAACCAATAATAAAATAACAACAGCAGACCGCCGGCTGGACCAGATCCTGTCACTGGGACACTCAGACATGTGTGTACGTGTGCTCCTGCACGCTCGCTCGTTTGTCTTCCTTCGCTCATTTGCCAAAGTTAACTACTACACCAAAAATGTTGTTGGTAGTGACAATAGTTTTCGTTGTGCTTTTCTAAAACAAATGGCTTAAACTAAAAATTATACCAAGCGGGAAAATAAGTGAACAGCAACAAAAACAAAAAGCAAAAGCAAAATCCGACAATGTAATAAATGCATGAAAAATGTTGCAACACTTTAAGCCTCTTATCGTAATAGAACATGGTTTTATTGTTAAAACTTTCATGTTAAACACTGGGTTTCAGCAAAGGCAAACTTTTTCATAATCCCATAGTTTTCAGTGCTAAAACTAAAAAGTCGAATGAGAGCAACAACAACGACAAGAGCAACAATTAATACCCCGAGAAATTTGCTGCAACAAATGAGAATGAAATAAATCGAGGAGTTAGTTTATTGAGACATACACATGGACACATGATATGTAATTTGCATAAGTTTAAAAATAATATTTTAGAAAATATGAATATATTTGAATTTGGAATTTTAATTAATGCAGGGAAACTTTGTAGTTTCTGAGAATGTCTGATGAATATTGTTTAGAAATTTGTTGAAAGTTAATTATACGCACTGTATGCCATAGTTTGGCACTGGTCACTGGCACCAAAATCAATCAAACGTAGCGGATTTTAAGTTAAGAGTCGGTTGCATTTGTTTTATGTTAGCAATAAAATTATGAAGGGGTTCGCTTTTGAAAGAGTATAGAGATAGGGTATAATAATTTGGACCATTACATGGTGCAATACTTTTGATAGTTTGATATCCATCGTAATATTATTATATTTTCTCATTGCACTAGAAACGTTGTCTTCTGATTGTGTGCGTGTGTGGGGCATAAGTTTAAAAGAAAGACGAGTGGAAGCAATTCACAGCAATTTAAATACAATTCATCTCTCACTGATATTAAATTAATTCACGATCTGTTTAAATATTATATATTTTGCCAATCAAGCGGGTAAATATATTCCAGGAACTCCAACCATTCGCAGCATATTTTCAAAGGCCACCTGTAACATTTCACGAGCATGATATATATAAATTTGTATTAAACGCCTTCTTCTGTAATTGGCTTCGGGAACTTATACATGTTCAAGAGAACTTTTACCATAATATCATCAATTGCAAGTACCAGTTAAGCACACGAAAGTGTTAATAATAGTAATAATATTACTACGCACACACACACACACACACACACAAATATGTATACATATTTATTTTGTATGTTTATCCCCGTTTCTCGTTGAAAGGCAATTCATTGCATAATTATTATCATTCCATGTAATGAAATTCATTCAACAACAATGATATAAATAAAATAAATGACAATGTCCGAATTGAAAACTATCAACATATGACAACAACGATGCCACGTAATACTTGTCACATTTTATCAACTTTAATTTAAATCTGTAAATCACAATTGCTTTTCCAAAACGATGTTTTTGGTACTGACTCTGATGCAATATCGCGTAGTTGAGTTGTTGAATTGACCGAAATTTTGTGGCAGAAACCGGTTTGCTGAGCGATAAATTTTCCATCCTAAAAATATCATATGAATCTACTTTGTAGTAATTTGGCATATAAATTCAAATGAGGTTGCAACTTGACGACATTGTGTTTTATAATAAAAACATGCTTGACAAATTTTGTACCTTTTAGTTTTTTGGCAATATCACAGTACAACATTTTTCAGCTCATTGATTTGGAACTCAATTCTGAGAACTGCACGCGAAAGTAGCCCCAAAACGAAGAAGTTCTACATCATTCGTTTTGGCAAGTTACATGCCATAATAATTAAATATCGATTTGAAGTTAGTCAATAGTCAAAATTTACTTGGAAATTAAAAGTGACTAAATGGAAAAACGGAGCTTTTAATACACCAACAACAACGGTTTGAGTTTAGTTTCGATATGACGTCAAATAACAAGGTAGCTCAATAAAACATATATGGGCCTCATGTAGGGTGCACGAAAGCACGAATTTGGGTAATCTTTAATCGTAAGAGGGGTCTGCTTCGACTTAATTTTTTTTGTATGGGGGCCGACCTATACTTGTGACTACTCCCCGTAGTTGAACAAAGACAAGTACATTAAAGATGCTTTGTAGGAGCGCCTGCAAGATATATACATTAAAATTGTTTTGGGAGATTTTAATGCTAATACTGTTGGTTCAGCAGTCAGAAGTTCAGTCTTCAGAATAATACCTCCGATGACGGATTCAGACCGGCTAGCTTTGCGTCGGAAAGAAACATGTTGGTAAGTGAAACCAAATTCCCGCATAAAGATATCCACAAGGCAACGTGGATATCTCCTAATGAAAGGACAAGAAACTAAATCGATTACGTGGTAATATAAGGAAGACATATCTCAAGCATTATGGACATGCGTGTGAAGCGCGGTAATAATGGCTTGGATTACAATCTAGTTGCAGGCAAGGTACGCACGCAATAAGTACTCGTAACCAAACGCAAGGAAGGTAGGTATAACAAATGTGCATACCACCGATATAGCCAATGCCAACTTTAACCAACTATTTCAGTTACTTCAAACAAACCGCTCTAATTCTGAAGTTCCCGACACACAGTGACAGCATATTACGAATTCTATGACACCGCCGCAACGACGGTACAGGGTTATAAAAAACCACGCCCAGACAAACCCTGGTGCGATGAGGAATGTTGCTTAATGTCTCAGGAAATGGATGCTGCATACAAAGCAAATGCGCAACTAATAGCACTGCGGGCGGTGACGAAGCGATATATTGAGAGGGAGGAGTGAGATGAAAAGCCTTTTCAGCCTCCTGAAGGCCGAAAGTTCTACTAAAAGGTAAAAAGTAAAGGTTAAATAACAGGGATCCCCACATGTAAAGAAAAAGATGGAAATCTAGTCACGGACACCTAGAGTGTGCTGCAAATATGGAGAGAACAATTTCGTTCCCTTCTCGTTCCCGAAGGCAGCTTAAGTGACGACGTCACACCAATTACACTATGCTACACACCAAATATACAGGGGTTCTCATATAGCTATTCTGTTAGGCTTGAGTCCTTCGTTAAGTAATGTTTTTACAGTCAACTTAGTGAAAAATCAATTTTCAAAAAATTACAAGTTTAAGTCTTCTCTTTATAAACCGGTTTTCAATATATTACCTTGTTTTAAAGAATAATTTTAAAAAATCAGTTGAAAAATAGATAAATTACGGCTGTTTAAGTAAAAATAATGGAGACAAAATTAGCAATTTTTTATTTTCTAAAAGATCTAAGTTTATCATGAAGCGCACGATGTATTTTTTTTATTTTTGTGCAATGTCATATTAAAGTAGCTTTCCAAAATGGGTAAGTTTATAAAAATGCATGCCCTACGATTGGAATCTGAGTATTATATGTCCTGAGCTTAAGAAAGGCGATTCAAGTGTGTGTATCAACTATCGCGTGATCAGCCTTTAACCCATCGCTTACAAGGTCCTGTCTAGTGTGTTATGTGAAATACTTAAGCCCATCCTAGTGAACCAGATTGGACCTTATTAATGTGGCTCTAGACCTGGTAAACGCACGACCAACCACATATTCACTCTAAGACAAATCGTGGAGAAGACCCAAGAGATACATATATTTCCATCTATTTATCGATTACAAAGCTGCATTCGACAGTCCGATATGACAGAAATTATTAGATGCTATGGCTGAACAGGGACCGGCCGTGGCATAGTGGTTAGAACACGCGACTACCATGCGGGAGACCGCAGGTTCAAAACTGGCTCCAGTCATCTTAAAAAAATTTGTTCTTCCATTGTCGCCTCCCCTCGAATGTTGTTGACAGCAACTTCGCAGTATAAGTGTCGAGTCAATCGGCGTGTCTAGTAAGAGCTTTCTCAAACAGTGACGTTCGCATTCGTTGATAAAAGAAGTAGGTGCCGTTAGTTGTGAATCTAAAAATAAAAGCGTATTAATTCACAACAACGCGAGAAGCTATCCCATACCTCATTCATGGGGTGCAAAGGGAAATTAAGTTTTTTTATGGCTGAACAGGGTATCCTATCGAAGCTGTTATGACTTTGCGGGATGACACTGACTGTCACGAAGTCTTCAGTGAAAATTGGCAAAAATATGATAGAGCCATTTTCTACCAAGCGAGGCTTTAGACTAGGAGATAGTCTGTCATGCGATCTCTTAAATATCGCAATGAAGATGATCATGCTGAAATTTGCAGTAAACAGGAATGGTATCATCTTTAACAAATGTCATATGCTGCTGGCGTATGCCGATGACATAGATATCATTGGCCGTAGACTGAGGGATGTTACTGCAGCCTTTCCGAGCATTGGTAAGCAGTCGGTTGAAGGGGTGTGGTGATAAATGAGGGAAAAACCAAGTTGTTTGTTTCAACGGACAAAGAGGCTACTCCTTTTGAACGTTGACAAATATAACTTTGCAGTAAATATTTTTTTGACAGCAACTTTGTGATTAAAGTCAAAATAATGCTTCTCAAACAGCTGGCGTTTGCATTCATCTATAAAAAAGTGGGTGTCGTATGTTGTGTGTCTAAAAATAGAAAGCGTGTTTATTCACAATAACGTGAGAATCTATCCCGTACCTCATTCCTGGTGTGTAAAGAAAAAATTAAGTTTAAATTAAAAGGGTTCCATTAATACTTCACCAAGAGGTTAAAAAAGATGTTATGGTAAGGGCTTAACTTGTGTCAGGATAGTGCGGGAAATCAAGTCCCGTAAAAAATATATTAATATGTGAAAAATATTGAGAGTTTGTCTAAAAATGCAAGATATATTAAATAAGCAACTGTGAGAAGAAAATCTATTAAAAAACCTTACTTTCCTTAGCGTCCTATGAATGGGAAGGCTTCTCGCATTTGTTTAAGTAAACATTCGTCTATTTTTAGACTCCCAGAACGGTACTTAAAGTTTATCAGCGAATGCTAATGTCAGCTGTTTGTTGGTATGATTATATGTATGTATATCATCATACCTACCACACCTCCTAATGGGCGTTACAAATGGAAGAGCAAACGTATTATACCCTTCTATAAGGAATATACAAAATTAAATGAATGGCTCATGCTAATTCATGTCAGAATTAGGTTAGAACCGTCGAGTCTTGTGATTTCTGTAAAATTTTAGGAAACAAATGCTTATCTTGCCGGACAACCAATCAAAAGGCTTAGAACTATTTTATATGCTCGGTTATGGTAAATCGTTCAGGACCGTGATGATTTATGTCATAGTCATTCTTCAGCTATATAGTGCCTGATGTTTACAGAGGGGTTGACTGGTGGATTAGTTTTCTTTCTCATCATAAAAAATTCCTTAGAAGCTATTAGCTATGATATTCAGCATTGTCGCATGTCTGCTTATCAAGCAATGCCAATGAAACTTAAAATTTGAAAAAAGGTTCATAGACCTCCCATTATTTACCTACAGCCGGCTTTGTGTAGCATGTAAACAGTCCTAAAATGACCTTTAAACGATTTTCGGAATACTTAGGGATCAACTTTTTTCGGGTCTTGAAATATTTTTCATCTCGTTAGGGCTAGAACTTTCAGAAAATGGACGCGCAATGTGGATTTTTAACAATTTTGAAATGTGAACCGCTCTAATGTACACAATTGGGGCTGCTTCGCCACTTTATATAGGTGAATATTGTATTGCTGGATCATGTTAGTCTTGGGCAGATGCTGATTTCAGTGAAGCTAGTTCCAGTAAATTAAGTGCAGCCCGACTATCATAAAAGACAAAGGCACCCATTACTGTAACTTTCTATAATAAGAATATTTCTACTTGGGACACACTAAAGAAAACAGGGAATCTACGAAAAATAAACAAATTATTGAAATCAGTTCATAATTAAAATTTCGACAAACATTTTAAAAAGGGCAAATATAAGATTTTTAAATGGAAACTTATTTTTATGAAATACATATTAGGTGTACAAATAAGTTTCCGCGGTTTTTTATAAAAAATTAGGAATTTATTGTGAAGGAACAGTACATTACGTTTTATTCAAAGTATTTTCCATCATTTTCCACTACTTTTCCCCATCTTTCTGGCAACATTCGGATACCCCTTCGAAAAAACTCTTCATCTTTTGACGCTATCCACAAATCTACCCAATTTTTGGTGTCTTCATATGATGTGAAGCGCTGCTCAGACGGACCATGTGCCATCGACCGGAACAGATGAAAATCAGAAGGTGCTAAGTCTGGTGAATACGGCGGGTGGGGTAAAACTTCCCAGTTAAGTGTTTCCAAGTATGTTTTTACCGGCGCCGCAACATGTGGACGAGCATTATCGTGTAAAAGAATAATTTTGTTGTGTCTGGAGTAGTAATGGACTCGTTTTTCCTTAAGTGCCCGACTCAATCTCATCAATTGTGTTCAGTAGAGAGCTCCAGTAATGGTTTCGCTTGGTTTGAGCAATTCATAATATACGACACCAAGCTGATCCCACCAAATACACAGCATGAGTTTTTTTCCATGAATATTCGGCATAGCTGTCGATGTTGATGGTTCGCCGGGCTTAACCCAAGACTTTCTCTTCTTTGGATTATCGTAGTGAATCCATTTTTCGTCACCAGTGACTATACGATGCAAAAAACTTTTTTTTTTATTCCTGGCAAGCAGCATTTCACTCATGCATATGGAACCCAATTTCCTTGTAAGTAAGTGCAAGTTCTTTTTGCGTTTGGGACGAATCTTCCTCCAATAATACTTCTAATTCCATGTCTTCGTACACTTCCGGCCTTCCACTGCGTTCTTTGTCCTTCACGTCAAACGTTCTTAAACTTTTGAAACCATTCCTGACAACTTCTCTCACTTAACTCGCTTCACCATATGCTTCTAGAAGCAATCGATGCGCCTCAGCTGCAGATTTTTTCAAATTAAAGAAGTAAATCAAAATTCCCGCAAATGATGCTTATTCGGCACAAAACTTGACATTTATGTGATGCTGATACGGAATCACTAGTACTTTAAGGTTATGGTGTTGCCGGATGACGAAACTTGGGATATTACGTTTTACATCTGGCAATTTCTCCATAACCTTCTGGTAAGGCCGTCTTTTGACAAACCGCGGAAACTTATTTGTACATACATTTCCGGGAATCCCTGTAACCGGGTTCCCATTACGATAGCTTCTCTCTCTATACGCAGCAGTTTTTTTCGGTTACCGGATGAATTTTTGTATGCGAAAATGTGTATAAATTTTTAAAATCAATTCAAACCAAATGGTCGTGGATGTTATATGTATATGAATAAGTGTGTGTGTGTGTGAGTGTGTGTGTATGTGTGTGTGTGAAATATCTCATCACACATAGAAAGATACACGCGCACATACACATTGACACATGTCCATACCACAGGACATTCGGTAAGTTGTTGGCAGAGGGAGACAGCGCACGTTGTAACAACACCAACAACAGCGGAAACAGTGCAGACAACAATGTGTTCTTGTTTTTTTGCACGTACTCGAACATGTGTACGCCTGTGTGCGTGTTTTTGGTTGTTCAGGGTAAAATCCAACAGATTCATGTATTATTGTACAATTTTAATTGGCAGTTTGTATTGCATAAGCGGTTAATAAAGAAATTTTTTCGTTTCGTTTTTTTGTGTGTGTTCAGCTTTTGCTGGCTGTTGCCATTGTAGCTGCAGTTGTTGTGCGTTTTTATTGCTGATGATGTTGCAGATTTTATTTGCGAAATTGTTGCACCTTTCGCTGCAAAGTTATTACTACTGTTGTCCACCTACAACCACAATTCTGCTGAAAATTGTTCATTTATTTGCTTATTCCGTCGGTTTATGGGACAAATGCAATCATTTCGATGCTGGCATGCGGTAGAGCAGTAATTTCACTTGTTTGAGTTGTAAACACTGGAAACGATGCGAATTGACAGGGAAAATAACCAGAACGATGGCGGCAAAAGATGACGTTAAAAAGAACAGCGTCATTGAAACCAAATGAGGTGAATAAAAAAATTGGAGGAGAAAAAAAAGACACGCCAGGCAGAAAACGGGTGATGACAACTTCTCTCTATGCCCAACACTTACCACATGCTGAAAGCGAATTTATGCGAAATGAAATATTTTCCAATTGTGGTTTTCATCAGTTAAATCGTATGATAGGATTGTGAGTTATGGAGAAATTTGACAGATTCCAATACATTTTAAACAATTTATGGAAAACTGTTTGTGGGAATCGACTGAGGCTTTACTGCGTTGCTGTTATGAGCTTTAATAGCAGTTCTTACGAATTCGAGTTGTTATTAAAGCTTAATTTGTTTGTTACTGTTAGTTTTTTGTAAAAAATTCAGTAAATTAAGGAAAGAAAAAATTGTGTCGCTATACCAATGTTAACTATGAATCATTTAGAGGTTTCTTTTTTTCAGTGGCATTTTTTATATATCACGCATGACTGGTGTCAAACTATCATCTTTTTTTATTTAGTTGTGTTTGACAATTTGTCCTAGAAAATCTCAGCCTGCATATGGCCCAGCTAGGTGTTGTTGCACTGCTATGTTATTTAGTGATATTTGATATGCTTGACAATAAGTCATAGAAAGTCTCAGCCTGTATAAGGCCCAGCTAGGTGTTGTTGCACTGCTATGTTATTTAATGACCTTTCGAAACTAAACTCATATCGTTTTTCACAGTCCGTCAACCGTGTATATTTCTATTTTTGTTTGTAGTAACGAAAATGTCTAATGCCTTTAACTCAATTTATAACAACTGCTACACTAATTTGATACCACTCAATACCATCGAACTGGTCATTGAACATAATTACAAACAACCGTTTGCGCAATTTGAATCCACCCTGTAAAAACCAACTGTTTACTGTTGTATATTTTTAGCACTACTCGTTAAATTGGAAACGCATTCTTTAGCTAAATAAATTTGTTCTGCATCTTTATTATCGTTGCAGCAATTGCACCAATTTGGCATTTACTGCAGCTGTTTCAGCCGGAAAAACTCATTCCTAACTAATCGCCACTTCACCAAACAAATTTGCCATCATTTGCAAATGCTTGCAAAATGGTTTTTGTAGCTAATTGTGGCCAGCATTGGCGAGTGTGAATTTGTGTGTTTGTTTGAACGTTTAGAAAAACGTTTGCCCCACGGATCAAGTTGCACTGCCACTGCACTGTGACCTGTTTGGACACCGTGAGCGCTGTCCATGGCTAAGCAAGGATACTACTGTTGCTGTTGCTGCTGGTGTCGAAGCAACCGACCAACACTCGCATGACGAGCGATAAATTATATGACTCCAGCAACAAAGCAAGCGGCTTGAAAAAAGCCAAACGGCTTAAGTGCAAATTGTTGTTTGGTAAACAGCTCGCATTGGCAAATGTGTGACAGCGACACAAAATCACCATTGGGAATGAATGGTGGCGGACAGATGGCAAATACTTTTTGGTAGCCTAGTGGCCAAATGGCTGTTTGACTGTGTTTTTGTGTTTCGTATTCGTAATAGGCGAATTTTAGTTGCAAGATGTTTTGTTAAATTAAAGTGGCAGGTTTAAATAAATCCCATTGATTTTGGGGATAGATGTCCTATGGAAAAAATAAGCTAACGCATAAATAGTCATGTGCACCAGCCCCTGGTGGGCAGGGACCGGTCCTTGTTCTAACTCAAATGAAGGGGACACTTCACATTAACATAGTTTTGTCATTGGAGGTGTGACACCCTACGCCATACAAGTTATCACTTTTCACTTTTACTTCTATTCTACAGTACCTGTTTTAGGTTCAGCTTCGAGGAACATGACTCGGACCACTCCTTGAAAACATCAGGATCTATAACAAAAAATATATGTATTAGTTGAAGTTTGATGCAAGGTAAAGCTTCTGATTGGCTTGGTAAACGCAGGGTGATCCTTGTCAATTACACTTCAAGTCTACTCATAGAGCTCCGTACTCTTTTTACTACTGCGGACGGAGTATCTCCACGTGGTGACACCTGGAAACGTGCTTTTGACAACCGTCAGAGCACGGCTATCTGTGAAGGGCGAAACCTAAAACCCAGAAACGTCGGCTCAGAGTGGGCGATACCCTGGTCAGCGTCTGACCCAGAATGGCCTGCTTTAATAAAATCCTGGCATAAGGAGAAAACTTCGATGTGTTGCGCTTGACTTGCAGCCCGCCAACGAAGTTTGAACTATTGCAATGAAAAGAAAACAAACCCATGAATGAGGTATGGGATAGCTTCTCGCTTCGTTGTGAATTAACAGGCTGTCTAAACTTAGATTCACAACTAACGGTACCTACTTGTTTATCGACGAATGCGAACGTCACTGTTTAAGAACCCGATTGACTCGACACTTATACTGCGAAGTTGCTGTCGACAACATCGAGGGGGCCGGCAATGAAAGACATTTTTTTTTTTGATTGGAGCCATGTGTTTAACCTGCGATCTCCCGCATGGTAGTCGCATGTTCTAACCATCATGCCACGGCTGGTCCCAATGAATGAAAAGAAGTAAGAAAAGAATAAAACGGACCCCCAAAATGTTGACGACCACCGCAAAGGAATTAAGGGCCATGATTTGAGTATATGCACTTGGAATGTTAGAACACTACATAGACCAGGTGTCTCCATCCAACTGACGGAAGTCCTCGAAGAATACAAGTTGACATAACCGCTTTACAGGAATTCCGGTGGACGGGACACGGGTGCTCGCGCATGAAGATGTGCGACATCTACTATAGTGGGCATGCGGACAAGCACTAGTTTGGATGTGAATTTGTGGTTGGCAAGAGATTGCGACACCTATTCTCAAGGTTCAACCCTGTGTGTGTGCGAATAGCCAACATAAGAGTCAATACAAAGTTTTTCTACATAACGCTCATATATGCCAATGCTCCGACAGAAGAGAAAAGCGATGAGGCCAATGACGAGTTCTACGAGTGCCTAGAAAATGTATATGACCGTAGCCCGAGCCATGACATTAAAATTGTACTAGGCGATTTTAATGCTAAAATAGGCAGGGAAACCGCATTTGAGCCTACCATCCGAAAATTCATTCTGCACACCAAAACGTCGAACAATGGCATCAGACTGATTGATTTCTCTGCGGCAATAACTATGGTAGGTAGCAGCACTAGATTTGACATCAGAAATATTCATAAGGCATCATGGTTATCTCCAGATCAATTAATGAGGAATCAAATAGATCACGTGGTAGTCGATGGAAGGCACGCATCGAGTGTTCTGGACGTACGAGTGATCAGGGGTGCAAACATTGACTACGATCACTACCTTACCGCAGTCAAGGTATGCACAAGGCTAAGCATGGCGTAGCGAAAAACGTACGTTACCAGGCACAACGAAAGCTGGACATCGTTATATTCGACTCCATAGGATGTACTGCGAGTAGCGTACTTGGGTACTTAAAGCCGTCCCAGGAAGATGCCTGATACGATAATGAATGTGGCAATGCCACGAAAGAGACGGATGCTGCATACAGGGCAAAACTCCAGCCAATGGCAAGGCTAACTGTTCGTGTACTGCACAGGGAGAAGAGACGAGAGGCAACTCGTCTTTTTTGACGGAAAAAGTAGGAGCTGAAGCAAAGACAGGATGAGTGCACAGAGTTGCTCCGAAGTAGAGGGCAAGTCCAGACAGTTTATTGCCCTCCTGCAAAGACAGCGATGACCAGCTAGTGACCCGGATAACATTCTGAAGTTATGGAGAAAACATTTCAAAAATCTTTTGGATACGAACACCACTCCAGAAGACCCTGCTCTAACCCATGACGATGGTATTAATATTGTGTGAACGTCTAAAGCAAATTGTTGAAAAACTAATTGGACCTTATCAGTGCTGTCCTTAGACCTGGTAAATCTACGACAGATCAAATATTCACTTTACGACAAATCCTGGAAATATACTCATAAACAGCAGTTCGGCACCTACCACCTCTTTGTCGACTACAAAGCTGCCTTCGACTCTCCGATAAGGTATAAGTTATTTAAAGCCATGTCTGAGTTTGGTATTCCTACAAAGCTAATTCGTCTTTGCAGATGTACCTTATAAAAGATTGGCAAGGATCACTCTGAACCATTCAACTCGAAAAGAGGTTTCAGGCAGGGTGAATTCTTGTCTAAACACTATTTAATATAATTATGGAGAAGGAAATGAGAAAGGCTGGTTTAAAGATGTCTGGCAACCTTATTCCACAAGATCCACATGCTACTAGCCTTTGCCGATGATATACACATCATTGGCCGAAATCTGTGGGGTGTTACTGCAGTTTTCTCATAGTTGGAAAAGGAGTCAGCAAAAGTGGAGGACAACACATATATAAAAATGTCGACGAACAAAGAGTCCTTCCGATAGGGACGCACCATAAACGTTGATTTTGTTTTCAGGTAGTAACCAACGTCGGAGCTCCCGCCAACAAGAAAAATAGTATCAGCCAAGAAATTTAGGGGAGAATAGTGCTTGGCTAAACAACTTACCAAGAGTAAAATTTAATCGTTCTGTTGTATGCCGCAGAATCCTGGTACCTGGGAATATTCGAGAATAAGGTACTCAGAAAAATATATGGACCTATCTGTGTCGATGGCGAATTTCAAATGAATGAACCTAGAGCTGTATGAGATTTATCATGACATCGTCATAGCTGAAATAGTCCTCACAATAGGCCTCTAGTTTATGAACCACGTTCATAAGCTGTAATGGGTCACTTAAGTAAGTAAGTGGGGGGTAGTCGTTGGGTACGATTTAGTAATGATGAATTCACATTTGAATTCCCATCAATATCCGTTACAATTTCTTCAAAAAACATCGAATATAATCTTGCGGTGCTGATGTGTTGATAGTTGATCTTTGTACTTTTATTTTATTCTGTGGATTAGTCTGGCTTGAGGTCATCAGTGAAGACACAAACTCGTTATGATTTCAAAGGTTTTTGCTTATTGTTGCCAATATTTCGACCAACTACGCTGGCCAGGGGGATCTGATCTTAAAAAGATTTACATATATTAAACATATGCACATTAACAAACTTACACAATAACTATAACTTTAACAACTGAGTAATAAAGTCCTACATCCGCAATCTTCGTTTAACTACTATAGTTTTGTCGTCTGTGTTTGTCCACTGTATGTTTATAAACTTGCGGGACTCTCTCCATATCCACCTTATAGTTGAGTCGCTTCTCAGCTGGTACGTCGATTATGTGGAGCATTTCTAATATGAACCGATGTCGACGCCCGTAAGGTTTGGCATATGTCCTGTTCGAGCACAGTAGGATGAGAGTTCCGTTTTTTGCTCCAATGGCTTGTTTTTATTATTTAAATCTGATTTGTGCTCAGCTAATCTTGTTTTAAGTTTAGTTTTAGTGGTCCCAACGTATACCTCTTGGCATACGTTGTTCTTGTCAACTTCACATTTGATTCTATATACTATAATTGATTTTTTCTCACTCTGTATTTTAGATTTCGTCTTACTAAAGAGGTTGTATATAGTATTATGTGATTTATATGCCAATTCGTACTTTTTTTTTATCATAAACTAGCTGGCCCGGCAGACTTCGTCCTGCCTCCAAATTTTTGTAAAATATGTTGAGTGTAGTTGAAATCCAATAACGATTGGTTTATTTCTTTGACCTCTAAAATTTTTCAATTTAAAGGGCAAGGTTTTCGCGGACAAATTATGTTCTTCATATATCTTAAAGATTATTATATATTATTATAAGAATTGCTAAGACGGTTCAGCAGTGTCGTCTATGATGTGATAAAAACTTACTTATTAATAGGCATATATTCTAAAACCACATTTTTAAGCCGATTGACTGACATATAACATTCTGCGTTGGTATACTGGGTGATTGTACCTTTTAATCCTAAGGAGTACGAATTTCCAAAAATGCCTTCATTAGGCTCAGCAAAACCATTAACCGTATGGTCTGGGTGATATCAACAGTTATTCCTATTTTCGTTATTGTCCCCTAAAATTTCGATATGAGAAAAACCACTTTGTAAAGCTCTTTAATTCTGTAGGAAGTGCGCCATTATTAAAGTAAGTCATTCTTCTTTAAGCCTTTTTGCGGTCTGGGTGACCATCTACAGTCAATCCCAAATTTCCTGAAATTTTCTGACAAATGGGGTCAACCGTTTTCACAATTAGTGGTGACATCAAAATGTACATCTTTTTTATATATATAGACTTCTGAATAACTATGATGTTAAAAAAAGTGACTAAATGACATTCCAAAAATTAAGTGTATCATAAGCTAAACAGCGGCGACTGGTTCCAAACATACATTCAAAATTTTCTCATGCCAAAAAAATCATATATTTTAAGTTTAAGTGAAATCGGACAATCGATCTAAATTTTCGAAATAATTCAACCCCAGCCAAATCAACTGCGGGTCCATATATACAAAAAAATTCTCATAATAAAACAAATATACATTCTAAATTTTATTCAAATTGTTTAATTCATTAAAATTTTCATTATAATTCTACCATAGCGACACCTACCGGGTCAATTTATACAAACAATTTTTCTCAAGGTTCCACAAACATAAATACTAAATTTGAGTTAAATTGGTACATGAATTCAAATTTTCGATATAAATCCACCCTAGCGCCATCTACCGGGTCCATTTGTACATACGATTTTTTCTGATGATCAAACAAACATAGATTCTGAATTTCAGTTAAATTGGCCCTTTCATTAAAATTTTGATTGTAAACCGACCCCAGCGCCACCTACCGGGTCCATTTGTACATAAAATGTTTTCTCATGATGAAACGAATATTCATTCTAAATTTCAGTTGAATTGGTACATGCATTCAAATTTTCGATATAAATCCACCCTAGCGCCACCTGGATTTGATTTTTTTCAACACAAACAATCTACGGAAAATTTCGAATCGAATAAAAAAAAAATCAGCCAAATCGCTCCAGCCGTTCTCACGTGATGGTATGACATACGTGGACCATTTCATTTTTATATATATAGATATTCAAATTTCTAAACCTTTCCGAAAACTCGGGAACATATGTCATGGACATGTATATTTTTGCAGGTTTTTCCCTTGCAGGTATTCTTGCGGTTATTTTGTGAAGAGCAAACCTAGTAAATTTTTCCCCCTTCAATTGCTGAAATATACGAACAACTTTACAGTTCTATACTATATAATTCGGCTGCAAAAAATCACTGCTACGTCCTTTCCTTCCTGCACCCACCCTTCCACTTCAACGTATCGATGTACAAGCATACGGAATATAGTATTTACTGCGTAGCAGATTTTGTGTTTTTCTTTTTGCCAGACACTCCCGTGACATTTGGTCAACTTGAAAACACTTCTGCTGCATTTTGAAATGAATAGTAACGGACATTTTTATTATGGCCATATGTGAGTGTTTCCTTTCTGGCCACCATTCGCGGGGAGGGCAAAAATTGATAGCATCCCAGTTCTTCGATTCATTCATAAGGCGTTTGTTACCGTCTGTCTCCATTCGTGGTGGCGTGTGAATTGTGGTGGGTGGAACACCCAGTAACTTGTTTGCACTGCTGGCCGTAACAGTTAACGTTGCACAATTCAAACTGGCAAATTTTAAATCCACTCTGGACATTTTCAACCAGAAAGTAAGGAAATAACAATTTCTATCGTATTTTATTTCTTTTGCACTGTTTGTTTTTTTTTATTTGGTTCTTTCATTACTTTGCAGCAGACTTTGTCTACAGCTGCTCGTTTGTTGTCGTTTGCTATTGCTATTGCCGTTGCCATAATATTTTTGGGTCCGATTTTTTGTTGTTTTTTTTTTTTTTTGTTGTCGTTTGTTTGTTTATGGTGCACTTGTTGGCGACATTGTTTTATGGCGAATGCTTTCTAGTACCACTTGCAGAAGTTATAATTTTGGTGAATGTCTGTCTGTAGTTTTATGTTGGTTTGTTTTTTAAGTTGTGGTTAGAGCAGAGATGTGACAAATTTGGTGTGTGTGGGGATATTGTAAATTGAGGACATTGGACTAATATATGTGCTAAAAATTGTTTAGTTTCCTTTGGCCGACCTGAATAAGATGTGGGAGATCTGCTGCATTTGACTCACATCAAAGACTCACTCAACTACAGTTTAACTATTGCTCATCTAATACACAGTGCAACACATAAATTGGTGCCGCCTTCGTACCCAGCTATTTTTGAAGTATATACCGAGACTAAACAAATCCCCAAAGGATTTGGCCCCATTACATCGAAACATTTTTTTATGGATACTCCAATATTTTCACCCCAATACGATTTTTTGACCATTTTCACGGAGTCCATATTTCATAAACTGTTCGGAATTTTTTCTTTTCGTCTTCGGCAAAGTTGTAGATCTAAATCAGAGTTAAAAAAATCTCAAATAGACCGACCCAAAAAAATTGCATCTAGTTCATGAAAATTGTGAAAATATGGGAAAAAAAGGCTATTTTTTCATGATATTTTCACCATAAAATTATGATTATAATAAGTAATATTCCACATAAATCAAACGCCACGGAGTACAACGAAATAAATTTTGTGTGGAAAACATCATGAAAAAATATAATTTTTTCCCATATTTTTGCAATTTTCATGGACTGGATGCAATTTTTTTGGGTCGGTCTATTTGACACTTTTTTTGCTCTGGTTTAGATCTACAACTTTGCCGAAGACGAAAAGAAAAAATTCCGAACGGTTAATGAAATATGGACTCCGTAAAAATGATAAAAAAAAATCGTGTTGGGGTGAAAATATTGGAGTATCCATAAAAAAAATGTTTCGATGTAATGGGGCCAAATCCTTTTGGGATTTTTTAGTCTCGGTATATACTTCAAAAATAGCTGGGTACGAAGGCGGCACCAGACGATGACCTTAGAAATGTTGCACTGTGATATATGTAAATAGCTGTGTCAAGGTTTGTGCCCAGGTTATTTGAATGTTATAACCATTATGGAAAGGACGGTTTCAATGAAAACAGCACAACAATTTTAAAAATTGTACTTGTTTGGTATCGATATTCTTTGTTATTTGTCCTCATAGGGAGGATGGCCGACAAACTTTTGTAAGCGCTCATTAATATTTTAGGTTGCTTTGTTCCATATACGACAATTTGAATTTGAAACCAAAAACTGGTCCTTGATTTTTGAAAGACAAACTATTTCAATTTGCTTTGCATGGAATATCAAAGAGATGTGATCACACTCGTTCCAACAGTCCGAGAGAATCATATCTGTTTAAATAACCAACGCAAACGAATTAGTTTACTTACTTACTTACTTACTTAGCTGGTACTTCTATGCATTCCCAGTGGATTATATACCGCACGTAGAAAAATATTATAAGCGCCTCGATCTTCTGCGCTTTTTCTCCAGTTAGTCACGCCGAGTTCTGTAAGGTTCACAGTAACCTGGTCCTTCTAACGGAGTTTTGGTCGACCTTTTCTGCGCCGTCCATCGAGTTCATTGTCGAAGACTTTTCGAGCTGGAGCATTTTCGTCCATGCGTACAATGTGACCTAGCCAATGCAACCGTTGCACCTTAATGCGTTTGACCACGTCAATGTCAGTGTACAGATCGTACAGCTTATGATTCATACGACGCCGATACTCTCCGTTAACGATGATGGGTTACGGAGTATTTTTCTCTCGAATACTGCCAGAACCGATTCATCCGCTTGTGTCATAACCCAGGATTCTGAACCATACATTAAGACAGGTAGAACCAGTATCTGGTATAGCTGGAGTTTTGTTCGTCGAGAGAGGGCTCTGTCATTGAATAGCTTGCTCAGTCCGTAGTAGCATATATTTGCAAGCAGGATTCTTCTCCGGATTTCTAGGCTGACATTATTTGCTTTGTTGATGGCGGAGCCTAGGTAGACAAAATTATCTACCACCTCGAAATTATAGTTGTCAACGTTCACGCAGTTTCCCAAACGAGTAGATTGTTTGTTTGTTGAAACTGATAACTTCGTTTTGTCCTCGTTCATTTTCGCTGATTCCTTCTGTATACCTGAGAAGGCTGCAGTCACATCCCGCAGTTATCGACCGATGATGTCTACGTCATCAGCGTACGAGAGTAGCATGCGGCTTTTGTTGAATATAGTGCCACTCGTGTATACTGCAGCTTTTCTCATTATCATCTCCATCACAATGTTGAAGAGATCGCACGATAAGCTCTGCGGGCAGACCGTCGGCACCGGCTGCGTTGTTGTTTTTCAGCCGCGATTTTGCTCTTCTTATCTCGGCTTGACTTGGTGGTGGGCAATCTAAGCCGTCGTCGACAATTGGCGTGATAACTTCACGTGCGCTGCGTTCTGGAACCAGCAGTTGCTGAAAGTGTTCTCTCCATATGTGCAGCACACTCTGCGTATCCGTGACCAGATTTCCATCACTGTCCTTACAGGTGGGGAGGCCATTACTGTATCAATCTTATCTTATCTTACTTTATCTTACTTTATGGTAAAATTTTCGGGCCTCACCTATATCCCTGTATCGCTCTATATCCTCGTTCTACCGTTCCTTCATCTGACGTTTTTTTTTGCCTAAATAGCTGTCTCGCCCGTTTTGCTCTCTCCTTATGCCGTTCCCTAACAGCACGGGTTACAATTGGCTGTAGCGTTGCCCTATAAGCAGCATCATGTTCCTCAGATGCTATGCGACATTCTTCATCGTACCAGGATTCGTCTGAGCGCCGCTTTACATATTCTAGCACGGTTGTTGAGGCGGTTGCCGCGCAATATGCTGCCACTGTGTATCGGGAACGTCTGAAGTAGAGGCGTTGTGTCGTAAAAGTTGAGAGAGCTGGTTGGAGTATGCAGTAGCTATCTCTGGGGCTGCAGCTTCGCGATGTCCAGCTTTCTTTGTGTTTGGTTGCGAGCGTTTTTCGCTCTGCTCAATCTTGTGCGCACCTTGGCTGCAACCATGTAATGATCCGAGCCAATATTAGCACCACGGATCACACGCACGTCCATGACACTAGATGCATGTCTGCCATCAATTACCACATGATCAATTTGATTTTTGGTGTTTTGATCGGGGGATAGCCAAGTTGCCTTGTGGATATCTTTGTGCTGGAATCTGGTTCCGCTCACTACCATGTTCCTTCCCGCTGCGAAGCTAACCAGCCTAAACCCGTTGTCTGACGTGTCGGTATGCAGGTTGAATTTACCGATCGATGGACCAAGAACATCTTCCCTTCCTATTTTTGCATTAAAGTCTCCCAGAACAATTTCGATGTCATGACCAGGGCAACGGTCGTATGTTTCCATTAGGCGCTCGTAAAATGCATCTTTAATCTCAACGTCTTTATCTTCCTTCGCGGCGTGTACACAAATCAGCGTGATGTAAAAATATTTCGCCCGGATGCGAATGGTGGCTATTCGGTCACTTACAGGGTTAAACCGAGAGAACAGTTGTCGAAGTCTCTTGCCGACTATGAAACCACATCCAAATTCGTGTCTTTCTGCATGACAGCTGTAAAAGATGTCACAGCTCTTTCGACGTGTGCATCCCTGTCCCGTCCATCTCATTTCCTGTATGGCGGTGATGCCAGCCTTGTATTTGTCAAGGACATCCGCCAGTTGGATAGAGGCACCATATCTATAAAGAGTTCGGAAATTCCAGGTGCATATCCTTAAATCATGGTCCTTATATCGTTTGCGGTGGTCGTCAACATTTGGGGGGTTCTTGTTTTATTTATTCTCCGTATTTTCATAATATATTTTGTTTAAGGAGAGTGGCTTATTAGGCCACCGCTCCCGATCCTAGTTTCTTGGGGCTGCCAAAGCCACTAAGAGAGCCTGTGTTGAGCTTCAGTAACTTCTGTTACCTACTTCCTAAGACGCATCGGTGGTAGCATGCCGATTAGGTTACTCAACATTTCGCCTTCTAACTCTAGCTAGCTTCTAAGCGGTTGCTTTAAAGTCATTGCCCGGGGAATACTTGGTCTAAGACCGGAAGTAGTTAGCTGCTTGGACAGTGCCACAAAGGAATCGCTTCTGGTCACTCCCAAGTAAGTGACAAACAGTAACTTTCAACCTCTGGGCAAAGTCCCATTCCCCAACGAATTAGTTTATCTACCTCTATATTAAGAGTACCAAATAAAGTACTTTACAAAGTACTTTGCCTCATCTTTGCTCTTCTAATTTGTGCCATTGTCTGCTGTCTCGTTGCTGCTGCGGCTGCAGTTGTTTAGTTTCTACTTTAGTTAGCACAGAGATATGACTGAAGTCTCAACTTACAATTCAGACCATAATTTTTTTATTTGCTTCTCTCTCTCTGGTGCTTGACTTTATGTGACTGCGAGTTTGTGTGCCAATTGTGGCCAATATTTATGAACAACGAGAACATGGCCAGTGTGGGTAGTTGGCGTAGTTGCTGGCGAGGTTGTCTATAAACTTGCTGCTGTATCGTTCGTTAGTTGTCTCTATAATTGTGATTATTTCTGGTCCAAACTCAATTGGTACATTGTATATGTTAATGTGTGTGTGTGTGCGTGCAAGAATTATTTACTTGAATTTTTGTTTGATTCCGAATGAAAAAATATGAATTGCCACTGCTTAGACTATTGGTGAAATCTTTGCCCCGAAGTTAAATGCCCTCATTTCCTTTGTATAAATTTTGTGATATAAATTTCGTCACGTTCCATTTCATTGATGATGTTTCACAAGATTCCTTAAGGAAATTGCTTCTCTTTCTTTTGTGGTCTCGCTTGTGGTTGTGTGTGGTTGTTGTTGCTGTTGTTGTTGAGGGTGCATTGCCTGTTTTAGGGTCTGAATATGATTACTTTATAATACGAATTTAGCTTGATGTTGTTATTGTTTTTGAAACCCCAGGCTATAATATTTTGTTTTTTGTTATGTTGTTGGCTGGGTGGGTAAAGTTGGGTGGGCGTCTGCTTCAAGTGTTAGGTTGTTATCACATGTGTCGTTTAGCAGGAGAGGGTGAGTAAATTAAAATGTCATCTTCCCTGAACTGTATCGAGCATTATTAGCAGCAGGAGTAGGTGGCCAGCAGTGATTGTGGCAGTTCAAGGAATGTGTGGTTTTTCTTGGGTTACGATTTAACACAAATTAAATAATTTCACATAACTTAAGGCATTTCAGTAAAATTGAATATTGAATATTTTATGTGTATATACAATGGCGATGATTATCTCAATGTACGCAATCAGATTTGCATTTTAATTTCCGTTGTTAAATCTAATCTTTCCTTTGTTTGCATTCATGGAATTGCCATTGGAGTTACGCACAGATATAAAGCATGTGGATTTCCGTGTGTCTGTGTTTGTAAACATTTACAGGATTTGTAGGTGAATTTCCTGATTACTGCTTCGATGAGAAATCGCTAAATAGGTGATATTGTGGAACATAAAAGAACGGGAAATGATCCACACCTCAGCTGAAACAATTGGTTTTTTAATAAACCTAAAGTAATCATTTAGAAAAACAAAATATTTTTGTGCCTAAATTTATTTTTATTTCTATTTTTCCAAATTTCTATTTTCCTTCGTATTATTTTGGAGGCAGAAATATCTAATCTAGCCCAAAAAGAGTTCCCAATTTGTATACCCTTCACTACGAGCGCGCCGGGCCGAAGGGTAAATTCAGTATGTTCTTTCATTTGTAAAAATGATCAGCTTCGATTTTTGGCCGTACGTCTGTGCCCTCGATTACATCCATAGTTAAAGAGCTATAGATCTAAAATTGCAAGCTTTATCCTCTAAAGGGTAGTTAAGTTCTACGATTAGAAATATCAGATAAAAACTACTCCCACCTCCCATACAACCTCCCCCTTGTCTTTAAGTCCAGGGACTGACAAGTTCAACTTTTTTGTTCGACCCTATCTACTGTGCACCATTTATTCAAGTTGGACCACGACGACGTAGTTAGTTTCTACGTACAAATAGTCTACTCGTAAAGGACGCTGTGTTAATGTTCACAACTACAACATCGAATTGCTACATCATGAACTGTCGTCAATCCGTCTCTGTAGTTATATATGACCGTCATCATTAATGGAGATTATTGACGTCGCATAGATCATTAGCTTTACGACTTGTGTTCCGACATTAATGTGGTTCAGCGCATTATCCACTCTCCTCAAATTAAAAACTATTATGAAAACTCGCAACTGCTATTATGAAAACTAGCAACTGCTGGTTCCAGAAGGCAGCGCACGTGAAGTTATCACGCCAATTGTCAACCACGGCTTAGATTGTCCACCACCAAGTCAACCCGAGGTAAGAAGAGCAATATCGCGGCTGAAAAACAACAAAGCAGCCGGTGTCGACGGTCTGCCCGCAGAGCTCTTCAAGTCCGGTGGCGAGGAGCTGATAACGAGCATGCACCAGCTCCGGCGCACGGTTTGGCTTAAAGAGTGCATGGCCGACGATTGGAATGTAAGCGTATTATGTGCTGTGCTGAAAAAAGGTGATCCAAGTGTGTGCTCCAACTACCGCGGGATCAGCCTTTTACCCTTCGCATATAAGGTCCTGTCGAGTGTGCTATGTGAAAGACTAAATCCAGTGTTATCCAACCTGATCGGGTATTATCAGTGTGGCTTTAGACCTGGAAAATCAACAACTGACCAGATTTTCACACTTCGGAAAATTCTGGAAAAGACCCAAGAGAAACAGATCGACACCTACCATCTTTTCGTCGACTATTAAGCTGCCTTCAACAGCCCGGTACGGCAGAAATTACTCGAAGCCATGGCTGAGTTTGGTATTCCAGCGAATCTGATACGTCTTTGCGGAATGACGCTGATTGACACGAAGTCTTCAGTGAAGATTGGCAAGGACCTTACGGATCCATTCTGTACCAGACGAGGCCTAAAACAAGGCGACGGCCTATCGTGGGATCTCTTCAACATAGTGATGGAGATGATAATGAGAAAAGCTGCAGTAAACACGAGTGGCACTATATTCAACAAAAGCCACATGCTACTCGCGTACGCTGATGACGTCGACATCATCGGTCGGAAACTGCGGGATGTGACTGCAGCCTTCGCAGGTATACAGAGGGAATCAGCGACAATGGGCCTAACGGTGAACGAAACGAAGTTATTGGTTTCAACGAACAAAGAGTCCACTCGTTTGGGAAACTGCGTGAACGTTAACAACTATAATTTCGAGGTGGTAGATAATTTTGTCTACCTAGGCTCCGCCATCAACAAAGCGAATAATGTCAGCCTAGAAATCCGGAGAAGAATCCTGCTTGCAAATAAATGCTACTACGGACTAAGCAAGCGATTCAATGACAGAGCCCTCTCTCGACGAACAAAACTCCAGCAATACCAGATACTGGTTCTTCCTGTCTTAAAGTATGGCTTAGAATTCTGGGTTATGACACAAGCGGATGAATCGGTTCTGGCAGTATTCGAGAGAAAAATACTCCGTAAAATATATGGGCCCATCATCGTTAACGGAGAGTATCGGCGTCGTATGAATCATGAGCTGTACGAGCTGTACACTGACATTGACGTGGTCAAACGCATTAAGGTGCAACGGTTGCGTTGGCTAGGTCATGTTGTACGCATGGACGAAAATGCTCCAGCTCCAAGTCTTCGACAGTGAACTTGATGGACGGCGCAGAAGAGGGCGACCAAAATTCCGTTGGAAAGACCAGGTTACTGAGAACCTTACAGAACTCGGTGTGACTAACTGGAGAAGAAGCGCAGAAGATCGAGGCGCTTATAATATTTTTCTACGTGCGGTATATAATCCACTGGGATTGCATAGATGTACCAGCTAAGTAAGTAAGTAAGTTATAATAACTCGAAGAAGAGAAAAAACAAGACCACCCGTAATATTTATATGGAACATAAAGACGAGGACATTAAAGATGCATTCTATGCGCCTAGAGAAAAGATCTAGCCATGACATTAAAATATTTCTGGCAACTGGTTCAGCAGACACAAAAACACCTCCGATAACTGTTTCAGACTGATTAGCTTAGTGTCTGTGCAAGAAACATGTTAGTGAGTGGAACCAGATTCCGCATAAAGATATCAATAAGGCAACCTGGATATCCCATTATCACGTAGTAATCGATGGAAGGCATGTGTTAAGCGTTATGGATGTGCGTGTGATGCATGGTGCAAATATTAACTCGGAACATCCCTTAACTAAGTGCAAAAGATGCTAGACATCACAAAGTTGCATACCACCGAGATAGCCAATTCCTCGGAACACGGAACACTTTCGTACTCTGCTCGTTCCCGAAGGCGTCATAAGTGACGAAATCAATCATCGACGGCAGATTAGATTGTCCACCACCGCGTCAAAACGAAATCAGCAAAACAATTGAACGACTTAAAAATCATAAAGCTGCTGGAGCAAATGGACTACTGGCAGGGCTTTTGAAGACTGGCTGAGATGAGCTTGCAACCTGCATGCACCAGCTCATAAAAAGAAAGGCGATCCAAGTATGTGTACCAAATATCGCGGGATCATTATTTTACCTATCGCATATAAGTCAAGTGTGTTATGTAAAAGACTAAAACCCATCCTAGCGAACCTGACTGGATATTATCAGTGTTGCTTTATACCTTGTTACTCCACAACCGACCAGATATTCACACTACGACAAATCCTGGCGAAGAACCAAGAGAAACAGATCGGTATCTATCATCTGTTTATCGATTACGAAGCTGAAATCGACAATAAGGTACGATAGAAACTAAGTATGACTGAGTTTGGTATCCCCGCGAAGCTGATACGACTGTGCGGCATGACACTGACCGATACGAAGTCTTTTGTGAAAATAGGCAAAAGTCTGATGGAGCCATTTTCTACCTAGTGAGGATTTAGACAAGGTGGTAGTCTGTCATTTGATCTCTTTAAAATCGTAATAGACATGAGCATGTGGAAGGCTGCGGTAAACATGACTGGTACCATATTTAACAGAAATCGCATGCTGCTGGCGTATGCAGGATGTTACTGCAGCCTTTTCAGGCATTGAAAAGCATATGGCATAAGTGGGTCTTGTGGTGAATGACGAATAAGCAATGTTTTTTGTTTCAACGAGTCTACTCGTTTGAGTCGTTTGGGACGCTGCGTGAATATTGATAGCTATAACTTTTAAGCGGTAGATGATTTTGTCTCCCTTGGCCCCACAGTAAAAAAAATATAAAAATGTCAGCCTGGAAAACCAGATACGAGAATTAATCATAATCTGTTGCTGGTAAGCACTAAAGAGGCGGTTTAATAACAAAGCCCTCTTTTGGTGATCAAAATTCAAACTATAACATACGCTGATTAACCTATCTAGCTCTACAGCTTGGAATTCTGGCTAATATATATAAATGTTCCTCTTACTCCCATTGGTGCATAGGGCGTCAAATTCTTGCTAATGGCACAAGAAAATAAACCAATTTTTGAAGCCTTCGACAGACAAATAATTCGCAAATTATTTGGACCCATTGTCGTTAACGCCGAATACCGCTGTCGAATGAATTATGAGCTATATGTGTTGTATAACAACATCGACGTAGTTAAGCGCTTTCAAATTAACGGAATCTGCTGATTTCAATACGTTGTGCGAATGGATGGAAATTTTCCAGATTGAAAATTCTTCGGGCGGCGCTGGTGGGAACGACCAAAACTTCGTTACATGGACCAGGTGAAAAAGCTGTTATCTAAATCTGGAGTGACGAACTATATACGCACCGCAAAAGACCTAATCGCTTAGAATTTTTTTCTACGTGCGGTTACTGGTGGATGTATTTCTGTTGTTGTTGCCATATAAGAAGAAAAAGAATAAGTATTAGCTTGGTTTCAGTTATCATCTACATATATGAAGGTATTTTATAATGCGTTTCTGAATGTCGAAATATGTTTACTGTATGGGAGACGAATTTCAAATATTTTCTTTTGAATAAATTCTCCCCTACAATCGGTTCGTATTAAGTCCAGTAACTTATAGTCGTTTTGTATACTTCTGGATAAAACTAATAATTATTATTTCATTGTTTTCTTAATTCTCTATTATCAACTTTAAAAAGTGAACATTAAAAAAATTCTTGTAGCAACGAAGTTGAAAATTTAACGAAATCTCACTCATTCCTTTACCAAAAGCACGACTGCTGTTATTTATTACAGTACACTCGAATTTAGTTTGCCAGACATGTTCCCTGCTTGCTCGAATACTTAAGCTTGGAGCACAGTTTTGCTTTTGGCCTTTTCTAGTTCCTCAACGCAAACAATACCAAGTGCGTTGCCAATGACTATGTACGGCAAAACGAACGCTTGACCAATAAAGTGGTGGTCTTTGCTTCAATGCTGCTCATTCGCTTGTATACAAATTGGAGTGCTGTGATCCATCCATGTTTCGTACACAGTTATAAGTCTACAGCAAGAATTCTTTGAGGTGTTCCTTAACCAAACAACTTTTTGAAACCGACACACGTGAGCGAGCTGGTGGTCAATAGCGGAGAAACGCGTCTTTTATATCACGGTGAGATATTTTGTATTCCAACGGTTTAGAACAGTGTTGTCGTACGTTTGCTTCAGTTTGAGAAATATAGAGGAAACATATTTCAAGTACATGCTATTAAAAGGACACGGAAGAACTAACCGCTTGCAATGAAATTCGTTTTAGTCTTATTGGGTTGTCCACTATGTCAATGTGTAAATTTTAAAGCATTTCTTAAATCGATCGATAAAATTCTATTTACAAGTTAAGACTCGTGACACTGCTAACCATCTGCCATTAGTAATGTTTTTTCCGTATGTATTCCTTTGATCAACTTTGATTTCAACAAGAAAATTAGTCACAAACTCGCACACTACCACCATAACCACCACCACTTGTACAAAACACAATCTTCCTATGGAAGGGAGCCCAAAGAATCTTCCCTGATTCATGTTTGCTTCCTTCCATACCAACTGATGTCCCGAGGAAACGCTTTTCTTAGTTGTTATTCAGCACGCGTCGCATCGCAACGTCGTTGTTTTGTTAGTTCTTCGCCGTACTCAAGATTTGCGAAAAGAAAGTTTTAAAGTTGAACTACTTGAACTGCAAAAGCTGAACCCAATCCAAAGTGGAAACCAAACCACTGCCGCCGCATTTTAAAGTACGAACACACACACACACACACACACATATACATACACATATATACTATATTTTAAGGATGCGCCTCTATTGTCAACCCTACGCGAAAGTGGAATACAAAACCACTGATGCAGCGTTTTATTGTTGAACACGGAATTCGCATTTAGAAACGGCTTTGAGCGGCAAACGGCATACACAGAGCTAAGGAGTGAGAGAGAGAGAGGGCGAAAGAGTTCAACAAAACAAATACAAATCGAAAAGCATTAAAAGTTCTATGTGGTTTTGGCATAGAAAAGTTGTTTGAATTTGAATTGTGGAAAAAGGACACAAACGCTGGAGTCATAGGAAAACTACTAAAATCAAGGAATCTTGACTTCTGAATAAATATGCCACTAGAAGGGATTGACAAGGATCATTAAATATATAGAACTTTGTTCTATACTTATTTGCTAAAATGCGGTGGTATTTCTTTAACGATTGTTCAGCGATATTAAAATGAAAGTATTGAGTATTGATCAGTCAAGTGGATATTTTGTGTACGCTAGCAAATAATAAGAAGTTGCTTGCAAATTTGGATATGTAGATTTAGGTTTCGTGATAAAGTCAAGAGGCTTATGGGCTAAATTGGGATAACTCTTTAGTGGATGTTGCTATATTATCGTTAATCACGTACTGCAATGCTTAACGTAAATGTATTCAAATACGTTGATAAAATTAACCTTAGATTATAAAAACTTATTTTGATTTAATGTAAAAATGCTGGAAAACTGATAAACGGTTTGGATATTGTTAAAAGTCCGAATGATGAATGATTTCTTCACCTATATAGGGCGGAGAATATGTTACCTTGTGCAACGTATGTAAAGTAACGTCTATCACTTAGTTTTAACTAGTAAACTAATTGAATCTTATATGCTTTAATTTGCAAAGCATTAGCTAAGACCGCCAACTGTCGAGGTCATCGCCGGGCAGAAATTTCGAGAGTTTTCTTAATACTTTGATAGGATATGAAAATTGCGTTCCTCAAAAACCTGAATAATTTAACCATTTATTAAACGATTTTAAGAAACAAATATTATGTGAAATCGGGAAAGTGTGCATTTTCTGAGTAAAACGATAAACATTAGGATGAGCTTATGAAATAGTGGCTAAAACCTTCTTCAAGCTTGAAAAATACTGAAAAATTTCAAAATATTTTGCAATGTTGAGGCAAAAACAGACAGATATGTCAAGTTATTTATATAGCTATATATATTGTTGGAGGTTCCGCAGTTTTTTTTTACCAAATTCGCTGAGCAACTTAAAATCGGTTCATATTCAACCACGTTACTGGCAGTGTTATGCGCCACCATATAGATTTTATTTGAATTACAAATAAACTTTTCATGAAGGATTATTAAGAGATCATTTTCTTGATTTGGTGATTGTAACAGTTTGCATGTTATGCAACTATTTTTAAAGAAGTGGTATTTTATTCAGACCAATATGAATCCACAGTTTTGTTGCACGCTGTGGGAAAACGTATGAGTGATATTTATCATACACTGTACATTTTATTCATCATACGCTGTGATATACAACAAATATTAACTCTTGGGCTATAAAGTCTTTGGCCTAACATTATTCTCCGCCATAATCTCCATCCATCATCTCAGAGTTATGCATTTGTTATAACGTTCTTCCAAAATTTCGATGCCGGTTCGATAGTTTGAAGCTCCGAGCCCTTCAAAATAGGTGTTTGTTTCTATCCTGACCTCCTCATTTAAGTGACATCTTTTTCAAGCGAGCCACTTTTGGAGTACGGGAGAAAGAAAAGGGAAATTGTTGCTGGGGGCAAAAGTGAATACGGTGGCAATTCCTTCAATTTATCGGTCGTATCTCAATCTGAAAGAGTCGGAGCGGTGTCTTGTTGAAAGAGCAATCGTCAAATGAGGACGCTTGACTATGATCTCGACATTCAATATTATTTATTGGTTTTTCTAATATGTTCAAGGTGGTCGATGAAAATAATTCCATGTGAGTCCTATAAATATATTGGCGGCCGATTGTTGTGTTTTCGGGCGTTTTATACGACTTTTACAGAGCAAAAACCATTCAGCGGACTGCCGATTGGACTCAGGTGTGTAATGAACGAACTAGTGAGAAACCATGGGTTAAAAATAGAAATCGAGCCCCTGGATTTAACCGAGAAACTTTTCGAATTGGAGAAAAATTCACAACAAGGTCCCAACTGCCCCGGAATCGCCCCAAGAGGATTCAAATGTATGACTTACCCTCAGTCTTTTTTTTTCCTCCTAAAATTTTTCCCTAACATACCTACTCCTATCTTCATGCCCTAAGGGGGCTACCATACCTAATTTGTTTTTTTTTTTTTAAAAATTTGCTCCCACCGCTCTGACTGCCCCGGAGTCGCCCCTAGAAAAGTCAAATGTATGACCAGTTCTCAATATTTTTCCAACCCCACTTACTTACTTACTTAGCTGGTACTTCTATGCAATCCCAGTGGATTATATACCGCACGTAGAAAAATATTATAAGCGCCTCGATCTTCTGCGCTTCTTCTCCAGTTAGTCACACCGAGTTCTGTAAGGTTCTCAGTAACCTGGTCTTTCCAACGGAGTTTTGGTCGCCCTCTTCTGCGCCGTCCATCGAGTTCATTGTCGAAGACTTTTCGAGCTGGAGCATTTTCGTCCATGCGTACAACATGACCTAGCCAACGCAACCGTTGCACCTTAATGCGTTTGACCACGTCAATGTCAGTGTACAGCTCGTACAGCTCATGATTCATACGACGCCGATACTCTCCGTTAACGATGATGGGCCCATATATTTTACGGAGTATTTTTCTCTCGAATACCGCCAGAACCGATTCATCCGCTTGTGTCATAACCCAGGATTCTGAGCCATACTTTAGGACAGGTAGAACCAGTATCTGGTATAGCTGGAGTTTTGTTCGTGGAGAGAGGGCTCTGTCATTGAATCGCTTGCTTAGTCCGTAGTAGCATTTATTTGCAAGCAGGATTCTTCTCCGGATTTCTAGGCTGACATTATTTTCTTTGTTGATGGCGGAGCCTAGGTAGACAAAATTATCTACCAACTCGAAATTATAGTTGTCAACGTTCACGCAGTTTCCCAAACGAGTAGATTCTTTGTTCGTTGAAACCAATAACTTCGTTTTGTCCTCGTTCACCGTTAGGCCCATTTTCGCTGATTCCTTCTGAATACCTGAGAAGGCTGCAGTCACATCCCGCAGTTTTCGACCGATGATGTCTACGTCATCAGCGTACGCGAGTAGCATGTGGCTTTTGTTGAATATAGTGCCACTCGTGTTTACTGCAGCTTTTCTCATTATCATCTCCATCACAATGTTGAAGAGATCGCACGATAGGCCGTCGCCTTGTTTTAGGCCTCGTCTGGTATAGAATGGCTCCGTAAGGTCCTTGCCAATCTTCACTGAAGACTTCGTGTCAGTCAGCGTCATTCCGCAAAGACGTATCAGTTTCGCTGGAATACCAAACTCAGCCATGGCTTCAAGTAATTTCTGCCGTATCGGGCTGTCGAAGGCAGCTTTATAGTCGACAAAAAGATGGTACGTGTCGATCTGTTTCTCTTGGGTCTTTTCCAGGATTTGCCGAAGTGTGAAAATCTGGTCAGTTGTTGATTTTCCAGGTCTAAAGCCACACTGATAAGGCCCGATCAGGTTGGATAACACTGGCTTTAGTCTTTCACATAGCACACTCGACAGGACCTTATATGCGATGGGTAAAAGGCTGATCCCGCGGTAGTTGGAGCACACACTTGGATCACCTTTTTTCAGCACAGGACATAATACGCTTACATTCCAATCGTCGGGCATGCACTCTTTAAGCCAAACCGTGCGCAGGAGCTGGTGCATGCTCGTTATCAGCTCCTCGCCACCGGACTTGAAGAGCTCTGCGGGCAGACAGTCGGCACCGGCTGCTTTGTTGTTTTTCAGCCGCGATATTGCTCTTCTTACCTCGGCTTGACTTGGTGGTGGGCAATCTAAACCGTCGTCGACAATTGGCGTGATAACTTCACGTGCGCTGCCTTCTGGAACCAGCAGCTGCTGGAAGTGTTCTCTCCATATGTGCAGCACACTCTGCGTATCCGTGACCAGATTTCCATCACTGTCCTTACAGGTGGGGAGGCCATTACCGTATCCATTTGCTCTTACTTTCTGGTAAAATTTTCGGGCCTCACCTCTATCCCTGTATCGCTCTATATCCTCGCTCTCCCGTTCCTTCATCTGACGTTTTTTCGCCTAAATAGCTGTCTCGCCCGTTTAACTTTCTCCTTATGCCGTTCCCTAACAGCACGGGTTACAATTGGCTGTAGCGTTGCCATATAGGCAGCATCCTGTTCCTCAGACGCTATGCGGCATTCTTCATCGTACCAGGATTCGTCTGAGCGCCGCTTTTCATATCCTAGCACGGTTGTTGCGGCGGTTGCCATGGAATGCGCAATATGCTGCCACTGTGTATCGGGAACGTCAGAAGTAGAGGCGTTGTTTCGTAAAAGTTTGGAGAGTTGGTCGGAGTAGGCAGTAGCTATCTCTGGGGTTTGCAGCTTCGCGATGTCCAGCTTTCTTTGTGTTTGGTTACGTGCGTTTTTCGCTCTGCTCAATCTTGTGCGAACCTTGGCTGCAACCAGGTAATGATCCGAGCCAATATTAGCACCACGGATCACACGCACGTCCATGACACTAGATGCATGCCTGCCATCAATTACCACATGATCAATTTGATTTTTGGTGTTTTGATCGGGGGATAGCCAAGTTGCCTTGTGGATATCTTTGTGCTGGAATCTGGTTCCACTAACTACCATGTTCCTTCCCGCTGCGAAGCTAACCAGCCTAAACCCGTTGTCTGACGTGTCGGTATGCAGGCTGAATTTACCGATCGATGGACCAAGAACATCTTCCCTTCCTATTTTTGCATTAAAGTCTCCCAGAACAATTTTAATGTCGTGGCCAGGGCAGCGGTCGTATGTTTCCTCTAGGCGCTCGTAAAATGCATCTTTAATCTCATCGTCTTTATCTTCCGTCGGGGCGTGTACACAAATCAGCGTGATGTAAAAATATTTCGCCCGGATGCGAATGGTGGCTATTCGGTCACTTACAGGGTTAAACCGCGAGACCAGGTGTCGAAGTCTCTTGCCGACTATGAAACCACATCCAAATTCGTGTCTTTCTGCATGGCAGCTGTAAAAGATGTCACAGTTCTTTCGTCGTGTGCATTCCTGTCCCGTCCATCTCATTTCCTGTATGGCGGTGATGTCAGCCTTGTATTTGTCGAGGACATCCGCCAGTTGGATAGAGGCACCATCTCTGTAAAGAGTTCGGACATTCCAGGTGCATATCCTTAAATCATGGTCCTTATATCGTTTGCGGGGGTCGTCAACATTTGGGGGGGTTCTTGTTATATTTATTCTCCGTGTTTTCATAATAAGTTTTGTTTAAGGAGAGTGGCTTATTAGGCCACCGCTCCCGATCCTAGTTTCTTGGGGCTGCCAAAGCCACTAGGAGAGCTTGTGTTGAGCTTCAGTAACTTCTGTTACCTACTTCCTAAGACGCATCGGTGGTAGCATGCCGATTAGGTTACTCAACGTTTCGCCTTCTAAATCTAGCTAACTTTTAAGCGGTTGCTTTAAAGTCATTGCCCAGGGAATACTTGGTCTAAGACCGGAAGTAGTTAGCTGCTTGGACAGTGCCGCAAAGGAATCGATTCTGGTCACTCCCAAGTGAGTGACAATCAGTAACTTTCAGCCTCTGGGCAAAGTCCCATTCCCCTACAATTTATTAAATCATATCTACTTTTTTTATGAAATCAGCTTCTGCTTTTCCCATGGTGCCTAAAGAGGGGTAAAAGGTACGACCGACCCCCATTAGTATTTCCCTTCTAACATCTTTTCCGAACATACTTACCCCCTATCTACCCTATCTATTCCGGGATAGGCCCGGAAAATCGGAATTGATATATTTTCCGGAAATAACGAAATTCTCGGGAAATAAAAAATTATTTCTTCTTCGGTTTGTTAAGCAAAGAGGCAAAGAGGACAGTTTTAGATTTGTCGCAACACTTATCAAGCTACTGCTTAGCATCAACTGCGTTTTTTCCTATCAGGAAACAATGTTTTATCACAACCTGAAGTTCACTTATTATAACCTACACCACGCGCACGAACGGAGTAATGGGTATATTCATTTTGTTCTTCCATTTGTAACGAACATAAGAAGGCGTGGTAGGTATGACAATATAAGCATAGGCTCGATAAGGGCTTGACCGACCTTTTTAAATTTTCACCGAGAGAACCTGCGTTAGTTAAAATAGAGTACTTGAATTTTTGATATATCATGTGGGCGTGGCTCCGCCCATTAGACTCTATTGTTGAAACCGCGGGACTATTTCTCCAATCGCCTTGAAACTTTGCGTGGATGCATTCGGCAGAAAAGTTCGTGAACCAACAAAAAATGGGCGGGATTGGATCAGTGGACGTGGTATAAAACTTAAAACTTTAAAAGGCTGTATCTCATGAACTGTAAGAGGTATAAATCTGATATTTGGTATGTGTTGTTGGTATAGTATGAACTTCAGCCAGCGTATGTGGGCTCTACCACGCTTTATTTATATGATACCGTTTTAACAGCCCTAATAATAATCTGACCGTCCTCAAAATTTCATAGTATAGTCGAGATATAACCAGGCTGGCTCTCCGAAAAATCGCCTACATAAAAATCGCCTACATAAAAACCCAAAAAACCCCATAAAAAGTGAACGAAATTTCAAATCAAAAATGAATCAATTTTTTTAGGCGGTTTTTCGTAATTCGTGGGATGGAGAAGGCAAGCACCCACCGCATTCGTCTTGCACTGCAATTTGTTTAAGACAGAGATAAACTAACGGCTGCTTATACTAGACTTGTTCCGTTCTATCTCTGCTGACTTAACATTTGTAAAGAATTTTATGGCCTAAGGAGGGATCACAAGGCCAAAGTTCGTGCTTCACTATATCTGGTTTTCTTATGTTATTGGGCAATATTTCATAAAATTTTGGGGCATAATTTTATTTTTTTGGGCAATATTTCATTTTTGGTATTTGGTCGATTTTTTGTTTACTTCTACCACCCACATTTTTTTTTGGCTATTTATCACTTTTTTGGGAAATTTTTTGAGAAAGGCTATTTGGAACCAAGATGGCAAAAAAGGTCGAGCGGCCGTCCACACTAGTCAATATTTGACTATAATATATTTTTTAGAGAAAAATAAATACAATTTCTTAATCAAACATTGGTAAAAAATATAATTTACTAAGCATTTACTAAGAATCTGACCTTAGACCTCTTTGGGGTACGGGAAATAGTTGTCCGATCTTACGTAAATTTCCGTCATGTAACTATTACATCAATTGAAACATTATTCCGATCGATAATTTTTGAATTTCCGCAAAAAATTTTCCATATATTTCGCTGCCGACCTAGAAAATTATGTAAAATAAACTTCTAATCTCTAAGCGGAGATTAAGTTTTCAGATGACGAATATCGGTCGAAAAATAAGTCCCACCTCCCATACAAATTGCTCCTTTTTTGGGGTGTGTCCCTGCGATCACATTCTCAGTTTAAGAGCTATCCTCTAAGCGGAGATTGAGTTCGAAGATGGACAAGATGGGGCAAATCAAGAAATAGTCCCTTTTTTGAGGTGTGTCCCTACGAGTTTAAAAGCTAAAACAAGCTTCTATCCCTTAAGCGGAGATTGAATTCAAAGATGGGCAAGATCGAGCAAAAACTACTCCCACCTCCTATACAAATACCCCCTTTTTGGGGGAGTCCGTCTGTCTGTCCTTTGGATTGAACCTTAATACAAGAGCTATAGAGTTGATATTTTCTATACAAGCTTATATTCTCTAAGAGTCTGTTATATAACCGATTGAGTACTATAAGTACCTTCCATATAAACTCCTTTTTTTGGGGGTGTCCGTAAGTCTATCACAGCGATTACAAACAATTGGAATACAACCTTCGATATTCTAAGCGGAAGTTGGGTGGTAGGACGAGCGAGATCGGACAAAAACTACTCCCACCTCTCATACAAACACCCCTTATTGAGGTGTTCGTCCGTCTGTCCCCGCTATGAAACTTTAATATAAGAGCTATCGAGTTGAAATTATCTGCATGCTTCTATACTCTAAGAGGCTGTTATGTTCCAAGATGAGTAATATCGTACAAAAACTACTCCCACCTCCCATAAAAATACCACCTTTTTGGGGTGTACGTTCATCTGTCCCCGCTATTAAAACCTTTATTTAAGAGCTATCGAGCTGAGATTTGGTAAACAATATTCTATCTACTAAGCGAAAGTTAGGTTATAGGATGAGCAAGATCGGACAAAAACTACTCCCACCTCCCATACAAACACCCCCTTTTCTGGGGGTGTCCGTCTGTCTTTCCCTGAAATTAAATCTTAATGTACGAGCTATCGAGTTGAAATATTCTATCCATACTTCTATTCTCTAAGAGGCTGTTATGTTCTAAGATGAGTAATATCGTACAAAAACTACTCCCACCTCCCATAAAAATACCACCTTTTTGGGGTGTACGTTCGTCTGTCCCCGCTATTAAAACCTTAATTTAAGAGCTATCGAGCTGAGATTTGTTATACAATATTCTATCTACTAAGCAAAAGTTGGGTTATAGGATGAGAAAGATCGAACAAAAACTACTCCCACCTCCCATACAAACTTCTCTTTTTGGGGTTGTCCGTAAGTGTTTCCCTGCGATTAAATCTTAATATAAGAGCTATCGAGTTGAAATTTTCTATCCATACTTCTATTCTCTATGTTCCAAAAATAGTAATATCGTACACAAACTACTACCACTTTCCGTACAAACTCCCCTTTTTTGGGGTGTACGTTCGTCTGTCCCCGCTATTAAAACCTTAATTTAAGAGCTATCGACCTGAGATTTGTTATACAACATTCTATCTACTAAACAAAAGTTGGGTTATAAAATAAAAAAGGTCGAACATAAACTACTCCCACCTCTCATACAAACTTCTCTTTTTGGAGTTGTCCGTAAGTCTTTCCCTGCGATTAAATCTTAATACAAGAGCTATCGAGTTGAAATATTCTATCCATACTTCTATTCTCTAGGAGGCTGTTATGTTCCAAAACGAGTAATATCGTACAAAAACTACTCCCATCTTCCGTACAAAAACCCCCTTTTTTGGGGTGTACGTTCATCTGTCCCCGTTATTAAAACCTTAATTTAAGAGCTATCGAGCTGAAATTTGATATACAATATTATATCTTCTAAGCGAAAGTTATGTTATAGGATGAGTAAGATCAGATAAAAACTACTCCCACCTCGCATAAAAACTCCCCCTTTTTTGGGGGTGTCCGTCTGTATGTCCCTGCGATTAAATCTTAATATAAGACCTATCGAGTGTAACGACGTTTTCTCCCATTTTTGCGAACAAACATCTTCAGAATTTGCTTCTGACACAATTAGTATAAAAAAGAAAAAAAAAACATACCAAATTAAATCAACAAAATTTCTTTACTAAAACAATTGTAGAAAAAGAAAAAAAAAATACAATCAAGAACAATAGCATTGAGATTTGAACCTAGGCCCTTCCGTTTTCAACTCACATAGTTTCCCCCATACCAAACGGCTCGATTGTATCATAATATAAGAAACATTGATGTTAGCATTGTGATTACAAAATGAAAAGAACAAATTAACAGAGATAAGTCTCCAACAAGTATCCAAGACAAAAACCTCTTTGTAGTTTTCTCGGAGGGGGGGAAACTACACTGGAGTGTATTTCTGCTTCTGTTTATTTCTCTCTTTCTTATACCATCTCGAAAATGTAGCACTACTTTTCTTCCAATAAACTTTGGTTGAAATGGCATCAGCGAAGGCTTCATAGAATTTCAATGTTTAACATTCCATCTTCTTTCTTTTACACCGGCAAGCTGTTAACAAGTAATATCGCTTAATTAGTTATCAAAGTGAATTGTTGATCTTAATCAATACTGAAAGTATTAATTACGCAGTAATTTTATATTAAAAATAGAAAAAAAAGGATTTGCAAGGTTAGTGGTAAAAATATGAATATTAATAAATTTAAAAGCCAATTCCCGGTGTTTTAGTGTACTCGTGTCGAATTGTTGACCTCCAGAAATCCTACAATTACATTGGGAAGAGGGCACAGAAAATAGTGTGTGATAGTTGGGAACAAGGTTCACATAACCACCAACTACACCCAGAGATTTGGGCCAGTTTGGCCTAAATACAAATATTTGGAGTTAAATAAGGACGGATCAGTGTGGTTGGTTTGGAAAATTACGTCATCGCCCAAGGTTATCAAAAGGGCACAGAGGTTGTGGCTTATAAAATCCCTTAAGCTTTTAGACGCTGACAACCGCCACGAGGCCGCCTATAACCTCAGATTGACAAAGCATATCACGTAACACGTAGACCCCATATAATATTGAATTTTAAAGAAAAAAAAATAAAAGTTATAGTGACCACCTTTGACAAAACTAGAAGAAAAGAAAAACAAAACAAATTGAATTATAATGTGTAGAATAATATGGAAAGAATACCATAAATTAATTGAGAAATTTTGTTTAAATTAATTAATTGTAAATTTATGGACAAAATTTAAGCTAAATATACAAAACATGGTCATTATAGAATTTATTTTTCATTTTCATATATAATATTGAATATAATTAAATATAAATTTTTCTTCAGGTGCTACTTTTACATGCATACCTATAATCACAACATGAAATCACACTTTTAAA
This sequence comes from Muscina levida, assembly GCA_964034835.1. Taxonomy (NCBI): domain Eukaryota; kingdom Metazoa; phylum Arthropoda; class Insecta; order Diptera; family Muscidae; genus Muscina; species Muscina levida. Next base: position 34,136,022 of record OZ035883.1, read on the forward strand.
TCTCTGCAAAATCGATTCTGTAAACACTTTAACAGCAACATTACGCTTTTGACATCATCGTTGGAAAAGGTACCTCTTCGAACGTCTCTCTTGACCACGGGTGAGTGATAAATATTAGTGAGAGTTTTAAATGTGTAAAAACAAATTTAAAGATCAAAGAATGCACAAAAAAATAGCACCTTTAACATAACATATATATATCTAAATCGAACTTGACTGTCGCTCTCTGTTAAAATTTAATGTTAACCAAAATTTAAACGACAGTTTGAAAACAATAGCTTTTTTTTCCTATGTTTAAACCTATGAAATCATTCTCTAAAAAAACAGATAAAAATTATAAATCTAATATAAATGTTAAAACTTAAAGTTATTATAAATAATGTATAATTTAATTAATTTTTGGAATAAATAATCATTAATAAGATGAATTGCTAATAAGGAAATTAAGCGTTTCCCTAATGTAAGTTAAAGCGAGTGGTCGATTATGAAAGGGTTCCCATATAATGCATAATAAGTCTGCAGGAACATGGTTGGGAGGGTTAAGAGACTAGGATTTTCCAAAAAAATCTGGAAATCCACAATTTTTTTCGATAAGATTCAATGATGTTAATTCCATTTTTTTTTTTCCATATACGGGGTAGTTTATTTTGTTGTTTTAATAAAAAAAAGAGGAGTCTTTAATATTTCTTCTAGTGGATAAGTACGCAATGAGTAAGACCGAACCCCCCACCCGACTGTTAGCTAGTTAGCAAATTATAAGGCTCCCACAGTCTTACAAAAGTTGCATAAATTCACCATAAATACTATCCAGCATTATGACCAAATATTGCTCAGGTCCATTACACGAGTTGTAATTTGCTATCCATGCTTTTATTCTCTTAGAGACTGTTATGTTCCAAAATAAGTAATATCGGACAAAAACTACCCCTTTTCTGGGGGTGTCCGTCTGTCTTACCTGCGATTAAATCTTACATACATACTACTACATATAAAACTCCGCCTTCATATTAATATTCTCAGCATACATAAACTTTTCAAGCCCAGTGTTTGAAATTTAAGTGAAAAATTATTGGCAATAAAAAGATTTGACCGGCTAAAAGTCCTCCTGTGATACAAACTCGCCTTTTTTGAGATATAAAGTTTAATAAAATAAAGTTGTATTGCAAATCACCTAACTAGTTTTCATTGTACACCAAAACAGCAGAGGTATCGTCACTTTGAGAACAATAACGTGAGAACGATTAAATGAAATGCCATTAAATTTTGACAATATTCCACCTAAGGTTAGCACTCTAAGATATAACTGTTGCCCAAAAATATCGTCAACTACACCCAATGGGTCGGTGGAAGTGTGTTGCCACATCTGTACCGTTGGACCTAAATTCTTTCTGTAGCAAAGCTTTGTGTTCACTGTAACAGCATATTCTCTTGGATTTTCTTAAAAGTATGGACCAAACCTTGGGAAAATGCAGGGGTTTGGTGCATCAAGTAAGGATAAGTGGTACTCCGATACCTGCAATTTTTTGCCCCGTCTGAGAAAAAAAAACTGTTGGCGAAGTTGGTGAAGCGATCTAGTTGTCTAGTTGCTATCGACAACATCGAGGGGGTCGTTGATGAAAGAAAATTTAGATGACCTAAGACAGGAACGAACCATTAACCTTTCGCATAATAGTTGCATGTTCTAACCATAATTCCATACTTATCCGACATAGTTTCTATTAAAAAAAAGTGGTCTTTGCAACTTACGACGGGTCAGCTAGAATATCTATATAGTGACGCAACAAAAATTCAATACAACAATCGAACCACCATACAAATTTCACGTATTACAGTTCATGTCATTCGCAATCATTTTAGGTAATCAAACTAGCCTCATTAAAATAATAAGCAATAAATGTTAATTGGTAATTTCACTAGACAACGTTTTATTTTTGGCATGCACTAACACCTATAGCACAATAGCTATTTCCTATATTTTCCTCCCAAATACTTAAATCCCAACCGCGACTCTTGCACACGTATTACCTTACATAACAATTGAGGATTTCCGAGCATTTCCAATTGTGGCAAATGTACCATAAAACTCTTAAGATTATTAGCAATAACAATGCACGTAGCAACAATTGCCGCAGAAAAGATACAAACGCTCTCATATAAACTCTGATACAACAAATCGTACATATTCAACCAAATGGAGCGCGTAATTGAATTTAAAATTTATTGCAAATGATTTGAAATTCTTTGTTGGCTGTTCGTTAGCTGTTTTTGGCGCTTTTTTTCTCCAATTCCGTTTATAATTTCGTTAGAATCTGCAACACAAATCGAACACAACAATGGACGGCAATAACGAAAAATACAAAGCAACAAAAAAAATCAGTACTAAAAATTATAGCCCAATTACAAAGAACTGCAACTATTAAATTGTTTCGATATTATCATTATAATGGAGTTTCAAGAAAACAAAATTAAAGTCATTTTACAGACGGCGCAAGATGAAGCGTTGTGTGAGATACGTGCTAGACAAGTTTTTAGATCACAGTTTGTGTATTGTTTTTTTTTGCAACATTAAAAGAGGAAACTCCGAGGAGTTAGAATCGTATGAAAGCACAAAAGGAGTAATGCTTAATACATATATCTATTGGCAACTTAAAGTGATTAAACAAATTGTATGTATACTAACTGCTACGACAATGCTGTATTTTAATGTAATTCTAATATAAATTATACTATTTCATATACATTCATCATATCTATAGTCATAGTACCCAGACCAGAATGGTCGCCACCCTACTTACCTTTGATTTTGTGTTGGTACTCAAACTTTTTTCAATCCTGATGATGTCTTTCAATGAATGACGCAATACTGAAAAATAAAAAAAACATTAACTTTGACAATAATTAAATAATTTAATTAATCAACAATTCTGTGGCCGTATGGAAAAACTAGGTAACTCCACTTTTGCGAAAATTGAGATAACACCAAAAATAGAGACACTTATTATCACTCTGTCAGATCGAAATTTTAAAATAGTTTGAAAGTTTTAAAGTTATTTGAAAAACGAAACTAGGTATATTAATAATGAAGATATTTAGTTTTTCCATACGGCCACACAATTATAATATAGCTAATATCAATATAACGATTTTTTGTTGTACGTGAAATCTCCAAAATAAGGGGACAATACTTAACATACGTATTACTTACTTACTTACTTAATTGGCCCATTACAACTTACGAACTTGGTTCATTAATTTGAGGCCTGAAGTATTAAAGAATTCCACACGCCTCCGTCTTCTGCGTGCGTTCTCTACTTAGTCCTACCAGATGGTGGCACGTCACCAACCACTTGGTCCATCCAAAGAAGCTTGTGTCTACCTGATCTGCGCCGTCCTTCAGGTTCGCCTTCAAACACCTTTTCGCTGGAGCATTCACATCCATCCTGGCAACATGTCCCAGCCATCGAAGTCGTTGGATTCTGACTCTTTTAGCTACGTCGATGTCGTGGTAAAGCTCATACAGCTCATGGTTCAACCGATGGCGAAACTCGCCGTCGATACAGATGAGCACATATATATTTCGGAGTACTTTTCTCTCGAATACTCCCAGGTTTTGTATATCAAACAGAACGGATAAAATTAACAAGTGGTATAGCAGTTTCTTAGTATTCCGAGATAAGGTGGTGTTACTAAAGTGCTGCCGAAGTCCATACAAACATCTATTGGCTAGCACTATTCTCCGCTTAATTTCTTGGCTGACATTATTTTTCATGTTGACGGAAGATCCGAGGTAGGTAAACTCATCGAATGCCTCAAGACAATAATTGTCAACGTTCCCGGTGCGTCCTCATCGAGAGGACTCTTTGTTCGTCGAAATCATTGTTTTTGTTTAGTCCTCGTTGACTGCTAACTCATTTTCTGGTGATGAGAAAACTGCAGTAACATCCAGCAGATTTCGACCAATGATGTCTATATCATCGGTATATGCTAGTGGCATTTGGCTCTTGTGGAATATTGTGCCAGACATGTTGACACCAGCCTTTCTCATCACCTTCTCCATACCTATATTAAATAGTGTACAGGACAAGATATCAACCTGCCTGAGACCTCTTTTCGTGTTAAATAGTTCAGAGTGATTCTTACCAATCTTAACCAAGGATTTGGTGTTTTTCAAGGTACATTAGAAAAGTCGAATTAGCTTTGCAAGAATATCAAACTCAGACATGGCTTTATATAATTTACTCCTTATCGGAGAGTCGAAGTCAGCTTTGTAGTCGACGAAGAGGTGGTAGATGTCGATCTGATTTTCATGAGTTTATTTCCAGGTTTTGTCGTAAGGTGAATATTTGATTCATCGTAGATTTACCAGATCTGAGGCCGCACCGGGACCGGCCGTGGCATAGTGGTTAGAACACGCGACTACCATGCGGGAGATCGCAGGTTCAAACCTAGCTCCAGTCATCTTAAAAGAAAAAATAAATAAAATTTTCTTTCATTGTCGGCTCCCCTCGAATGTTGTTTGACAGCAACTTCGCAGTATTAAGCGTCGATTCAATCGTCGTGTCTAGTAAGAGCTTCTCAAAACAGTGACGTTCGCATTCGTCGATAAATAAGTAGGTGCCGTTAGTTGTGAATCTAAAAATAGAAAGCGTGTTAATTCACAACAACGCGAGAAGCTATCCCATACCTCATTCATGGGGTGCAAAGGGAAATTAAGTTTTTTTTTAAGAGGCCGCACTGATAAGGTCCAATTAGTTTTTTTAGAATTGGCTTTAGACGTTCACACAATATGCTCGAAAGGAACTTGTACGCAATTGGTCATAGACTCATTCCAATGTAGTTCTAACATTTACTACGATCTCCTTTCTTGTATATGGGACATACAAGACTGAGACTCCAATTCCCAGGCATGCTCTCCTCTAGCCAGATGTTCTCGATGAGCTGATGCATGCTCCTAATCAGCTCCTTCCCGCCTGCCTTAAACAGTTCAGCAGGGAGACCTCAGCTCCAGCCGATTTGTTGTTTTTAAGGCGGGATATAGCCACACGTACCTCGCTATGGCTCGGAGGTGGACAGTTAAAACCATCGTCATAGATTGCAGCGGGGTCTTCTGGAGTGGTGAACGTATCTAGTTAATTTCTGAAATTATCTCTCTATATCTTCAGAACGTTATCCGGGTTCGTCACTGACCATCAGCTGACCATCGCTGTCATTGCAGGAGGGCAACCCTGTTCCACGCATTCTCGCCTTAACTCTCTGGTAGAATTTTCGGGCTTCCCCTCTACATTGGAGCAACACAGATGAGTAGCTTCTCGTCCCTTTCCCTGTTCCGTTCACGAACAGCTCGCGTTGCCATTGGCTGCAGTTTCGCCCTGTATGCAGCATTCGTTTCTCTCGTGGCACTGCGACATTCATAATTGTACCAGGCATCTTCTTGAGACGTTTCTCGCAGTCCGTTCTATGAAGTCGGCTATATATTGCCACTGCGAGGTAATATTATCAGGGGGTGTAGCATTCTGTAGCAGTTGAGTTAGGTGGTTGGAGTAGGCGTCGGCTACCTCTGTGGTCCGCCGTTTACCGATATCCAACTTTCGTTGTGTCTAGTTACGTACGTTTTTCGCCTATGCTTAGCCTTGTGCGTACCTTAACTAGGGTAAGGTAGTGATCGGAGTCAATGTTCGCAGACATGATCACTCGTACGTCCGGAACACTCGATGAGTGCTTTCCAACGACTACCACGTGATATATCTGATTCCTCGTCAATTGATCTGGAGATAACTATGTTGCCTTATGAATATTTTTATGGTCAAATCTAGAGCTGCTTACTACCATATTTTTTGCCGCAGAGAAATCAATAAGTCTGATGCTATTGTTCAACGTTTCGTTGAATTTTCCGATGGTAGGCTCAAATGCGGTCTCCCAGCCTATTTTAGGATTAAAATCGTCTAGTAGAATTTTGATGTCATGGTTTGGGCTACGGCCATATACATTTGCTAGGCTCTCGTAGAACTCGTATTTGTCCTTATCGCTTTTCACTTCTGTCGGAGCATAGGCACATATAAGTGTTATGTGGAAAAACTTTGTCTTGACTCTTATGGTGGCTATACGTACACTCACCGGGTGGAACCTAAAGACTAGGTGTCGCAGTCTCTTGCCAACCACAAATCCACATCCAAACTCATGCTTTTCCGCATGGCCACTGTAATAGATGTCGAACGTCTTTATGCGCGAACACCCGTGTCCTGTCCACCGGATTTCATGTAAATCGGTGGTCGTCAACATTATGGGGGGACCGTTTTAATCTTTTCTTACTTCTTTTCATTGCAATAGTTCAAACGTCAGTGGCGGGTTGCAATCCCAGCGCAACACGTCGCAGTTTTCCCCCTCTGCCAGAATTTTATTACAGCCGCCCATTCTGGGTCAGACGCTGCCCAGGATACCGCTCGCTCTGAGCCCACGTGCCAGCGTTTAAGGTTTCACCCCTCACAGTTAGCCGTGCCCTGATGGGTGTCAAAGGCACGTTTCCAGGCGTCACCACGTGGAGGTACTCCGTCCGCAGTAGTACCACGAATACGTAGCTCTGTGAGTAGACTTGAAGTTCATTTGGCAAGGATCACTCTGGGTTTGCCAAGTTAAACCGATCAGAAGCTTTACCTTGCATTACACTCCCGACGCCGTATTATGTGGATATTTTTAACCTACAGTTATGTATATAAGGACACAATACATTCTAATTGTTCTAAAAATAATCTTAGAGACATTTTTCTCAACTAATGTTTTCTTATCACCAAATTACAGTAAATCAAACTTATAAGAAATTAAGCCAAAACAGTGTAACTCAACGTTTAAAAAGAGCAAACAAAACAAGAGTGTAACTTAACACTCGTAAAGAGTCGTGCCATACTTCAATCGCTATTCTACCACTGTCAAACCTTAGTTATAGAATTAGATCTTATCATGATAAGATTTAACTTTTTCAATTTCATTGTATACTTAAATTAAAATAGTTTTTATTTATCTTATAAGTGTGCGTTTAAATAGATGCGTTTTAAATTTCACATCCAATTAAAGTTACAAAATTAAGCGATAACGATTCTCATACTCCCTAACCTATGCCCCACCATTTGATTCCACTAGTTCTGTCTGTTCTAACAAGTTGCATTATATTACAACTTAAACCTTGGGGAGGATAGAATACAAACATCTTTATTCTATGCAGCTCTGCTCTCTTCTTACTCGCAAGTCAACTTCTTTTTTTCCCCTATGCTGAGTAATTTTAATCACGACATTAAAAGTTTAGTTCAACACAATGTTGTAAGTTGTAAATTCTGTATATTTTGCATTAACAATAGCTCTAATAACGAGGAGTTGAAATTATCAACGAACCAAGAAGCGAAACAAATATTATTCTAATTTAATACATTCGGAAAGAAAAAAACTCACAAAGGCACAAAACGTTAAATTAAATATGAAAATGTGGTAAAAGCAGCTAAGAACATTGGCGGCGACGCCAGCGTTTTGTGTGCACACGACAATGACTGGCTATCATTTATAGTGAACAATCGGTGTGTTTTTTTGCTCAAAACGGTTGGGGAGCTTTGGTAGACATTGATGTGCTCGAATAGCAATTAACTTGGGAGTCGATTTGTTACACCAAACATGAGATGACATTTTTATTTTTCCTTCTTTTTTAACAGCAGGAAAAAAAATGCATCTATCCATGGAAAAGAAATTCATCGCTCCATAGATAGTTCGTCACATCAAGTTTAGATAACAGCCCTTTCACCTAGTATATCCAACGATGTTTTGGTCGACCCCTCCTGCGTAGACCATCAAGTTTATTGCCGAAGACTTTTCGAGTCGAAGCATTTTCATCCATTCGTACAACGTGTCCAGCCCAGCACATTCGGTCTATTTAAACGCGCTTGCCTACATCACATAGCTTATGATTCTTTCGACGACGTTACTCGCCGTTAACGATGATGGGCAGTGAAATGTATGGATGTAAAAAATAGATCACGGCAATTTTAATAAGATCGCACAACTATTTTCTGTGCCCCAAAGAGGTCAAAGGTGAGTTACTTAGTAAATCCTTACAAAACCTACTTTTTTTTACTGATGTTATATTAAGGAATCAATTTTTTTCTTACAAAAATGTAGTTGTCAAATATTGACGTGTGTGGGCGCCGCCTCGGTTCTTGTTGCCATATTGGTTCTAAAAAGCCTGGTTATATCTCTACTATACTGTGGAATTTTCAGGACGATCAAACTATTAGATTATAACCCACTACCACCATGGTGTGGGTGGCTGTAGTTCATACTGTGCCAGCATCTCTTGAAGACTTCCAGAATAGAATGATCCGCTTGTGTCAAGATACAAGACAGGTAGGGTCAGTATCTACCAGAGTTGGATATTTGTTTTCAAGAGTGGGCTTTACCATTAAATCGCTTGCTTGCTTAGCTAATAGTTCTAGCGGTTTGCAATCAATACTCATCTCTTGATTTTAAGGTTGAATTTATTATTATTGTTTACGATGGAGTCAATGTAGACAAAATCTTCTACCACTTCAGCGAGTAGACTCATTGTTCGTTGAAACAAATAACTTGGTTTTGTTCTCATTAATCACCAAACCCATGTCTGCCGACTGCTTCATAATGCTTGAGAAGACTGCAGTAACATTCCAAAGGCCTGGGTCAGTCAGTGTCATCCCGCAAAGTCGTATTAGCTTTGCGGGGAAACCGAACTCAGTCATAGCATCAAAAAATTCCTGTCGTATCGGACAGTCGAGTGCAGCTTTGTAGTCGATAAACAGATAGTAGGTCTCAATCTGCATTTCTTGGGTCTTCTCTAGGAATTGTCGTAGTGTGAATATCTGGTCGGTCGTGGATTTACTAGGTCTAAGGCCACACTGATAAGGTCCAATCAGATTCGCCAGAATGGGCTATAATCTTTCGCATAACACACTAGACAGGACCTTGTGTGCAATGAGTAAAAGGCTAATCCCGCAATAGTTGGTACACACACTTGAATCGCCTCCTAGCCTTGCGATCGCCGCTGTTCTTGTTTTTTATTTTCTTTGTGATTTCATAATAGATTTTTTTTTATTTAAGGAGACTGGCTTATGTGGCCGACGCTCCCGATTATAGTTTCTAGGGGCTGCCAAAGCCACTAAGAGAGCTGTTGTGTTGAGCTTCAGTATCTTATGTTACTACTCCCTAAGACACATCGGTGGCAGCATGCCATTTAGGTTGCTCAACATAGCGCCTTCTCACATTTGCTACCACTGACAAAATGTTCAGTGGCATGGCCCGGGAGAGATTCTGGTTATTCCCAAGTGAATAACGATCACTAAACTTAAATTTGAAAATCATTCATTACCTATGTGCATAAGAGATCTTAAATGTCCATCGAAGCAATATTAATATAAAGGGCTGACAATCGAGTATGTTATTTTTTCCATTTAACCCATTATCTTTATTTGTCACATACAAATTGTTGCCATGGCAATCTATCTCACTCTTACTGCAACACAATAAAACTGTAGTAAAACTTGTAGTAGTGTGAATAAAACACACTTAATGTCCTTACAAAGCATACTAGTATTACTACTACGCATCTTACCGTGTATCTATGTGCACAAAATATGCGAAAGCGTGTGACATCAACAGGTGCCAACGGCAAAAAGGAAAAATCGCAAGTTTCTTTTTGGTTTTTTTTTCTTTTGCTGTAGTGTATTTTGGAAAAATTGTATAAAACGTTATGCAAATATCTTTATTTATGTTTATTTTCATTTCATCTTTATGCTCTTGTACACAAAGAATATTTGCATTTCAATTTGCATTTCGCCCCACCGCTCCACACAAGGATCTAGGCAAACACACACACACACTCGGATGCACGTAATTCAAAAGGAATCCTTTTCTAGATTTATATGTCATCTCACAGAGAATATATGAGAGAATTCTGTCGCAAGAAACGACGGATGATAATGACTCCCTCATACACTCAGTGTATCCGTATAAATTGTCACATTTCTTTTCCTGTCTCCTGCAACAGAATTCATTCATACGAACACATTTATGTTCTTGTTTTTAGTTGATGCTGCTGCTGCTGTTGGAGTTGTTGTTGTTGTTGTAGTTATGTTTGCTGCTGCTGCTACTCTAGTCTTCCTGGAGATGCAACCATATTTTTATGCTAAAATCCATTTAATGTTTATGCCACTTGGTGGCATGAAGCGCATAGTGGCACACACTTACACATGCACACACACACACACACACACTCATCAAAACATCATAAACATGTTAAGAAAACTTGAAAACTTCATCATGTTGCAACGCAAAATCAAGTTTCATGAAAATGTTTTTACATATGAATGATGGTGTCATACAAAATGCAAATGAGACGTCAGAGCCAACAGTTGGAATATCACAAGAGCCAGCACAAGAGAGAGAGAGAGAGTGTGTGTTAGAGAGATGATAGAGACAGAGCTGACGCTAAATCCTGCTGAATGTTTAAATTATTATTAGCTTCCATTTTTTCCAAGGCGGTAAACAAAAACTTGAATAAAATTGCAAAGACGGCGAATAACAAGTTGGTTAAGAAAGTTAGTTTTAGCTCTTAAATAAAATGACAGCAAAGTAATGAGTGAGTCATTTGCACACATAAATGTAGAATTTGGTTTTTAAATGAAACTAATTAACCAACTAATGAGACGACGACTCCTCAGCTAGCAGCGGGGTGAATTGAAGTTGCTAAGATGAGGTGCAAATTAAAACATAGATATATTTGCATAGCAATGATACAAAAATAATATGATGGTTTTGTTAATTGACACTAAATACGATTTAATTTGGAAATTATGTGATGCGTCAATCTTCCATTAGTTACTAAGTTGAGATTGATGAAAATTTTGACAGTGTTGGGGGTTCTTAAATAGAGAGTTTTCTTATCGGTATATATTTTATACCCTTCACAACGTGCACGCATGGAGAAAGGGTATATTAAGTTTGTTATTCCATAAGTAACGTCCAGGTGGTAAGGTGGTAAGACAATATATATCGTTGGTATACTGCGTAAACTGACCAACTCCAGTTTAAAAGTTAAGAAAAATAAAAACTTTTATTAAATCAATTATATGTTCAAGATAATTTATCTCTAAATCATCAAAATGAAGTTGGTCAGCTTACGCAGTATACCAACGATATCTATCTATATATATAAAAAGCTTGGGTGACTGACTGATCACTCCCCAGCCCAAACGGCTAAAGCTAGAACTAAAGCTGGAAGGAGGCAAAATAGGCGTGGCAATTTTGAAATGACTGTATCTTTTAAGCCATTATAAGTACGAAGTCGAGATTTAGCACATATATCGGTCGTATAAGAAAAAAATACTTTGTTTGTAGAAAGTGGGCGATGACACGCCCCTTTTTAGAAAATCGTTATATGGGCCAAATAAATGGACCGATTGCAAAACATAGTTGGACAGTAGGGTGGGGCACCGCCCACACAATCCGAAATTTTAATCGGTCATATCTCCCGAGCCATCAGAGGTATGAAGATGAGATTTGCTACACATATTCATGGTACAAGGAAGATTGCGTTTCGCTGGGAAATGGGCGGTGCCACGTCCCTTTTGAAAAAATCGTTATATCGGCAACATAAATGGACTGATTACAATAAAATTTTCACTGTTTATTTGGCCTTTATCGTACGCTACATGAAAACATAATTTAACAAAGGGGCGTGGCACCGCCCACACAAATCGAAATTTCAATCGATCATATTTTATGAGCCATGTAAGGTATGAAGATGAGTTTTGCTACATATATAAATGGTACATGGGGGATTAAGTCTCGCTGCGAAATAGGCGGTGCCACGCCACTTTTGGAAAAACTGTTATGTTGGTCATATTAATAGAAATTGCTTGACAAAGTGATTAGGTGAAATGGATGCAGATAGGATGATGAATTTTGGGGATGGTTGTTCCTCTTTTCGAGTAAATGTCAGCTAAGAAAAGATTTTTGGAAATTCTTACTTTTAGGGATAAAAATTACCAAAAAGGGATAAAACTTACACCATCACCGAGATCAATCGACTAATGCTACAATCGCGAAAATGCTGACTATCAAATTGTATTGAAGCTTTCTTTGAAGTCCGATATTTATCGGTAAAAAAAAATGAAAAGAGATAAAAATTCACTGTCGCACAGAACAAACTGCCAATGATATAAAATAATAATATGGATAAAACAGGTACTAAACGGCTAAAGGTATAGTCGCAAAAATTTAAGAGAATATTTAGTTGTGCGATGTGAAGTAATTATTCGAAATTCGTTCTTTAGGTGTAAAAATACCCAAAATGGAATAAAACAGGTACCATTGCCCAGACCAATAGTCTAAAGATAGATTTACGAAAATGTATATTGAATTGGTCCCTTTAGAATTAGAAAGCCGCCATATGGGGATTTTGGAAATTCGAACATTTAGGGGTAAAAAGGCCGAAAAGGGAAAAACTTGGTACCATCACCCAGACCAAACGGTTAATGCTCTAATCGTATACGGGCATGTTTCCTATAGAATTAGAGAGGGTACCAGTCCATTTTAGTTGTGCGATACGAAAGTATAATTTGAAATTCGTACTTTTAGTTTATCTTTTAGTTTACCTGTACTACTTAAATACTTAAGTAGATCGGGTGAAGCAACGCAAGCCGGGAAAGCTAGTATATATATATAAATGATCAGAGTCGAATTCTGAGTCGGTTTAAGGTTGTCCGTCCGTCTGTGTGCCACTGCAATTGCATTTGTAGTTAAAGAGCCTCTAAGCGGTAGTTAAGTTTTAAGATGATTAAGATCAGACAAAATCTACTTCCACATTTTATACAAACTGCCCTTTTGGGTTGTCCGTGTGTCTGCCCCCGAGACTGCAGCAGTAATCTAAGAGCTATTGAAATAAAAATTTAGTATACAGGGTTTTATCCTTTAAGTAGAGCTTAAGAATGTACAAGATCGGACAAAAACTACTTCCACCTTACATACAAACTCACCCATTTTGATGTTGACAATTTCAGAAAACATGAGTTTAAAAAGAATTGGTTTATTCACGATCACTCAGCCATCAAAAAGTTGGAAATTTCTTAATGAAACTCTTGGAAGGAATCAGGAAAAAGTTATTACAGTCAAAGATGATGATGGAAGATTAATAGAGCATGATACTGAAAAAGCGGAGGCAATTAATAAATATTTTTTACAGTCTATAAGTGACTTAAAAGCACAAATTGTACAATTACCTAATGATAGTCATAATTTATTTTCTTCAGTTATTAGGAGTGATAACATATTCCGAATGACTGAAACATCAACCAGTGAAATAGAAACTTTAATCTCTAATTTACCTATTCGTAAAAGTCCAGGCTATGATAATATTTCAGTAATGATTTTACATAAAAGTAAGCATTGTATTGCACCACACTTAGCAAATATTTGCAATAACATGATCAATAGTGGTACGTACCCAAATGTTTTAAAATACATAAATGATTTCAATTCCTAAAGAAAGTAAAGCCTCAACGGCAGATAAATACAGGCCTATTGCAGTTCTATCGTTAATCTATATATATTAAAATGAAATGGTCGTATGTCATACCATCACTTGAGAACGGCTGGAGCGATTTGGATGATTTTTTTTTTATTGGATTCGAAATTTTCCGTAGATTGTTTGTGTTGAAAAAAAATCAAATCCAGGTGGCGCTAGGGTGGATTTATATCGAAAATTTGAATGCATGTACCAATTCAACTGAAATTCAGAATGAATATTCGTTTGATCATGAGAAAACATTTTATGTACAAATGGACCCGGTAGGTGGCGCTGGGGTCGGTTTACAATCAAAATTTTAACGAATGGGCCGATTTAACTGAAATTCAGAATCTATGTTTGTTTGATCATCAGAAACAATCGTATGTACAAATGGACCCGGTAGATGGCGCTAGGGTGGATTTATATCGAAAATTTGAATGCATGTATCAATTTAACTGAAATTTAGTATTTATGTTTTAGGAACCTTGAGAAAATTTTTTGTGTATAAATTGACCCGGTAGGTGTCGCTATGATGGAATTATAATGAAAATTTTAACGAATTAAACAATTTGATTGAAATTTAGAATGTATATTTGTTTTATTATGAAATTTTTTTTTGTATATATGGACCCGCAGTTGATTTGGCTGGGGTTGAATTATTTCGAAAATTTATATCGATTGTCCGATTTTACTTAAACTTAAAATATATGATTTTTTTGGCATGAGAAAATTTTGAATATCGATTGTCCGATTTTACTTAAACTAAAAATATATGATTTTTTTGGCATGGGAAAATGTTGAATGTATGTTTGGAACCAGTTGCCGGTGTTTAGCTTATGATACACTTAATTTTTACAATGTCATTTAGTCAGTTTTTTTAACATCATAGGTATTCAAAAGTCTATACATATAAAAAAAGATGTACATTTTGATGTCACCACTAATTGTGAAAACGGTTGACCCCATTTGACCTAAAATTTCAGTGAAAGTTGGGGATTGGCTGTAGATGGTCACCTAGACCGCAAAAAGGCTTAAAGAAGAATGACTATCTTTTATAATGGCGCACTTCTACAGAATTAGAGAGTTTCACAAAGTGGTTTTTCCCATTTCGAAATTTTAGGGGACAATAACGAAAATAGGAATAACTGTTGATATCACCCAGACCATACGGTTAATGGGGTTGCTGAGCCTAATGAAGGCATTTTTGGAAATTCGTACTCATTAGGATAAAAAGGTACAATCACCCAGTACACCAACGCAGAAAGTTCTATGTCAGTCAATCGGCTTTAAAATTTGGTTTTAGAATATGTGCCTATCAATAAGTAAGTTTTCATCACATCATGGACGACACTGCTGATCCGTTTTAGCAATTCTTATAATAATATAAAATAATATTTAAGATATATGAAGAACAGAATTTGTCCGGGAAACCTCGCCCTTTAAAATGAAATATTTTAGAGGGCAAAGAAATAAACCAATCGTTATTAGATTTCAACTACACTCAACTTATTTTACAAAAATTTGGAGGCAGTACGAAGTCTGCCGGGCCAGCTAGTAAATAATATTTTTGAAAAAAATCATATTTAGTCAGATTACGGCTCATTTGGAAAACAATCGTTTACTGAGTGCAGCACAGTATGGCTTCAGAAAAGGATGTGGTACAGAGGAAGCAGCAGTTAATGTTGTGAACTCTATTTGTAAATGTTTAGATGATGGAAATAAGGGTGCTGTAGGAGTCTTTTACGATTTTTCTAAGGCGTTTGATCTAATAGATCACCACATTTTGCTCCAAAAGCTCAGGTACTATGGAATTCGTGGAGGAGAGCTTTCTCTTATAGAAAGCTATTTGTCCAATCGTCAGCAATTTGTGGAGG
This sequence comes from Muscina levida, assembly GCA_964034835.1. Lineage (NCBI taxonomy): Eukaryota > Metazoa > Arthropoda > Insecta > Diptera > Muscidae > Muscina > Muscina levida. The sequence goes on from OZ035883.1 coordinate 34,151,469, forward strand.
TTAATCGGAAGCGTAGCTCTCTTGGTAATGTTAAATATGGAGTACCCCAAGGTCCTCTCCTCTTAAAGATATATCTGAATGATATTGATAACCTACAGCTATCGGGAAAAATGTTGAACGTGATGCTGCCATAATTTGTGAATTTGCTAGAATTAATAAATTATTTCTAAATGCAGGTAAAACCAAAATTATACGTTTTAAGCCATACAGTTATGACAGCACGTTTTCGATATTTGTTGATGGGAAAGAAATTGTGGAGGTGGACTCTGTTAAATATTTAGGACAACACCTTCAAAGCAACCTGTCATGGGACATACACATATGTACTATATGGTACTATATGGTTACAAGAAAAGCAATGGATTCAAAGCGGTTAAAAGAATTCAAAATAAAGCTCTCAAAGTAGTAGCAAATCTTCCTGTAAGAACTTCAACGTTATCATTGTACAATGATTTTTTCCCAACAGTGTTACCATTATATGGACTGTATAAGTTACAGTTAATGATGTACGTTTTCAGGTGTATACATAATATTGGTCACCATACCATATATCTGCCTGTAAATCAGAATTCTTTTAACACACGTAATAATAATAATTTAAGGGTTTGTAAATGTAAATTGGATACGACCAAACAAAGAATTGATTACATTGGAAGTTTTACATTTAACAATTTACCACAATCTTTGAAAAGTATTACGCGTATATCCGAATTTTAAACCTAAATGAGAAGATATTTGTATGAAAATATTGCAGAACTTCTAGCATAATGATTAATAAACATTACTGTTTTTATTTAATATTTATTTTATATTTTCTTCTTTTTTTTTATTCTTTGCAAAACAAAAAATTTAAAAAAAAAACATTTATTTGTAGTTAAATTGTAATTTAAAATGTAAATTAATTGCCAACTTGCCTCTATAATGTCATCGTGACGCTGAGGCCCTTAATAGTATTGAATTGTGTACTTTAATTATATTATTTAATTACAAATTTATTCTATTTATATGTTTGTATTATTTTTTATAATGAAGTACATATCTACATTGAAATAAATATTTAAAAATTTAAAAAAAAAAGTCTCTGGAGTATTTGTTGTAAATATTTGTTACATTTTTTTCCCAATTTTTATGGTTTTTGTTTTTGTAATTGTTTGAAATTAACTTCATATGCATAATTATCAAAAATAATGCAATACTTGACCAAATACTTAAGATCGTAAATACCCTTAATACTTATACCGAGAAAAAGTGAAACGCATTAAAGGGGACGATTTGAACACCAAGTATCCTAAGACAAAATTCGTTTCAAGACTTTTTAGGACGTTTGATCCATGTCAGTCTGTCTCGCTGGCTGACTGGTGGGCAGGATATCTCGAGTAAACCCCTTACTACTGATCGTTATAAAATTTACCAGTATTAACATTTTCCAAAACGAATTTTTGGATTGCATATAGTTCTGCTTGTAGCCCCATCCCTTCTGGTTCATATTTCTCCCATGCGGAATGAGGGATTTTCTAATTTGAGTCTCTCTGATCGTTATTCACTTGGGAATAACCAGATTCTCTCTTTGGAGGTCCCCTAGCAGCTCACAACGTCCAAGAGATCACGTATTCCTCGGTCAATGACATTGAACATCCGTTCAGTGGTAGCAAATATGAGAAGGCGAAATGTTGAGTAATCTAAATGACATACCACCACCGATGCATATTAGGAAGTAGGTAACATAAGTTACTGAAACTCAACACAACGGCTCTCTCATTGGCTTTGGCAGCGCCAAGAAACTAGGATCGGGTGAGGTGGCCTTATAGGCCACTCTCCCTAATAAAAACTATTATGGAAACCAAAGAAAGGAAAAAGACAAGAACGTCGCCTAATGTTGACGACCCCCGCAAACGTTATAAGGGACATAATTTACGGATATGCACCTGGAATATCCGAACTTTCTACAGAGATGGTGTCTCTATCCAATTGACGGTTGTCCTCGACAAATACAATGCTGACATCACTGCCATACAGGAAATGCTGTGGACGGGACCGGTATGAACACGACGCTAGAACTGTGACATCTTTAACCGCTGACATGTAGTAAGAAACAAATTTAGATATGGATTTATAGTCGACAAGAGACTTCAACATCTGGGCCCGCATTTTTACCCTGTAAGTCACCGAATAGCCACTATACGCATCAAGGTGAAATATTTTTACATTACGCTGGTTTATCTACACACCCCGACGGAAGGCAAAAACGAAGACATTAAAGAAAAACATTCCATCAACGTCTGGAGGAAAGATATGACCGCTGCCCTAGCCATAACATTGAGTTGATGTTCTAAAGCCCATCATAGTGAACCTGATTGGAACTTATCAGTGTGACTTAGGACCTGGAAAATCCACAGCCGAGATAGTCACAATACGACAAATTCTGGAGAAGACCCAAGTAATGCAGATCGACACTTACCATCTGTTTGTCGATTATAAAGCAACATTCGACAGTCCGATACGACAGAAACTATTAGATGCTTTGGTTGTGTTTGGTATCCACTTGCACGAAGTCTTCAGTGAAAATAGGCAAAAATCTAACTGAGCCATTTAGACAAGGATTAATGGAGATTATCATGCAGAAACCTGCAGTAAACACGACTGGTGTCATCTTTAACAAATGTTACATACTGCTCGCGAATTCCGATGATATAAATATCATTGGCCGAGAGCTGCGGGATGTTACTGCAGTCTTTTCAAGCATTAAGAAGTGGTTGGCAGAAGTGGGTCTAGTAATAAATGAGGAAAAAATCAAGAACAAGGAGTGACTAACTCAGGCTATAAATCAAGAGACGGGTGTTGAACGCAAACCGCTGTTACTATGCGAATATCAAGCGATTAAGTTACAAAGTCGTCTCTCGACGCATATCGGTCCAAATCTACCAGACACTGATGCCACTTGCCTTGCTCTGCACCGCAGAATCCTTTGTAAAGACCCAAGCGGATCAATCTGTTCGGAAAGTCTTCGAGAGATGAATATTTTGCAAAAAACCGAAACGCTTGGAATTCTTTTCTACGTGCGGCTACTGATGGATGAAATTCTGTTGTTGCTGTTATATAAGAAGATGAAGAAGAAGAAGAAGAGGATTATTCTTAAAGTCGCGTATTGTCGAATGAACAAGAAGCTATATGAGCTATACAACGACATCGACGTAGTCAACAGAGCGAATGCGCTGCCTTGGACACGATGTACGAAGGGATGGATCTGTTTCAGCTCGAAAAGTCTTCGGCAATACACTCGATGGACGGCGCAGAAGGAGGAGACCATAACTTCGTTAGATAAACCAAGTGAAAGAGTTGTTATCTAAACTTTATGTAACGAATTATCTACGGAACCCAAAAGACTGAAGCACTTGAAATTATTATTTAAGTGCGGCTGCTGATGGACGAATTTCTGTTGCTGCTGCCAAATAATAAGAAGAATTGGACATTACTCCCATAACTTCCAAATGAACTACTAGAAGTTTTAAGAATTTGGTCAGTTTAATAAACTTTGTAATGGTAGACAAATTCTCAGAAAACCGAAACCTTTGCGTTACCACTTCTGGTACCTCCCATACAAATTACCGATTTCACCCTGATAGTATTACAAAATTACCAATTGTGGGACTGGCCGTGGCATAGTTGTTAGAGCACGCGGCTACCATGCGGGAGATCCCGGGTTCGATTCCCGCCTCCAGTCATTTACATATTTCTTTCATGTTGTCGACAGAAACGTCGCAGTATAAGTGTCGAGTCAATTGGCATGTTTAGTAAAAGCTTCTCAAACAGTGACGTTCGCATTCGTCGATAAACAAAATAGAAAGCGTGTTAATTCTAATTTTATTTAAAAAAAAGATTGATTTCAATAACTCAAGAGTTAAACAATATCATTCATAGGCTGAGGGTATTTACCGGTCAATTGAACTGACTTAAATTTCTGTACTAAATTTTTTGTTTCACTTAAAATAAAGGTTTTGGTGCAAAGTAATTTATTTTTTTTAGTCCCACTATATAGTAGACAATTTCATTGAATTTGAATAGATTTTTGTTCAACGAACATACCTATTTTATTATGTTGCAAACTAGTGTAAATATCGTAGGTTATGTGACGACTAAGAACCTTCTCATACAACAAAATGTATTCTTGTATACTCTCTAACGTTTTCTGGCACTGTGGACGATGCTCATTCAGTCATCAATTGCAATTGTTTAATATTCATGTTATGCAGCATGCCATTATAATATCCTATCATTGACATTTGATTGTGTGTATCCAAACTTTCCATATATTATGCACATCCTCCTCTAAACTTTAAGCGAACTAACTACACCCTAGCGATTACATGAAATCTCAGCATAAAATTATAATGATAATTCGCAAGTACAACAGTGGCGAGTGGCGTATGAAACGAAATGCAATTTTCGTATAAAAATCTTATAAATTATGTCTAATTGAAACCTAATTCAGTTTCCTTCAAATCAGCCATACCAGCAAAAGCGTGTCTCTGCTGTTTTGCCTTAGTTCATCTTAGAGGGAGGGAGAAGGGAGGCATGAATGAACAACCGCACAAAGTTGCCATCTAAGCAAATCTATAGAAAAAGTTATACTTTTGTAACTATTTAATAATAACAATAATTCTTAATTCTTTATGTAATACTGCAGTCGAATGCGAACTCATCCTTGTACTCGCACACACACACACACATACAAAGGCATACGCTGCTACCCAGCTACCACATTGATGAATGTATGAACTGTATTGAATTGCACATTCAGCATAATACAGAAGTCATTTGATGCAGTATTCTCTCAGCCAGCCAAGCAACCAACCGACCGACAGAGGGACCGGCGGACCGAACGAACGAAAGAACGTATGAGACTATATTCGTAAGACATCATTCATTCCCATTCTTGTAGCAGTTATTCACAAGTACTCGAATACTCGTAATGTGGTAATGTGGTTACCAATACACTGATACACACACACACACACACTCACACAGCAAACTTATGATATCCCTGCATGAGGCTGTGTGACCAACCCAATGGGGGGAGGAGGTTCTGCTTGCAACTGCAGTTGCACAAGCTGTACGTAGTACGTGCGTCTGCAGTAATAACTGCAAATTGTATAAAGTTCTTTGTGAAGGATGTTCCTTGTAAGCGGTTTCTGTGGTTAAATAAGGATGAATTAAGGAAAATTGCTAAGAAAAATCATGAAAAGAAAACTTTTTAGATTTCTAATCAAAAAAAAAAAAAAATTAAATAAAACATATAGAAAAATATAAAAGAAATTCTATACGAAAATTGTAGCGGATATGTGTGGTATTGAATTTTTATCATCAATTTATATTTTCGTGATGTTCTTGTTTAATGTTGCATGTACAATGTTGGATATGTTGTGGTTGACTTGGCATGGACTTGTCCTTGATTGTGGCTAAAATGTATAAGAATAGTTTGGCGTTGCCATCAGCTATACAGAGAATATATCACATAGACTTTGAAGGCACTGTTTATATTTATTTATATGTTCATTAAAATACGCTTTGTATAAGTATAATGTTTTCAGCCACAGTCGGTGCTTGTTGGCTTCGCGTCAGCAAGAAACATGATAGTGAGTGTAACCAGAATCCCGCATAAAGATATCCAACCTGTTTATCCCTTGAACAAAATACAAGAAACCAGATTGATCGTGTGATAATTGATGGAAGACATGTCTCAAGCGTTATGGATGCGAATTATTTAACCACTGTCACAACGACCATACTGGGTTATGAAAAAACTACGCTCAGACAAGCCTTGGTACGGTGAGGAATGTCACGAACTGTCTGAAGAAAAGTATGCTGCATACAAGGCAAAACTGCAGTCAATGGCAACGCGTGCAGTGAAGGAGCGTTATAATGAGAAGACGAGGGAGATGAAATGCCTCATCAGGCGGAAAGAGCGTCTGTAGAAGAAAAGACAGAGCCAGGATATCGAAAACTACAGGGATAGAGGTGAAGTTCGAAAGTTCTACTAAAAGGTTAAAAGCAAAGGTTTGGGAACAGGCATCCCCACCTGTAAGGACATATATGGAGATTTGGTCATGGACACGCAGAGTGTTCTATAAATATGGAGGGAACACTTTCGTATGCTTCTCGTCTCCGAAGCCAGCATAAGTGATGGAATCACGCCAATCCTCGACGTCTGAGTAGATTGTCCACCACCAAATCAAAACTAGATAAGCACCCGCAAGAGCATGGCTTAAAAATAACAAAGCTGCGGGAGCCGATGGACTACCCGCAGAGATTTTTAATGCCGGCGGTAATGAGCTGCCCGATGATTGTAGTGTGAGTGTTCTATGACATGTGCTTAAGAGAGACGATCCAAGTGTATGTACCAATTATCGCGGGATCAGCCTTTTACCCATCACATACAAGGTCCTGGCTTATGTGTAATGTGAAAGACTAAAGACCATTCTGGCAACCTGATTGGAGCTTATCAGTGTATCTTAATACCTGGTAAATCCACGAAAACACAAGAAATGCAGATCGACACCTACCATCTGTTTATCGACTACAAAGCTGCATTCGACAGTCCGATACGACAGAAACTATTAGATACTACGGCTGAGTTTGGTATCCCCGCGAAGCCTGTGATACGACTTTGCGGGATGACACTGACTGACACAAAGTCTTCAGTGAAAATAGGCACAAATCTAACTGAGCCATTTTCTCATGGGTGGCTTTAGACAAGGCGATAGTCAGTCATTCCATCTTTTTAACAGCATAATGGATATGATCATGCGTAAGGCAGCAGTGAACACGATTGCCACCATATTTAGCAAAAGCCATATGCTGCTCGCTTATGCAGATAATATAGATATCAATGGTCGAGGACTGCGGAATGTTACTGCGGCCTTTTCGAGCATTTAGAAGAAGTCAACAGAAGTGAGTCTGGTTTTTAATGAGGACAAAACCAAGTTTTTGTTTTAATGAATTAAGAGTTTACTTGTTTGGGACGCTGCGTGAACCTTGACAACTATAACTTTGAAGTGGTAGGTGATTTTTTCTGCATTGGCGCCGCCGTTACAAAAAAAAAAAAATAATGTCAGCCTAGAACTCAAGAGACGAATATGGACCGCAAATCTCGGCTACTATTCGTTGAGCAAACAATTTAATGACAAAATCCTCTCCCGACGGACAAAGATTCAACTCTCCTGCTCTACAGCGCTGAATCCTGTGTAATGACTCAAGCGGATTAATTTATTCTGGATATCTTTGTGCGAAAAATAATTTGCAAAATATTTGAACCCATCATCGTAAACAGCGAGTACCGCTGTCGAATGAACCATGAGGTATATGAGCTATACAACGACATCGACGTATTCAAGCGCGTTAAAACAAACCCAATGCGCTGGCTTGAACACGTTGTACGAATGGACGAAAATGCTTCAGCTCGAAAAGTCTTCGGCAATAAACATGATCGGCGGCGAAGGCGACCAAAACATTTTTGGATGGACCAGGTGAAAAATGTGCTGCTATTGATGGATGAGTATCTGTTGTTGTTGCCATATAAGAAAAAGAAGTAATGTCCGACGATGCCACCAGCAAATTAACCATACCAAACGGTTGCATTTTTCTGGATATAATGGAGTCTATAGGAGCCGTCAGTCTGAAACCGTTGTCGGAGGTGTTGTCGTAAGTAGACTGAATTTTCCTACTGCTGAACCAAGAGAATCTTCACTTCCTATTTTACATTAAAATGTATCAGAGCTTTAAATTTTAATATCATATGCAGGGCAGCGGTCATATATTAGCTTCAGGCGCTAATATAATGCATTTCATTCAAATTCGTGTCTCTTTCCATGGCAGCCGGCCGTGGCATAGTGGTTAGAACAAGCGATTAAAATGCGGGAGATCACAGGTTCAACTCCTGGCTCCAGTCATCTTAAAAAGAAAAATGTTCTATCATTGTCGGCTCCCCTCGAATGTTGTTGACAGCAACAGTATAAGTGTCGAGTCAATCGGCATGTCTATTAAGAGCTTCCCAAACAGTGAAGTTCGCATTGGTCGAAAAATAAGTAGGTGCCATGGCACCTGTAGTAGATGTCATACTTCATTCGTTATGTGCATCATTGTCCTGTCCATCTCATTTCTTAAAAGCCTTGTATTTGTTGAGAAAAACCAATTAAAGGTAGAACCACTGTCTCTGTATAGAGTTCAGTCATTCCAAGTACACATCCTTAAATCATAGTCTTTATAATATTTACGGTGGTCATCAACATTTGGGGGGATTCTTGTTTTATTCCTTTCTCCGTGTTTTCAAAATAACTTTTTTTGTTTAAGGAGAGTGGCTTATTAGGCCACCGAGCCTGAGTTGAGTTTCTGTAACTACTGTTACCTACTTCCTAAGACGCATCGGTAGCTCCTACTCACATTTGCTACCACTGAACGGATGTTAAATGGCATTGACCGTGAAAAACGTGATCTCTTAGACGTTGTGAGCTTCTTGGGGACCCGCAACGAGAGAATCTGGTTACTCCAAAGTGAATAACAATCAGAAAGACCCAAATTAGAAAAATCCCCTATTCATTGGACACTATTTGTCCAAAATTTTGACCGAAGCTGGTGTTACAGTCAATACAGATCGCCACCGCATCATCCATTATGCTACATATCATTTTCAAATATCGCTTTCAAATATTCGTAATCTTTAGAATACAAAAAATTGTTTTGAATAATTTTAATTAATTTTCCTCTTTCACTGGAATGCTGAAATTATCTAATGAAAAAAGCTTATATGAAATGGTGCACCTTTATCCATGTCTGAAATGTAGGTCGCTAAACTCTCTCTCTCTCTCTCTCTCTCTCTATTTCACTCCAAATCGTTGGTATTACATTTGAAACAATCACTAGTCTACGATTCGTAGACTACGAATCTGGGTACACGACGTAGAATCTTTGGATACTAGTGCTTCCACATTAGCTAGTTTTAGCTACTTAATATGTATTTTGGCATGGACTCTTTTAGTTTTTGATAGACGCATGCACATGACTGAGCCACAAACTTAATTCAATAACGATGAAACATTTCCATTTCGTACTATTATAAAATCATCAATAGTTTTCTAAACGAAAACAATTTCTAAGCTTAAGGCCGAAGATGATTGGTGCTCGTTTGGTAGAGAGCAATTTATTTTGCAGTGTATTCCCAAGCATTTAGTGTTGCAGACACTCACTGCCAATGATAACAATGTTGACATAGTTCTCAATTTTTGATGGGCCATCTTGAGATGGCAGTCGCTTAGCTGTGTTTCAGTGAATCATCATTCTATCATCACTTGATGACGACGACTACGATGATGCTCTGAGGATGATAACGGCATGACAGGATAAAGAAATGAAATGTTCTACACATAAATGTACTCAATTGTTGTCGTCATTTGCTGGCTTTCATATTGAGTCATGTCTATCCGCTATATAACGCATATGTGTTAGTATATTATACGTATATGCGAACGCATATTGCAATCATTAAGGGATTATAATTGCTGTCATTATGATTTTACAATGCTATTTAGTTAATTGTAACCAGGATTGTTTCCGTTCGTTTATGCCATAGACATGTATAAATATAAGCACACACACATAGACATGTGCACATATCTATGCGCACAGTGGCAAAGACTTAAAAAGAAATCGAGCATTGAGATGAGGAGAAAACGGAAGTAATTTGATATATTATCTGCAAATAATGCACTGTTGAAATATAAAATGAAAGAAAAATAAAGCAAAGAAACGGAAACATAATAGAAACTGTCACAGAGAAGATGAACGATGACAGCGGATTTCTCGGAGACAGACTATTAACCCCCTAAGGGAGCATTAACGAGGAACATAGCTCGAAAGGGTATGCAACGATTCCATAGATTATTTTTAAATACTTTCTTAAAAGTCTTTCGAAATAATGCCTACTCCCTTCTGGGTTGATTAATCATAAGGTTCTATTCAATATTCCTTCTGTGTTGGCCCACAATGGTTTAATCTTAAATAATTACACACTTGGCTAATTACACTAGCGACGACATTTTAGAAAAGCGACATACGCCAACAACATTTAAAGCTGCTTTCATCTGCAACATTTATTTGTTGTTGATTTAATTGCTTCTAGCTATGACACAACGTTGTGGCATTGTCTTCATGTTTTGTCAACGCCGTCGCCGCTGTCGTCGTCGTCATCATCTTATAAGGGTTGGATAGAGTAACATCTAAGCCATCGCAGCCTTTGGTGTCGAATAATGTTGAACCAACTTCATTTTCGCATAAGTGAATAAATAAAATGCAATTTACAGACTAATCTAGGATTTCCATTAGTTGAAATTATTTAAGATCATTTGTCAGTACAAACAAAAGAGATGAATTGATGGTATTAAAGAACCGCATAAATCCTGCTTTAAAAGGATTTTTAGAACATTTCAATGTAATTTTTGTGGTGGAACAGACAAATGGCTATGCATGAGATGTTTTCCTTGTCTGATTTGTTAATTGTGGGAAATTGTAAAAGTACTGTCGCCCACAACAATTACTTACAAATGTAACAGGCACAATTTCAATGCGTATTTGAGAGCCGTGGCATAAGGACTGGCACGCCCCACCAAATACGACCTAAAATGAAGCCCCGGATTTTATTTAGAGGAATGATATAAGGTTCATGGACTTTATGTCGCAATACTTAGGGATCTTATGACACAACGCGCATGGACATAAGGTCCATAGATTTTATGACACTTTACCTTGTATCATAAGGTGCATGAACCACCATTTTTTAAATATTAATCTGCATTTTACAGAATCCTAATGCGGATAACCAATCATTGCAACCCCTCATATCCACAAAGGATACTAGTTATACGGCATATCGTACCAGTTTTGAACTAAGAGTCCCTAAAACCACTGTGTGAATCAAACGGCCAAATTTGAAATTTGAGTTTAAAAGCATAAACCTCAGCGTATACAAAGTGATACACTAAGCGGATAGCTGGGTGAGAATTAGTCGGGACCAGTAGCTAAGAAGGTGACTGGGACGTTCTAATAGAAGACGATGGGTATGAAGGTCCTACAAATAAATCTTCACCGAAGTAAGGGAGAATCTGCAACTCACAATCTCACACCTTATATAGCGAATGATGGAGCCTAAAGTTCTGATACAAAAGCCATGAACTCGACGACCAAATATCAGGCATTAATCGCAATACCTAATACCTCTCTTAGTGGCTTTGGCAGCCCCAAGAAACTAGGATCGGGCGCGGTGGCCAAATAAGCCACTCTCCTTAAACAAAACCAATTATTATGAAAACATGAAACTTCCTCCATAAATACAAGGCTGACATCACCGCCATACAGGAAATGTGATGGACGGAACAGGGATGTACATTGACATTTTTATATAACTGCCATGCCGTTTGTTTGGAGTTTGGATGTGGATTCATAGTTAGCAAGAGACTTCGACATTTGGTCTCGCGGTTTAACCATGTAAGTGACCGAATAACCACTATTCCCATCAAGTCGAAATATATTTACATTACGCTGATTTGTGTACACGCCCCGACGGAAGACAACGATTTTAATGCTAAAATAGGAAGGATGATGCTCTTGGTTCAGCAGTCGGGAAATTCAGTCTACACAACAACACCTCCGATAACAAATTCAGACTGGTTAGATTCGTGTCTGCAGGGAACATGGTAGTGAGTGGAAATAGATTCCCATATAAAGATATCAAGAAGGCAACCTTGATATCCCCTGATCAAAACACTAGAAACTAGATTGACCAAGTGGTAATTGATGGAAGGCATGTCTAAAGCGGGGACCGGTCGTGGCAGGATGGTTAGAAACGGCGACTACCATGCGGGAGATCCCAGGTTCAACTCCAGGATCCAGTCATCTAAAGAAAAGAAAAAAAAATTATTCTTTAATTGCCGTCCCCCTCGATGATGTCGACAGCAACTTCGCAGCCAATCGATATGTCTAGCAAAAAGCTTCTCAAACAGTGACGTTCGCATTCGTGGATAAACAAGTAGGTGCAGTTAGTTGTGAATCTCAAAATAAAAAGCGTGTTAATTTACAACAACGCGAGAAGCTATCCCATACCACATTCATGGGGTGTAAAGTAAAATTAAGGAAGTTTTTATGTCTCAAGCCTTATGGATATGCGTGTGATAAGAGGTGCAAATATTGACTCGGATCACCACGTAGTTGCAGCCAAGGTACGGACGAGATAGCCAATACCTACTCCAACCAACTCTCTCCCTAATTCTGATGTTGCCGACACCCAGTGGCAGCATATTGCGAAGTCTATGAAAACTGCGGCAATGGGTTATGAAAAACCACGCTCAAACAAGCCCTGGTACGATTAGGAAAGTTGCGAATTCTCTGAAAAAAAAGGATTCTGCATACAGGGCAAAACTGCAACCAATGCCAACGAGTGTAGTGTCGGAGCGTTATACTGAAAAGAGTTGGAAGATGACACGCCTCTTCTGGCGGAAAAAGCGTCTATGAAAGAAAAGAGAGAGCCCGGATATCGAAAACTACGGGGATAGAGGTGAAGCCCGAAAGTTTTATCAAAAGTTAAAAAGCAAAGGTTTTGGACCAGGGCCCCGAAGGCAGCATAAATGACACAGCAATTACACGACTTAAAAATTACATAGCTGCGGGAGCCGATGGAATGCCGGCAGAGCTTTTAAAAGCCCGCGGTGATGAGCTGGCAACGTGCCTGCACCAGCTCATAAACACGATTTGACTCAAGGGATGCATGTCCGATGATTGGAATCTGAGTGTTTATGTCCTGTGCTTAAGAAAGGCGGTCCAAGTGTGTACCAATTATGGCGGGATCAGCCTTTTACCTATCGCATACAAGGTCCTGACTAGTGTGTTATGAGAAAGACTGAAGCCCATCCTACGGTATGGTACGGCCAGCTATGCCCACCGCTTGAGCTCGCGAGCGAAAACAGCTTCTTGTACTTTAACATGTACACATAAAGAGATTTGTGTTTCTACACATACACATACAAATCAGAAAGCGAATTACATTATTGCTTAAAATGTTTAATGATCTTTAGGAAAATGATTTTTCGTTTACTCAAAACAGCGTTGGCGAGCAAATCGCATACATTGACGTTGGGCATAGCTGATCTATACCATTTGCCTATCAGGTTCCTGATATTGCAATGGCCTGTAACAATTCTACAGGTTAGTCTCAGGTGACTCCTGCATAGGCTAATTTGGAATTTGTTGTATTCAGTCCATAGCGATTTAGCAGTTATACAGTCTGTACCTGAGATCTAACGTCTGCTGGCTGTTTTCCACATACAAACCTACACTAAGCCAAAAAGGCCACAAATGGGCAGGTGAACATCTTCCAGAGAGACATGATCAGCAATAGTACAGCCTCATCTGGCCAATAGGTCTGCTGAGTCATTAAATACTTAGATATAGTTACATCTGCAGACGATTTAAATACGAAATTTGTATGTACTTTTATTTCTAATATTTTTAATTCGAATACGCCCCTTTCATGTTTCCCCTAAACATTCATTGTGAGTCTCCTATGATCTATTACCTTGAAGTCATCAAAACAAAACATAAATACAGATTTTTTCCATCCTTAAAAAACTAAACATTTTTTACACATCCATCAATACAAATGTTGTGAATACCTATCGGTTTCACCCACAGTTAGGCCTTTTGGCAATTACCAAACCGTTTGTTTTTTATTTCTCTGAAATGTTATACATAATATTAGCTTTAACATCTTAACTAGGCAAGTGTTTGTTACATCTTCGAACCAAAATTGATGGTCTTCCCAAATATAGAAGATACAATTTATTTAGACAAAGCTTGGAATACTTGATATTTAGTGCCGTAGTTCGTTTCGTATCGTTTGGTGGTACTACACACACTCTCATGTAATGATGTTTGTAGTTACTTTTGCTGTTTGTCTTTTAACCTTTTGTTGGTAAATGATAATTCATTGTTACCTTATCCCCCAACCTCGCTTTGTAGACACTTTATGTTCTCTCAATGTATTCGCCTTTAGGGGCTTAGGCATCACAGATGGATGTTGCTAGTAGAAGAGTGTGTACTCTAATAGACAAATACATGTGCAAGTGTACAAACTCTTACACATACATATGGAGGATTACTTACTTATTGTTGTACGTAATCCGTTTTATTTTCACCTCGCTCTCTCACTTGAAACTAAAGACTTGTCATAGGTGTGTTTGTATTGGTGACGGCTTGGTTGGTGTTAGTGTGTGTGCCTTGTGTGCATGTGTAGTGGCAGCCGAGTCGTTCTGGTTATAACCCAACGAATCCTAAGTAAATACATTGTATATATTACTGACTGCCACTACTACACTACTACCACTGTCTTAACTAGTGTAGCATAAAGGCACATGGATGGTTACTGGGAATGGCTATAGAGTAAATCTATGATGCTTGGGGTGCAAGTGTTACAGTATGGAAGTGTGTGTAGGTGCCTCTGTGTGACTGATTGAGTGTGAGAAGTCTATGCCTCTGGGAATTGTATTTCTTGGTTTCATGTCATTGTTATTGTTGTAGCTGAGTGTTGGGTTGTTGTCGTTATTTGGGTTTCTTTGGTTTCTTAACATTTATACAATTATTGTTATATTTTGACACTCACAACATCTTAATGCTCGCTCGCTCGCAAGTTGTGTGTGTGTAGAGATAGATGTACGCCCAAGGTGTGTGCTCGCGTGTGTGTGTATGTGGCTTCTAGAAAACTACTGTAATACTAAGTAAATATCGTTAAAGTAAATGTTGCCTGTTTTATCGTCGTAGGTCTGTGATATTGTGCATTCTTACTCGGCATTACTCGGTACAGTGAGTTAGAAGCGCGGTTGTGGCAGAATCAAGTGGAAGCAAATGAAGAGTACTGTTTGTTTTAGGTGCAGCTTGGATTTAAGTAAATGGGTTTAATGAAACGATTGTTCGTTAAACAAAATTGAGGACAGTATTGGGTAAATGATGAAGATGATGAAGTGATGAAATTTTTCTAACACATAGTATTCGTCAAGGATCTCAACCGTGCCCGATCCTATACCTCTTGTATGCCAATGACATGATGAACATTCTAAAAAACAGTACTGCTTATGCTTACGCAGACGACACTGCATTAACCGTATCCCATGATTGCAGTGACACAAATTGATGAATTTTAGGCCCCGACTCCTGCCTCAAACTAGAAAATCACTGATATTTCATAATAATCACCTACGGAATGAATGTACTGCTACCAACAGAATCTTGTTCGAAGACCATTGAACAAGTCGGCACATATGAATATTTGCAAGTTTACTTTGTGTTTACAAATAATTGGCCGTGGCATGATCCTGTCGATTCCTGTCTCAGTTATCTATATTTCTTTCATCGGCAGCACCCTCGATGTTGTCGATGACAGCAACTTCACAGGAAAAGTCTAGTGAAAGCTTCTCAAACAGTTAACGTTCGCCTACATCTACGAACAACTTGGTAGCGTTGTTTCACTTAGGTGACTATTGACTATTATAGTAGAAATCATATTTTTATACCCTCACCCTACTGGTAGGAGGGTATATATCATTTGCTACGAACCAATAGTGTAACACATAAAATGAGTCACTTTAGACCCTAAATTGCTTTGAATCAAATTCGATTCATGATTTTTTAAGTCGTTTAAGCCATGTCTGTCTGTCTGTCAAAACTCTGTCTGTCTGTCAAAATTACTGTCTACTTACGGTAATGCAAATGAGCTACATGGCCACGCCCCCTCTGGTACATCCCACGCGAAATGTATCATTCCACCCAAATTCTGCATTTAATAAAGCTACAACAGGATAAAGTTTTGAAAAAGGCTGGATGTCTAGCCACGCCCCTTCTGGTACCTCCCATACAAATGTATCATTCCGCCCACTTTAGAAATCGAGTAATAATATCAATATATACAACGCGATCGTATCCAATTTCTGTACTTTGTATAGCTATAACTAGATAATGTTTTGAAGAAAAAACTTGATGTCTAGCCATGCCCCTCTTATTCATTCCACCCAGTTTAGAAATCGAGTGATAATATCAAAACAACCAACGCAATCGTGCCCAAATTCTGTATTTAGTAAAGCTACAACAGGATAAAGTTTTGAAAAAAAGCTGGATGTCTAGCCACGCCCCTTTTGGTACCTCTCGCACATATGTAACATACTATTCGGCCCACTTTAGAAATCTAGTAATAATATCAATACAACCATCGAAAGAGTCATCAAATTCTGTATTCTGCTAAGCAAATTTTATGTTTTTACTGAGGGTGAGATTGTATGTAAGTCGGTTTACCGCACTGAGACTTTTTCATTACCCACAGGGGGACTCTTCGCAGACTTTTGGGGAGTATCGCCCCCACGGACTCGAGAGAACCACCAGTGGACATCTTTCTAGCTCTGTAATGCAAAAAGAGGTAGTAAAGGTGGTATTATCGTTACGAGCTCCGACCAAGGAGTCTTAAAATGGTACCACTGGCGGATGGGAGCCCAAGGTAGCGTAGGAACTACCTTCCCAGCCGAATGGATATGGAACAGCTTGTTCTGTGCCTCGTGGTGGCTGTGGTTAAACTAACAGTCACGCCGGTAAACTAAGATTTTGATGCTCGAGAGAAATTGAGCTGGGTATGCCTTGATACTATACGAGTTTCGCATCTCTCATTGTACATCTTACAGATTCTTAGTTGAGTGTACAGCGGTGCACTCTCTGCGTCCTTGGCGAATAGATAGCGCCAAACCTCTAACAAGGCTGTAACAGCGAATGCAGGAACACCATTACGTTGTTACGGACTAATTTCAATATAAAGCGGATGATTATAATTGTGTCAGACTCTTTGAACTCTTACTATCAAGTCGGGCAATAACCATTCAGATTATATGTTTGTTATAGTCCAAATCGTGGTAGCTTTGTGCTACAAAAATGGTGATGCTAGCCGGATGGATGGGGTACCTTTGGTACCTACCACATGGTAGTTTGTTGCGGTCTGCCGTATGGGGAGTTATGCTCCTAGCTGAAGGAGACGAAGAAGTTTAACTGGCAGATTACTTTGGTAATCTGATGGTGAAAGTGGGGTTGCCTGGATGGGAACTTCGGTTCTAGCAGATGGCGGCGTGGAGCTAATTGCAGTTTGCATGAGTGCTAAGGAAGGATTAGTTATTGCCCATATGACTAAATAATAGAATATTAAAAGCATCTAGTAGCAAATAATAACAATGGGGGGCCTTATCGGACGGAGTGCAAGCCTTGAGCTTGTACTTGTCTGTCAGTCTGGTACCCCACAAAAGAGTTATTGAAAAATTTGAATATTTCGTGGCATGTTGAAATTAGATCCGGGCCTTAACAGCGGACTAGTAGTTTGTTCTATTGGAGTGGAGCCCACCATCTGGTCAGGTCTACACGACGATACTAGATGTAAAACACAAACGACTCATGAGACTTTCTCACTTGTTTTACTGTGACTTATTATTGGGAAGAAATTTTAAGTAAATACCATAAATAACAAGTCGGATGTGATTCTGTTCTGCCCCCCTCCCAAATTCTAATGTTCTTAGGTTTTTGTCAATATATCTACAATACAAATCTTTTAAGGCTATGCTCCTATGATCTCCTAATGTTCATACGCTAAGGAGATTTGTTATGTCTTATAACATTGACTTTTTTGCTAATACCCGATACAAATCGATGACATCTGTGGTCATCATACCGACTTCGTGCTTGTGACGTCTGACTTGTACAAATCAAATACTTTCCACTATCCCACTGTGAGGTAGAGACTTCCAGATTGCTGTTTCTGTGTCAGTCTGCTTTTGCGACAGTCGTTAGCAAGACAATCGTTTGGAAGCAGCCTCTTACACACATAACATGTTATATATTTAACTGACAATTTTAGTTTTTTTTTCTACTTGCTTCTCATGTTTTGCTTTTATTTGCTTTGGGATTATGAGTGTTTTCTTCCTAAGGTCTTATTAAATGCCTGACGGCAAAATATACCTCTTACACACATACAAACACTCGCACACACACACACACACACCCCAACATGTAGCCACAATTATGTACTAGGACTGCTGGCAGCAGACGTTCAATGCTGCTTGAAACTTGACAATTTCGTTTTTACCTTTTTAAGTGGGAATGGATGATGATTGAGTTTTGTGGGTACAAGGATATGTGTTTTTGTTGTCTCTTTTTCATTTAATGTATTTGTAGATTTCTGTTGTTTGCTTTTTGTTGTTGTTGGCTTTCACATTTTATTTGATTGTTGTTCTTGGTGTCATAGTTGTTGTTGCTGTGTTACGTTTGCCAATTCTCAATTATTTTTCAATCAACTTTTATGGCGTCCTTAGAATTAGGAAAAGATTATTGGTTGACAATTCAAGTCATTGTAAATCGTTTATTTCTGTATATTTTTCGTTTTGCTGCTTTCTGTTTTCTGTATTTTTGTTATTTTTGTTTTTGTGCTCGTCACATCCAATTCCGTTTTTCTTCATCTGTTTCTAATAGGATAACTTGATAATGTCTTCGACACATGTAGGTCTTTGCAGAAAGGATACACACGTACACGGAGATTGTGAACTTTTATGCGATATCTCTATCGTTGTCTTGTATGTGTGTGTTTGCATGTATGCATGTATATTTTTAGGGAGGCAGAAAAAAAGGACCGGATATTAAAAGATAAAGGAAATAATACCGTGCAAAACAGCAGTAATTACAAAAGTTACTTTTTGACTTTATTGCTGCTTTTAAACAATTCCATTTAATAAGTTCTTTCCTTCGATTTTAATGAGATTGATGTTATCATAAGATTACATTTGATACGATTACTACTACTACTACTCCTACTGCTGCTACTGCTGTTATTATTAAATAATATTTAATTGAATCGCGGGGTCACAATTACGGAAAGGTAAATACTTGATAATTTCAGATAACAACAATGAGTACCTGAATGTGAAGTGAAGAGATATAGTAAGAAATATTAGGGATTATTGTTACAAATGTTGTCCCCACACTGCTCTACCCGCAACTTATGTGTTTGAGGTTGTTCTGTTATACATATTTTTTAATTGGAATTGAAGTTTTTTCTTTACATGGGCATATATATTATCGGAAAAGTTGTTGAATTTTGACTTTTGTGGTCATAACAAATTTTGAAAGCCGGACGCCATAATACGTTTTGGTAACATGACGGAGCGATACGAGTATACTGTGAATAGGATGGAGATGCGGAAAAACGTCTATGAAAGAAATGCGAAAGCTAGGATATCCAAAATTACGGAAATAGATGTGAAGTCCAAGAGTTCTAATAAAAGCTAAAAAGCATAGGTTTTACATTAGGGATCCCCACCTGTAAGGACAGAGATGGAAATCTGGTGACGGACAATAGAGTGTAATGCAAACGAGATCAGCACGGCAATTGCATAAATCTGCGAGAGCCTATGAACTGCCGGCAGAGCTTTTTATGGCCGGCGGCGATAAACACAATTTTGCTCAAGGAATGCTTTCCCGATGATTGAAATCTCAGTGATCTATGTTCTGTACTTAGAAAGGCGATGCAGGTTTCTAACGCAGTTTTGGTCGCCCTCTTCTGCGCCGTCCATCAAGATCATTTTTGAAGACTTTTTGAGTTGAAGCATTTTCGTCCATGAGTACAACATGACCTAGCCAATGCAACCGCTGCACCTTAATCCGCCTGACCACGTCAATACACAGCTCATGATTCATACGACTTCGATACACGCCGTTAACGATTATGGACTCATATATTTTACGGAGTATTTTTCTCTCTAATACTGCCAGAACTGGTTCATTCGCTTGTGTCATAACCCAAGATTCGGAACTATTATCTGGTATATCTGGTTTTTTGTTCGTCAAGAGAGGGCTCTGTCATTAAATCGCTTGCTTAGTCCGTAGAAGCATTTATAAGCAGGATTCTTTTCCGGAGTTCGAGGCTGACATTATTTGTTTTGTTGATGGCGGAGCCTAGGTAGATAAAATTATCTACCACCTCGTCATATAGTAGTCAACGTTACGTAGTTTCCCAAACGAGTAGATACTTTGTTCGTTAAAAATAATAACTTCGTTTTGTCCTCGTTCACCATTTGACCCTGATTTCTTCTGTATACTTGCATTCATATCCCGCAGTTTTCGATCAATGATGTCTACGTCATCAGCGTACGCGAGTAGCATGTGGCTCTTGTTGAATATCGTGACACTCGTGTTTACTGCAGCTTTCCTCATTATCAT
The DNA here is from genome assembly GCA_964034835.1 of Muscina levida. Classification (NCBI taxonomy): domain Eukaryota; kingdom Metazoa; phylum Arthropoda; class Insecta; order Diptera; family Muscidae; genus Muscina; species Muscina levida. Next base: position 34,171,797 of record OZ035883.1, read on the forward strand.
CTCCATCACTATGTTGAAGAGGTCATACGATAGCCCGTCACCTTGTGTTGGCTTCGTCTGGTATGCAATGGCTCCCTAAGGTCCTTGCCAATCTTCACTGAAGACTTTGTGTCAGTCAGCGTCATTCCGCAAAGGCGTATTAGCTTCGTTGGAGCAACAAACTCAGCCATAGCTTCGAGTAATTTCTGCCGTATTGGGCTGTCGAAAGCAGCTTTATAGTCGACAAAAAGATGGTATGTATCGATCTGTTTCTCTTCGGTCTTTTGCCGAAGTGTGAATATATGGTCAGTTGTTGAATTACCTGGTCTAAAGCCACATTGGTAAGGATAACACTGGCTTAGCTTTTGACGTAGCACAGCCGACAGGAATGCGTCTTTAATCTCATCGTTTTAGCTTCCGTCGGGGCATGAGCACAAATCAGCGTGATGTAGAAATATTTCGCCTGGATGCGGATTGTCGATCATTAACAGGATGGAACAGCGAGACAAGATGTCTGAATCTCTACAATTCCACATCCAAATTCGTGCTTTTTAGCATGACAGCTTTGATAGATGTCACAATTTTTACATCGCGAGCATCCTTGTTCATCTCATCTTCTGGATGGCGGTGATGTCAGTCTTATATTATTTGAGGACATCCGCCAGTCTGATAGTGGCACCTTCTTTATAGAGTGGCCGGACGTTCCTTAAATCATGGTCCTTATTACGTTAGCGGGGGGTCGTCTACATTTGGGGGGTTTCGTTTGTTACTTTTTCTTTTTCGTGTTTTCATAGCCAGTAAAGGACATGAAGTCGGGTTACTATCCCAACCATCAGGGTTCGGCGCTCATTATCTGCCGCTATTCATGATAAAAGAAATATTACGAACAACGTTGCCCAGGTGCCACAACGAAGAAGGTTGTGAGTCGGTTTGAAATGCAAGATTCACATTACATCCCCAACGGCACCTGCTGCTATGTACTAAGCAAGTTATTTAATGACAAAGTCGGGTCTAGATGAACAAATATGCATTTTTAACAGATAGTGATGCTACTTGTCTTACTCAACTGGCAGAGTCTTAAGTAATGGTACAAGTGTATCGATCTGTTCTGTTCTGCATTGAAGGGGTCGACCACCTCCTTATAGAGCAAACTCGCTGGCTGATACGAGAAAACGTATTGCACATTAAATTATACGAGTTGGACACAAAGTACAGAGTACTACAGTGCAGATTCGGCAATGGGCCGAATGAAAAATGGAGACTCACTCCAACTTGTCAAAATGCTAGGGTACCTAACTAACCTTACCTAATAGAACACAAAAGCTCAGAATCCCGAAATATTTGCCATTTTGGGATACCTCCCACATATACTACCGAATTCCGCCATACATATTTACAGATTAGTATATAAACTTTTTATACCCTTACTCAACGGGTAGGAGGGTATCTATCATTTGATACGACCCATAAGTGTAACACATAGAAGACCCTAGGTTTCTTTGCACCAAATTCGATTCATGACTTTTTAAGTCCTTTGAGCCATGTCCGTCTGTCTGGCTGTACGCTGGGTACGCACGATAACTTTCGAAAGCCTCAAGAAAATGTTTTAAAATTTTGCACGAGTTAATATTTCCCCAAAACTACTTACGGTATTGCAAATGGGCTACATGGCCCGCTTCTTCTGGTACCTCCCATGCAAACACTTAAGAAATCGAGTAATAATATCAATACACCCAACGAGATCGTGTCCAAATTTTGTATTTAGCCCTTATCCTGTATTAATGGGTCAAAATTGCCCAAACCGTTTTTGAGTTCTTATAACTTTGGACGTTCTGAAAACTTATTCGTGAAATTTTCTGACAATTATTTTTTTGGCCTAAATTTGATCTTAAATGTTCAATTAAGTTAAATACTCTTTTTGGATGTGGCCTACGAACAAAGTTACGGATACTGTATTTATGGGTCAATATTGCCCAATACAAATATCAACTAAATTTTTAACTATGGTTTACTTTTACAGCGATTTAGGCATATCTAAATCAAATATATTTGTTGAGAATTTGTTCAACAGTTATTATATCCATCCAGTTTTCAAGAAAACCGGATTCTGGTAGACGAAATTTCAACAAAAGCTTATTTGGCCGTTCTTCTCTTAGCTCGTATGTGTTTCGATCTCGTGGTGTGGCTAGTAAGATTGTGAGATGATATGAAGGGCAGGCCAATATCGAAGTCAACGATTTCAGAATGTACTCCGAGTTCTCCTTTCGATAAAAGTCAGACAGAAATTTAGATAAGCGCGAGATAAACTAGCTTTTATAAGTGACTTTTGGTATCGCTGGGAAGGAAATTTTAGAATAATGTGTAAATCCTGGCGGAAGTACGACGGTTGGTGAACAATTAGTAACATACCGTGAACGTATCCCTTTCATGGAATATATACCCTCAAAGCTAGGCAAATATGGGATAATAATCCGGGTTCAATGTGACGATCAGATAAATTATACATGGTTGTTGCAAGCAAACACATACACATAAAGCTGTAAACTGAAAGCCGGAACAAGATATTTGCGTTGTTTTGGATTTAGTTAAAGATTTGACGAAAAGTTATATGTACCAATTTGCTTACATCCTAAGGATTTCGAAATTAACTACTCAGACGAAACCTTACTATGGTTCTCCAGTCCGAAAAAATAAAACGTACCTTCTGCTAATAAAATTGGACATGAAAAATATACCAGAAAACTTTTCTCAATTCTTCTCGATAAAGAGAGTAGGGCAACCATTTTCGCATTTGTTCTCGTAAACAAGAAAATAGGTTTGTTATTTTAGTAAGCACATTATATCATACTAACGCCATGACACGAAGTCAGCAATTGATAAATAAAATTGCACCTGCAGGCGCAGATCTAATCGATGGCTCTCAACCCTATTCCACAACATGTTGGACATTACAAAATATAACGTTTATTATTTATTTACTTCAATAATTCAAGACTGGAATTAGAAAAATAATTTCTGACGTCTTATATTTTTGAAAGAATTAGGCAGGCCTATTGTTCAACAGGAAATATCTCGGCGAGATCATATTTCTTCCAGCAATTCAGCTTAAGTAATCGTACGCAGTTTAAATCCTGCTGCAACAAATGAACTGCAAAAGACAAACCTTACAAGCGACCGTTGCTATGTGTACCCCAAATGTTCAAAAAGTACAAAATATTCAGAAAATGTTCCAAATGTGCAAAATTTGTGTGCAAAAATCATTGTAATAGCATAATATGTTTTAAAAACGATCGAACTATTTCAAAAAAATTAAATATTCATACAAATATGTATTGGGCAAAATTGACCCATAAATACAGTATACGTAATTTTTTGTAAGTACAGGATAAGGGTTAGTAATGGTATAAAAGGATAAAGTTTCAGAAAAAAAATTTCTGTATTTTGTTAAGCTATAACAGGATAAAGGGAAGTCTAGTCACGTCCCTTCTTGTACCCCCATACAGTTGTACCATTTCGCCCACTTTAGAAACAAACTCGACACGATCGTGCCCAAATTCTGTATTTTGTTAAACTGTAACAGGATACAGGTTTGGGGAAAAAATTGGAAGTTTAGCCACGCTCCTTCAGGTACCTCACATACAAATGTACCATTCCGCCCACTATTAAGATGGATTCATAATAGCGATCTAACTCAAATTCTGTATTTGGTAAAGCTATATAGTTTTCGAAATTGGAAGTCTAGCCTCGACACTTCTTGTACCTCCCATACAAATGTACCATTCCGCCCACTCTAGAAACCGAGTAGTAACATCAATACACTCGTCACGATCGTGCCCAAATTCTGTATTTTGTTAAAATATAACACGTTAAAGGTTTGGAAGTCTGGCCACGCACCTTTTGGTACCTCACATACAATAGTACCAATCCTGAGCACTTTTGAGATGGAGTAATAATATCAATACGCCCCAAGCGATCTACCCAAATTAAGCTATAACAGGATTAAGTTCTGGAAAAATAATTATAGCTCTAGCCACGCCCCTTCTGGTACCTCCCATACAAATGTACCACTCCGTCCTAATAGAAATCAAGAAACAATATCAATATACTAGAAAATTTTATGTTTTACTGTGCAAGTCGGGTTTTCCGACTGAAACTTTCTTTCCGGTTTTTAAGTACATTGAGTTCAACCATGTTTTGCACAATATAAGCGGTTATACAAATTTCAACCAAGAATGAACGTAAACAGAATCGTCGAACCCTTCTAGTATCTTCCATACACAAAGTATATTTCAGAATCTCCAAAAACCGGAACATGAGCCATACCCTTCTAGTACCTATCATACAAATGACCGAATACAACCTTTTACATTTACACACATATCTTTTGTTGTAAGTGCGCTGAATATAGCAAAATTTCATACATTCCTTAATTGACTTACGGAATGTGCTGCCTCTACTGGTTACACCCATACAAATTAGTCTATTTCCCGTAAATTTATATTTTCCTAAGAATTTCTAAACGGAAATTTCCAGAGTCCTATCTCCAACCATTTATGCTCCACAAGCAGGAGGATACTAATGATACGTAAGAAATTTTGCTTAACAATTTTTTAATTTTAATAACTCGGTGTTTAACAATATCCAGCACATTTTTGTAAAACGAGCTTATAGTATTTTCAGTCAATTCTTAGATATTGCTTTAAAAATTGATGACGATATAAAACAAAATTATTCCCAAATATTTGTACTGCAGTTTATCACACTCAACGAAAATCACGATATCGATCCAAATATTAAAGTTTAACTTGGAATAACACATTAATAACAGACAGACAGATTATCTTACTCAGTTAAAAATAAATTAAAACATGCCTACTTTTGAATTGCCTGCCATGGCCAACGATTTTGCCAATCTCTCCTAACAAACCCCCCAAATATTATCTACTACATATTATTACTTAATATTTATTTTATTTATATTTTATGACTTCATTTTAAATTCTTGGCTACACATTGACTTAAGACATATGGGATATTGTCAATGTGACAATATACAGCTTTGCACATAAATTAAATGCCATTTTGTTTGCTCACAAGAATTTGTAATACGGAGAAGAAAAAAAAAACAACAAAGTGCGCATTATATATTTTATATTTAAAATCTAATAATTTCTAGCTTAACTCCCTGCATTACCCGGAATTAAACATAAATGTACTGCAAATAATATCACAATACATCCATCATATGTACAAATATATATACAAGTGTATTGTTTTGCACAAATTAAGCTGATGCTGCTGCTGCCGTCTCTTGAGAATATGATGAAATATTCATTTGTATTAAAATGATTATAATTCTATGGATAAAGTCACACGAACACATCCGTTAAGACCTATATAAATTATGGTCCTTTTACTTATGTCTTAATACATCCTTAAGGAGCACTTGAATGTCCTGTACAAACATACACCATCGAACTTACGAGACGTTACGTTATGTTTCGATGCTGCGATGCTATGCAATTTTCGTAGTACATAGGAAATCATGTTGCAGGAATGATAAATTACTATGGCAACAATTATTGCTACAACAGCAATGCCTAGTTGGTCCAAACAGTTAAGGTGTGTTGTTATCATAAAATGACCATAAATGTTTATCATTGTCCAAACAGACCTAAGCACACACACACTCGCACACACACCACATACGACTACAAGTGGCCGAGGTAATGCAGCTCGTACCGAGTGCTAAAGTAATTATAGTTTACATACTGGCAGAAGTAAAATATACTCTGTAATTTTGGGAAAATATTGTGGGCACTACTGCAACTCTCTCTGTGTCTGTGTGTGTGTGTAAGCATACATTCAGTCTTTATGTAAATGTTGGCTGCAACAATGAAATATTTCCCTTAGGCTTTACATATGTATAACGAGAAGTCAAATGTTTTGGCAAAAGTCTTAAAACAACGATACCACTATTATGAAAGATACCACATACTACGTAGGTAGGTATATTTAAGATATTGATGTCATTACAGCATTTAAAGGAAATAACTGTAATTCTAGTTTAAATGTTAATACTTTAAGCTTGTCATATCCCTAAGGATGAACAAAGAGCTTCTATGGTTTGGTTAGCTAGCAACAGCTAACGTCAATAATGATTAATGACAGTCCATGAAGTTTTAATGGTTGAATGCTTAATGTGAGGCTTCATTAGCACTTGCAGTCTCCTAAGGCAGTGGTCATTTTAATAATCTTTATTGTGTTATATTAAATATTGTGTGTGTGTGTGTTGACATTAAGATTCTTGCTTAATTGAATGATATGCATTTTTTTGCGGTTTCATGGTATAATATTAGGACACCTGTGCCACGTTTTACATGAAAAACTCGTTGCCGACTAGGTGGCATAATTTCAAATTTATAATCAGTATTGCAAATCGAGTGAATGTTGCAAGAATGCTTATTCCATTTGTATTCCATATACTGCTTAAAGTTTTTTTGTATTATTTTTGTGTGAGTCGTGGGAAAGAGCCGACCACCACGCGTTAGAGCACCTTAACATAGTTTAGTCTTAAAACCAAGTTAATTTCCTATTTTCCAACTTTAGCCTAGCTATATAAAGAATACCCGATTAGTAGAGGGATAGGTGTACTTGGAGAAATCCAATGTAATGGTTTTGTTTTGATTGAACTTTATCGACTTATTAAAGTTTTATTTGATAGCGTTTTGTTGGTTGACAAAAGAGCGATACCTTCGCCAATGATTTAGGGGTTTTGGAATTGTTAAACGTTTTTTATCAGAAATTCGCTATGGTGTACATCGACAAACAACAAATAGAAAACAAATAAAGCTTAACTATTCTATTTATAAGCCAGATAATGTGCTACTTATTTTAAGTAGACAAAGTTCTAAACTTATCGCATTTAAACAATTTATCAAGTTTTTCCCGATTTTTTGCAAAGTTTGAGAAAGTCAATATTCTTGCCAAAATTAAGGATAATATTGAATTTTTGTGGTCGTAAATGATTAATTTGTCAATGCTGAGCGCCAAGGTTGGAGCCCTTGACGCCATTTCTTGAAGTTTGTATACTATAAATAATATAAATCTAAAATCACATTGGGTGCCGTTGGGGATGTAAAGTGAATCTTGCATCTCAAGCCGACTCACAACCTCCTTCGTGGTGGCACCTGCGCAGCGGTTCTCGTGATATTTTTTTATCATGAAGGTCCTTTACTGGCTACGAAAACACGACAAAGTAAAAGTAACAAACTTCTTCTTCTTCTTTTTTAATGGCAGCAACAACAGAAATTTATCTATCAGTAGCCGCACGTAGAAAAGTATTCCAAGCGCTTCGGTCTTTTGCGCACCGTAGATAGTTCGTCAAACCAAGCTTAGTTAACAGCTCTTTCACCTGGTCCATCCATCGGAGTTTTTGTCGCCCCCTCCTGTGCCTCCCATCGAGTTTATTGCCGAAGACTTTTCGAGCCGGAGCGTTTTCGTCCATTCGTACAACGTGTCCAAGCCAGCGCATTCGGTCTATTTGAAAGCGCTTGACCACGTCGATGTCGTTGTACAGCTCATACATCTCATGATTCATTCGACGACGGTACTCGCCGTTCACGATGATGGGTCCAAATATTTTGCGGAGTGTTTTTCTCTCGAAGACTCCCAGAATAGATTGATCCGCTTGTGTCATTACCCAAGATTCTGCGCTATAGAGCAAGACAGAGGATCAGAGTCTGGTAGAGCTGGATCTTTTTTCTTTGAGAGAGCGCTTTGTCGTGAAATCGCTTGCTTAGCGCATAGTAGCAGCGGTTTGCGATCAATTCTCGTTTTTTGATTTCGAGGCTGACATTATTATTTTTGTTTATGGTGGAGCCAAGGTAGACAAAATCATGTACTACCTCAAAGTTATAGTTGTCAACGTTCACGCAGCGTCCCAGACGAGTGGACTCTTTGTTCGTTGAAACAAATAACTTGGTTTTGTCCTTGTTTATCACCAGACCCACTTCAGCCAACTGCTTTTCAATGCTCGAAAAAGCCGCAGTAACATCTCGCAATCCACGTCAAATAATATCTATATCATCAGCATACGCGAGCAACATGTGGCTTTTGTTAAATATGGTGCCATTCCTGATCATCTCCATTACGATGTTAAAGAGATCGCAGGACAGACTCTCGCCTTGCCTAAAGCCTCGCTTGGTAGAAAATGGCTCTGACAGATTTTTGCCAATTTTCACTGAAGACTTCGTGTCAGTCAGTGTCATTCCGCAGAGTCGAATAAGTTTCGCGGGGATACCAAACTCAGCCATAGCATCCAACAATTTCTGTCGTATCGGACTGTCGAATGCAGCTTTTTAATCGATGAACAGATGGTAGGTGTCGATCTGCATTTCTTGGGTCTTCTCAAGGATTTGTCGTAGCGTGAATATCTGGTTGGTGGTGGATTTACCAGGTCTAAAGCTACACGGATAAGGTCCAATCAGGTTCGCCAGAATGGGCTTTAGTCTTTCACATAACACACTAGACAGGACCTTGTATGCGATGTAACAGACGAAACCCCCCAAATGTTGACGACCAGCGCAAACAAAATAAGGAACATGATTTAAGGATATGCTCCTGAAATGTCCGTACTCCCTATAGAGAAGATGCAACTATCCAACTGGCGGATGTCCTCAAAAAATATAAGGCTGACATCACCACCATCCAAGAGATGAGATGGACAGGACATGGATGCTCGCGAAGTAAAAATTGCGACACCTATTACAGCAGCCATGCCAAATTTGGATGTGGATTTGTAGTTGGCGAAAGACTCAGACATTTTGTCTCGCGATTCAATCCTGTTAGTGATCGACAATCCGCATCAAGGCGAAATATTTCTACATCACGCTGATTTGTGCTCATGCCCCGACGGAAGCTAAAGACGATGAGATTAAAGATGCATTTTACGAGCGCCTAGAGAAAACATACGACCGCTGCCCTGGCCACAACATTAAAATTGTTTTGGGAGACTTTAATGCAAAAATAGGAAGGGCTGATCTTCTTGGTCCATCAATCGGTAAATTCAGCCTGCATACCGACACGTCAGACAACAAGTTTAGGCTGGTTAGCTTCGCAGCGGGAAGGAAATGGTAGTGAATGGAACCAGTTTCCAACACAAAGATATCCACACAAAGATGTCCTCCGATTAAAATACCAAAAATCAAATTGATCATGTGGTAATTGATGCCAGGCATGCATCTAGTGTCATGGACGTGCGTGTGATACGTAATGCTAATAGTGGCTCGGATCATTACCGCAAATAAGGTCCTGTTGAGTGTGCTATGTGAAAGACTAAAGCCAATGTTATCCAACCTGATCGGGCCTCATCAGTGTGGCTTTAGGCCTGGTTAATCAACAACTGACCAGATATTCACACTTCAAAAAGACCCAAGAGAAACAGATCGACACGTACACTTTTCGTCGACTATAAAGCTGCCTTCGACAGCCCGATACAGCAAAAATTACACGAAGCCACAGCTGAGTTTGGTATTCACAGAAAAAAAAACACAATTGTTGTTAAGTAATTAAATAAAATTGTTAGCATTCAATTTTTGATTTATAACAATTTTTCCATTTGAGAGTGGTTGTAAATTGTCATATTTACAAATTTTCCACCACTGTTCAAATTCAACAAAAATACAAAAATTGTAAATGTGACAAAACTGTTTATTGTTTTTACAATTTCGATTGTTGGCGCCTTTTTAATTAAATCTTTAATTGTATTGACGAAATGGTATTTAATATGACAATTCATTTGTCGTAATTTTTTTCTGTGTTCCAGCGAAGCTGATACGCCTTTGCGGAATGAAGCTGACTTACACAAAGTCTTCAGTGAAGATTGGCAAGGACCTTACGGAGCCATTCTGTACCAGACGCGGCATAAAACACGGCAACGGCCTATCGTGTGACCTCTTCAACATAGTGATGGAGATGATAATGAGAAAAGCTGCAGTAAACACGAGTGGCACTATATTCAACAAAAGCTCATGATACTCGCGTACGCTGATGACGTAAACATCATCGGTCTAAAACTGCGGGATGTGACTGCAGCCTTCTCAGGTATACAGAAGGAATCAGCGAAAATTAGTGTAACGGTAAACAAGGGCAAAACGAAGTTATTAGTTTCAACGAACAAATAATCTACTCGTTTGGGAAACTGCGTGAACGTTGACAACTATAATTTCGAGGTGGTAGATAATTTTATCTATCTAGGCTCCGCCATCGGCAAAGCAAATAATGTCATCCTAGAAATCCAGAGAAGAATCCTGCAAGTGATTCAATGACAGAGCCCTCTCTCGACGAACAAAAATCCAACTATACCAGATACTGGTTCTACCTGTCTTAATGTATGGTTCGGAATCCAGGGTTATGACACAAGCGGATAAATTGATTCTGGCAGTATTCGAGAGAAAAATACTCCATAAACTATATGGTATACGAGCTGTATACTGACATTGACGTGGTCAGACGCATTAAGGTGCAGCGGTTGCGTTGGCTAGATCATATTGTACGCATTGACGAAAATGCTCCAGCTCGAAAAGTCTACGACAGTGAACTTGATAGACGGCGCAGACTAGGGCGACCTAAACTCCGTTGGAAAGACCAGGTTACTGAGAACCTTACAGAGCTTGGTGTGACTAACTGGAGAAAAAACGCAGAAGATCGAGGCGCTTATAATATTTTTCTACGTGCGGTATATAATACAGTGGGATTGCAAAAAAGTGGCAGCTATGTAAGTAAGTAAGTAAAATCACATTTTAAAACAATTTAAAGTCTTTATAATGACTTCATTAATGGCTGTTTGTTTGCGAATTCAAAAAAATTTCCGGATGTTGTCGTTTAGTTTTCCCAACATCAATTTGCGCTTTATCTTACAAATATATATTGTAGACAGATTTTCTGTTAAAATCCGAACCATAACTACCGCACTTATACTTTTCGACAGAACCGAAAGTCTTTCAATAAATTATCATTCATACGCCACGTATGGCTATGAATATTACAAATACGCCACGTGTTCCCACAACCGCTTGTATATTCATGTGTTTGTGTGTCTGGCCAAAAGAGTATTCATTTAGAAGGATGCCACCGATGTGACAAATATTGCTCAGTTTCGTCATCGCACTGAGTGTTTCGGTGTGTCTTTTTTCTTGTTCTTTCACACAAATGAATCAAACACAATTCTTTTCGTAAAAGCTTATTTTATTATTTCAGTTTTTTGAGCGTTCTTGTTGACAAATTTCTTGTAATTAATGAGACTATTTCGGAACAACAACGTTCGTTAAGCTAAACAGGAATGCATTTTTATAGTAAGTATTCAATGTCGCATTCTTAAGTAGTTGAAGGCAATTCAGTAAAATGGGCAGTGTTGTATTCAAAAGTAAATAACTTAAAGTAATAAAAGTAAAACAATTAATTCAAATTCAAGACGTTTACACACATTAGTACTATTACAAACATTCCGCCGCCCTTTGAAAGGTTCACACTTTCAAATATCTAAAAACAAAGGACATAATTTTGTAATGGGTCGTTTGTAAACGCCCTTTGAGGTTTTTATTGACACCACTCTCACCAGTAAATCTTTCCCAGGATGAGTCTGAATAATTCTCGCTATTGACCATTGAGAAGAAGGCAAATTGTCGTCCTTAACCACAACAACGTCACCAACATTCAAATTATCCAATTTCTGAGACCATTTAGGGCGCTTTTGTAATTGACCCAAATATTCCAGTGACCATTTTCCCCAAAACTCGTGAACCAATCTTTGTACATATTTCCATTTATCATTATAATTAATTTTCCCGGTATTTGAAGTATCGTCAGGTAATGTGGCCATCGACCTTAAAATGAGAAAGTGTGACGGTGTTAACGGATCCGTGTCACCTTCAAACCTTATACACAATGGGCGGGAATTAAGACATCCCTCTATTTGACAAACTATAGTGTACATTTCCTCAAAGGTAACTGAAGCATTAGTCAGCACACGTTTTAAATGAAATTTAGCCGATTTAACGGTCGCCTCCCACATGCCTCCAAAATGCGGAGCAGATGGTGGGTAGAAATGCCATGTGATCCGATTTTCCGTCATTTCCTTTTGCAATCCAAATTGAACATCCGCTTGATTCAAAAATTGGTATAAGTCCCGAAGCTCCTTATCACATCCGACAAAATTTGTGCCGTTATCCGAAAACATATGAGTTGGCCTCCCACGTCGTGCTACAAATCTACGCAATGCCGCCATAAATGCTGCCGTGGACAATTCAGAAACTAATTCCAAATGCACTGCCTTTGTCCCAAGACATACAAATACGGCTAACCATGTTTTATATTGCCTGGAACCGCGGCCTTTCCAAGAACGAACATACAATGGTCCAGCATAGTCAACCCCCGTATTTACAAAAGGTGCACACTGTTCTAAACGATGGTATTTAAGGGTTGCCATTTGCTGCTTATTCGGAATTCCCCTTTCTCTCATGCAACGAGTACACTTATACACAGTGCGCCTTACAATGTGAGTTGCATTTGGGATCCAATAATTTAAACCGATTAAATACAAGGTCTGCCGACGTCCAGCATGTAAATATTTCTGGTGAATATGCTTAACTATAAGCTCCGTTAGATAATGGTCCTTACTTAAAATTATAGGGTGCTTTTGATCATAACTAATTCGAGCGTTTTCCAGTCTACCGCCGACTCTTATTATGCCCCCGTCATCCAAAAATGGAACGAGCGAACTGAGTTTGTTACTATTAGGTAATTGTCCCCCTGATGATAATGTACGTATTTCCTCTCTATACAGCTCATGTTGCGCTTTTTTTACCAAAGTTAATTCTGCCTGTTGTAGCTCCGCAGAAGTGATGTTTCCAATGAGTTTTTCATGCCCTTTGCTCCGACAGTTGTATATGAATCGCTTAACCAATGCCGTGATTCGAAGAAGTTTTACATAATCAGAGTATCGAGTAAAAATGTTCACTTCTTCCCCAACTGTTACGCATACATTTAACTCTTTTCTTTCCTCAATTTCCACATCAGTTGGTAGGGGAGATAGGTGCAGTTGTGGAAGTTCAACATTTTTAATTATGCTAGGTCCACACCACCAAAGATCGTTGTCCTTTAGCTCACAAGTTAAAATACCACGCGTAGCCAAATCAGCTGGATTACTTTTTCCAGGTATATGAAGCCAATGTTGAGGGGGAATGTGTTCAATGATAAAGGATGTCCTATTTGCCACGTAATTTTTCCACCTTCTTGGATGATCCGAAATCCATGTTTGAACTATCATTGAATCTGACCAACCATACACGTTGTTTTTAGCTATTCCCAGAGCATTTTGGACTGTAATCATTAGCTTTACCAAAAGATAAGCTGCGCATAGCTCCAACCTGGGAAGTGAAATCTGTTTTATTGGAGCTACGCGGGTCTTCGAAGTCACTAAATTGACTGTGACTGTTCCGTTTGGGTGAATTATCTTCAAATAAATTACAGCAGCATAAGCAGATTCAGATGAATCAGCAAATCCATGGAGTTCAGTATAAGAATTATTTTCTAATCCTATCCATCGTGGAACCTTTAGTTCATGAATATTTGCCAAGTCATGCTTAAGTTCAATCCACCTTTTGCGTAAGTTCTGAGGTAGTTCCTGGTCCCAGTCTATCCCATGTAACCAAAGCGTTTGCATAAAAATTTTCATTGATACAATAACCGGCGATATCCAGCCAATGGGGTCAAATATTCTTGCAATAATCGACAAAATAGATCGCTTTGTAATTTTCTCTATTGGTGGTTCCAAGTTAAAGGAGAATATGAAAAGATCCGTTGCAGTGTCCCAAGACAATCCAAGGGTTTTAACCGTATCCGACATATTGATCTTCGTCTCCTTGTTGTTTTCCCTATCGGCAGAATCAACTGTGTCCATAAATTCTCTGCAGTTAGATGACCACTTTCGCAATCTAAAGCCCGCCTGTGACAATGTTTCACATAAATTATCCTTTAAAGTTATTGCTGAAGACAGATCACTCGCACAGCTCATAAAGTCGTCCACATAAAAATTTTGGTCTATAGCCTGAGCAACTTCCGGTTTGTCCGCATTGTCGACGGCTACTTGATGAAGTGTTCGAGTGGCAAGGAATGGGGCAGATGACGTTCCATATGTGACCGTATTTAGATGGTATATTTTCACAGCTTCGTCGGGAGAAGTTCTCCATAGTATGCATTGATACTTTCTGTCATGAGGATGAATAACCACCTGACGGTACATTTTCTCGATGTCCGAACAAAAACCAATTCTGTACTTCCGAAAATTTAAAATAATTGTAAAAATCTTATTCTGTATTGTTGGGCCTACTAACAATTTGTCATTTAGTGAGTAACCAGTGTCCGTCTTGCACGAACCGTCAAAAACGACGCGTAACTTTGTTGTTGAACTGTTCGGTTTCAACACTGCGTGATGTGGGAGAAACACGTCATTAGGACTCGCGGTGTGTAGTTTCATGTGATTTAATTCAATATATTCATTTATAAATTGCGCGTAATCTTCCCTTAACTTTGGTCGTTGTAACAGTCGTCTCTCCATGGACACTAGTCTCTTGTCCGCAGAAGATCTTGATTCTCCCAATTCGACATCGGCTCTAAAAGGTAATCGCACCATGTATCGACCGTTGTCCAATCTGGTAACATTTTGTTGATAGTGCCGTTCGGCCTCTGTTTCCTCTTCAGATAATATCTTCGGTAAATTTGGCAATTCTTCAACGGCCCAAAATCTTTGTAGAAGTTGATCTGTATCCAGTGAAACATGTGCAGCAAAAATTTCATTCGATTTGGCATTGTCAATTTTTCCCATTATCACCCATCCAAATATCGTATTAATCGCTATAGGTGAACCACTAGGATGACTAAACTTTCCCGTCAAGATGCACTCACTAAAAATGTCCGCTCCTATAATTAAATCTATTTTCTTAGATTTATTGAACGATCCGTCTGCCAGTTGAAGATTCCGAAAATATTCGACTTTCTCACTCGAAATGTCACAATTAGGAAGATTCTGAGTCAGTTTCGACAAAATATACGCTTGAGTGCTCAACTTGATGGATCCGTGTTGTGAAGCTAAATCAATGACAACCTTACCGTTTGTGCAATTACCCCGATTTGGACCAACACCAAATAATAGAGTTCGGTCATAACTTCGTCGCAATTTCAAACTCTGTATACATGCTTCAGATATTAATGTCGCCTGTGCACCAGAATCCAACAAGGCACGACATGGCTGCAGCTGACCAAATCCGTTACGAATCATAACAATCGCCGTTGGCAGCAATGTCACACAACCAGAGCCTTGAATGTTCCCTTTGTTCTTGCCCCCATTACCGGTTGTGCATTGTGTTGCTAAAATTTGTCCTTGAACCATGTGTATATTCTGTGTCTCCTGCTGATCTGGGCCCTTTGAATGGTGCAACAGTGTGTTGTGTCGTAAATTGCATATCTTACAAGAAGATCCCTTGCAGTTTGCCGCAAAATGTGAATGGCGAAGACAGTTTAGACATAATTTGTTATCATAAATTACCTGTATGCGTTGAGGTACAGATAATTCCTTAAATTTCTGGCATTGATATAAAAGATGTTGGTCATTACAACAGACACAACTTTGCACCGATGCGACGTAAGCATTAGCCTGATTACGTGTTTTATTCAAAACCTTATATGGGGGTGTCTCAATACATTCCAACTCAAAAATTCTACCCTCTAAAAATTTCAAAAATTTGTCAAAAGAAATCTTCCGATCCCCAGACTTAAGTCGACACCAAAGTTGATTAGTCTCGGAGTCCAACTTGCGTTCCAACAAAAAGAGCAAAATTGAATCCCAATGTTCCACCGGCTCCTTTAGCACCTTAAGAGCGTTGACACCTTCACTTATGTTGTTATAAACCCTTTTAATTTCACCCAGAGAAAGCGATTTAATAGGCGATTGGTCAAGCAATAGTCTAAAATACGATAGTTTCACATGTTCCGATTCATTAAATTTCCGCAGCAGTAAATCCCAAGCAATGTTATAATTGTCATTGGTAGGCTTTAAATGTTTTATAATTGTCAATGCTTCACCCTTTAACTTCGTCTGAAGATATTCCAGTTTCTCCACGTTTGATAATGAAGTTCTTTTATGAACTAATGCCTCAAATAAATCTCTAAACCTTATCCATTCTGAATATGTCCCATCAAAGTCCGGTATATTTATAGTGGGCAGTCTCGGTTCCTGTACTTGGCCGCCTTGAGTTGTATTAACTGGTGTTGAATGTGGAACACGTTCGTTCGTTAGCCGATTAAGTAAGGATGTAAAACTATGTTGCGTTTCAGAAATTGCCTGCAAAACCTGCCCGACATTATCAGCATTATTCTCAACTACCGTTCGGTCACCATCCTCTTCTCGTGAACGAATTGAATATATTTCCCTTACTGCAAAATATTTCTCTTCGATTTCGCTGCGATACTGGTCTTCGACGCGTTGCTCAGCCTCATCAATGGTCAATGCGTCGATATCATTCTGCACCGATTCAAAATGCGAATACAATTCATCTAATTTTGTTACCCGTACTTTAATGGAATCAATAGAAGTATTTGGATTAGAGCATGTGTTATATATTCGAGTGATAGAACCTTTTAGTATCTGTCTTCTGTTCTTAAGCTCATCCATACCGACGGAGTGTTTGTATTACAATTCTGTAGTACTTATAATACTCGTATAAGATTCTATGTTATACTGTTCAAAATTTCAAAGTAAAAAAAAATAAATAATCTTCGACGAATATTCTAATAATATTATCCATACACATGAGAATCGAACTGTTATACAATAATCAATATAATTCTTACAACGAAGTATTATTCAAGAATTGCCTTAAGGTATGCTTTGATCTACCTATTTTATAATATCCATACATATGGAAATCGAACTGTTATACAATAATCAATATGATTCTTACAACGAAGTATTATTCAAGAATTGCCTTAAAGTATGCTTTGATCTACCTATATAATAAGAAAAGCTGCAATGGTTTAAAAATCGACTAAACTCCAATGGACTGTAAAAATAAAAAGCTGTAATGGTTTAACAATCGACTAAACTTCAATTGGACTGTAAGAGAACAAAAAGCTTTGCAGTATTTAAAATAACGATCTGCCGAGACAAAGCACAAATATTGTTGCTAACTTCAATAACATTCCAAAGCTCTTTGTGTTTGTTGATGTACATACATATATACGTTTATACCCTTATAACTATTCTTTGATTATAATGATGAACTTCCTTGTATGATGACGATCCCCGTCTTTACCTGGTTGATGAATTGATAATAAAGATGAACTGCTTTGTAATGATGAAACTTCTTCTATGATGACGATCCCCGTCTGTACTCCTGGTTGATGAATTGATTATAACGATGAACTGCCTTGTAATAATGAAACTCCTTCTATGATGACGATCCCCGTCTGTACCCTTGGTTGGTGGTGGTTGATTGATGCAACACTTTGCAGAACAATTCAGCAATCAAAAATGCTCTCACGTCTGGCGACTGTTAAGATAACAATGAGTAGCTGACACGAAGACATTCAGAAGACAATGTATAAGAACTCCATTGACCATTGCACAGCACAAACTAGCATTAGAGCACCAAGATTTCCGATATGATAATGATGATCTATAACCAATGTTTTCTTTTCGCAATGTGTTGCTATGAGTATGTCAACCACTTTAGCTTGATACAATATACGTATATACTTGTGTAGTAAGTTGTAAAATTTTGTTGAAATTGTAGGTTTAGTTTTCATTCGTTTTCGTCTCTATGTTCTCTTCACTATTACAATTTGATAACTCTTCTATCCGCCTCGAAAGGACCAAATGTTTCGGTGTGTCTTTTTTCTTGTTCTTTCACACAAATGAATCAAACACAATTCTTTTCGTAAAAGCTTATTTTATTATTTCAGTTTTTTGAGCGTTCTTGTTGACAAATTTCTTGTAATTAATGAGACTATTTCGGAACAACAACGTTCGTTAAGCTAAACAGGAATGCATTTTTATAGTAAGTATTCAATGTCGCATTCTTAAGTAGTTGAAGGCAATTCAGTAAAATGGGCAGTGTTGTATTCAAAAGTAAATAACTTAAAGTAATAAAAGTAAAACAATTAATTCAAATTCAAGACGTTTACACACATTAGTACTATTACAAACACTGAGAACACAAATTCATATCAAGTTATTTATTGGTCTTCTAATGGTTTCATTCGTAAATTTGTTATTGAAATTGTGTCTGAAGGACACTGGCCACTGGCCATTTGTCTAAAGGACAACATTGAGTAAATGCTTTTGGCACACAAGACCATTCGTTTCGGAGGGGGCAAATAACTGGTGATGAATTTGCTTATCACACAGATTTTGTGGGGAATTTCACTGGTCACAGAAATTTTATCTGGAGGTCATATGGGCGGTCGACTGTTGTAGGGTGGCTTTAAGTTGGTGGTAGTAGAAAATAGTTTCAAAAGTGGCAGTAGAGCAGTAATTTATAGTTTTTATTTTGTTATTATAAAAAACACACATGTCATATTTTATAGACACCACGTAAAAATAAAAAATAACTAATTTATAGTGGGCTCTATATGCCGTCATTAATATAAATAAGCCCATAGGTACCGGCCGTGGCATAGGTTCGATTCCCGGCTCCAGTCATATACATTTTTCTGTCACTGCCGGCCCCCTTTATGTTGTCGACAGCAACTTCGCAGTGTAGTAAAAAGCTTCTCAATTCCATACCCCATTCATGGGGTGTAAAGAGAAATTAAGTAAGTTTAAGTATAGTTAAGATCGTGCTCATTTTATGAAAATGGGCGACATTTTGTCAATTGATTTGTATGTAAGGACGTATTTAAGTGCTCACACTTTGAGCCCTTCTTTACATGCGTACATCACTGGAAGATCTGTCGATAGCGCTCTTCATGACCTCTAATCTAATCTCAGCCGATAGGAATACATAGCTGGCACATGTAGGAGTGACTTAAGACTGACCTGTGGAATTTTAACAAGCCACAGCAATATAACGAACCTAACGGCCAAATGGGATAGGCCACTGCTGCCGGATTTTGGGACACAATTCTGAGAATTGCACGTGAAAGTAGCCTCAAAAGTAGGAACTTCTTCATCATTCATTTTTTCTTGTTGGCTGCATTAATAATTTAATTTTATGCTTAAAGTGGATTTTTAACACTTTTTCTATATATTAACACCGTTATATCTCGTCATTGGGAACTGGCTTTGGCAAATAAAACTTTATTAAAAATTAACTTAATCTGTTTTTATTCAAAGAAGGCATAAAATCACCTATTAATTGTGGCTTAATTGAAGATTAAAAGTTTACCTATGACAGAGCGTATGAGTTATGTGGAATTTTATATATTACTCATACATAGGTCAGTATATAAGAATGTAAGTGAAAAGACGCGTTCAGACACAAGAAAACTGTCGAAAAATTTGTCTGAAGTATATCGATGACATTCTAGTTGTCGACAATACTCGTCTTTTGATTTCCAGGCTGACATTATTATTTTTGTTTATGGCCGAGCCAAGGTAGAAAAAATCATCTACCACTTCAAAGTTATAGTTGTCAACGTTCACGCAGCGTCCCAGACGAGTGGACTCTTTGTTCGTTGAAACAAATAACTTGGTTTTGTCCTCCTTTATCACCAGACCCACATCAGCCGACTGCTTTTCAATGCTCGAAAAAGCCGCAGTAACATCTCGCAATCCACGTCCAATGGTATTTTTATCATCAGCATACGCGAGCAACAAGTGACTTCAGCTTCGAGGAGATACAAAACTCAGCCATAGCATCCAACAATTTCTGTCGTATCGGACTGTCGAATGCAGCTTTGTAATCGATGAACAGATGGTAGGTGTCGATCTGCATTTCTTGGGTCTTCTCCAGGATTTGTCGTAGTGTGAATATCTGGTCGGTCGTGGATTTACCAGGTCTAAAGCCACACTGATAAGGTCCAATCAGGTTCGCCAGAAGGGGCTTTAGTCTTTCACATAACACACTAGACAGGACCTTGTATGCAATGGGTAAAAGGCTAATCCCGCGATAGTTGGTACACACACTTGGATCGCCTTTCTTAAGCACGGGACATAGAATACTCAGATTCTAATCATCGGGCATGCGCTTCCTGAGCTGGTGCATGCATGTTACCAGATCATTGTCGCCGGCAGTCCATCGGCTCCCGCAGCTTTATTATTTTTAAGCCGTGCAATTGCCGTGCTGATCTCGTTTCGGCTCGGTGATGGACAGTCTACTCCATCGTCGATGATTGGTGTGTTTTCGTCACTTATGCTGTCTTCGGGAACGCGTAGGGATTGGAAATGTTTCCTCCATATTTGCAGCACACTGAGTGTTCGTGACCAGATTTCCGTTCCTCTTTTTTCTTTTTTTCGTGTTTTCATAATAATTGTTTTATTTAAGGAGAGAACTAAGAGATCCATTGTTGAGCTTCAGTAACTTCTGTTACCTACTTCCTAAGACGCATCGTTGGTAGCATGCCAATTAGGTTACTCAACATTTCGCCTTCTTTCATTTGTTATTGTACCAAAAATTACATTTGTATATCATAATTTTAAAATAAATTTACTTCACTATTTTAGAAGAACATTAAACACAAACACATTTGAACTAACAATTAAATACAAACACATTTTCATACAACTAAGTTGGTCAAAGTGATCTAAGCGACATTGTTACCAATAATGAGTTGACCACACTATGGCTGTAAGCGATCTTCAGTGTAACGTGTTTCCATAATATTGTCAGCAAAATGCTGTTGTGACGTAGATTACTATAGTTCCAACGTCTTCATATCTTTAGTTCCCCATTATTTACAGTGTTGTTTAAAAATTTACCCATTGAAAACATGCCACCCTACAAATCACATATCTTCACTGCCGCCCTGTGTCATCTTATCATAATGACAAGTCGTAAAATGATGCCCTGCAGATAACAACTTAAAATATCGAACATCTTAGAGCATAACAAATACATACATATAACAAAATCACAAATGAAATGTAGTCAAAATAAAAATAAACAAAGCAGACACCAATCAAATAGTAAAAAAACACAAATGTCTGTCTAAGGCTATGCCGCAGTAACTGTTGAGAAAATGTTTACCATTGTACTCAACTTGCCGGCCCTGACATTTCTTAAGGCCAATTCTCTCTCACACACACATACCTTCCTCCCATAAATTTTCAGGTTTTTGTCTAAAACTGTTTCTTGTGCTAATATATTAATAAATAAAGTTAACAAAAGTCCTAATTGCATAGAATAATGAGTTTGTGTGTTCTTTTTTTTGAGGCCATTCAATTTAATGTGTAAGTGTTAATGACATCTGATATTCATCGCTCTCTCTCTCTATCTGGTATTTATTACTAAAGTTTCTTGTTTTGCAGTAGAAGAAGAAGGAAAACATTTCTCTAGTTTAGTATTGTGACTGCCGCTTCAAGTCAAGTAATTGCCAGTTGTGTGTCACATTTGATGTAATGTTTATCATATTTGTACACCATCACACACACACACACATACACACACATTTACATACGCACGAGTACATTTGCGTTGTACATGTAAATTATAATGTATTTTAATTGGATTTATCACAAACAATTTAATTTGATTAGATAAGTGAATATTGTCCCTTTGGGAATTGA
Organism: Muscina levida; assembly: GCA_964034835.1. NCBI lineage: Eukaryota > Metazoa > Arthropoda > Insecta > Diptera > Muscidae > Muscina > Muscina levida. The sequence goes on from OZ035883.1 coordinate 34,193,557, forward strand.
AGTTAATTTGTCACTTTCTTCATGTGTGGCCAAAAATGCATTCGTTGGTGTGTGTGTGTGTGTGTGTGTGTGTGTGTTTGTTCACTCGTTCATTGCATTTGTGTTGCTGGTTCTTGATTGCGAAATATTAGTACATCTTGTGTGTTGTGTTGTGTCATACGAAGATTGTAAAAATACCCAAGGGGTCAAGAGGCTGACATAATTGTATTACATTTTATGACAGAATATTTGAAATGTATGTTGGTTTCTAATTATACTCATGTGGCAGATAACCAGAGTTTATGTGGTGTTGGTAGGGGGTTGAAGATGAAAATGGAGGAAATTTGATGAATCCATTAGAATAAGCATTCCCTGGATGCAGTGGTCATAATTAAAATGAGTGGACAGTGTATTGGATCATAGCAAATATATATAGTTGGATATTTTCGTTTAAAAATTGGGCCTTTCTTATTTTATGATAAGTATTTGGATGAACTTTTGTAAAATATTAGCAATACTTAATTAATTACACAACAAATCTTCACAAAGATATTAATCGAATTAAATACTTACTTACTTACTTACTTAAGTGGCCAATTACAACTAAAGAACGTGGTTCATAAATTTGAGGCTTGAAATAATAAAGAATTCCACACGCTTCGTTCTTCTGAGTGTGCTGTCCAGTTAGTTCTACCAGATGATGGCGCATCGCCTACCACTTCGTCCTTCCAACGGAGTTTGGGTCTCCCTGCTCTGCGCCGTCCTTCTGGTTCGCCTTCAAACACCTTTCTCGCTGGAGCAGTTACATCCATCCTGGCAACATGACCCAGCCATCGTAATCGTTGCATTCTGACTCTTTAAACTACGTCCATGTCGTGGTAAAGCTAATACAGCTCATGGTTCATCCGATGGCGAAACTCGCCGTCGACACAGATAGGTCCAAATATTTGTCGGATTACTTTTCTCTCGAATACTCCCAGGTTTTGTATGTCCGTTGTCGTAAGCACCCATGATTCAGCAGCATACAATAGAACAGGTAAGATAAGCACCTGGTATAGTTGTTTCTTAGTATTCCGAGATAAGGTGGTGTTACTAAAGTGCTGCCGAAGTCCGTAGAAACATCTTTTGGCTAGCACTATTCTCCGTTTAATTTCTTGGCTGACATTATTTTTCTTGTTGACGGAAGATCCGAGGTAGGTAAACTCGTCGACTACCTCAAAGCAATAATTGTCAACGTTCACGGTGCGTCCCCATCGAAAGGACTCTTTGTTCGTCGAAACCATTATTTTAGTTTTGTCCTCGTTGACCGCTAAACCCATTTTTGCTGACTCCTTTTCTGGTGATGAGAAAACTGCAGTAACATCCCGCAGATTTCGGCCAATGATGTCTATATCATCGACATAGGCTAGTGGCATGTCGCTCTTCTAGAATATGGTGCCAGACATGTTGACACCAGCCTTTCTAATCACCTTCTCCATAACTATATTAAACTAGCGGACACGGCGAACTTCACCTCGCCCCAATTTAATACCTTCAGATAAACTCAGTAGAGGGTGGTGTGATAAATAATGTTTTTCGATTAGTTTGCCGCCGCAAAAACAAACAACAAATCACATTGTTTATCAGATTCTTGACAGACAACCGCGTAACGTTGCACAATGTCGGTTGATTAAGATTCCGCAATTGTATTATGATTGATCCAAACTTTACCTGTAAATTATGCGGCAGGTTAAGCGAATTGAAGAATTCGGTCGGATTGTTGATCGCTTTATCCTCGTCAGTGACGCTGTATACAGATTTGTACAAATGCAGTTCTCCAGCGATTTAACTTTATAAATTGAAATTCTAGCTATCGATGACTTTATTCTTCGCTGCTAGTAATATACTGCCTATAAATTAATCCAATCGAGTTTTTTATAATTTTTTCCAACGATGTGAACTCAAAAATTTGCAGGACACGATATCAATTCAATCGAAACATCAACACGAATTTGGTCATTGGCAAGCGCCAGCAGTTGTATCGAGAATTCAGAAGAAGATGGGAGGTTCTGGAATGAGCCCCTAATTTTTTGGTTAATTACAACTTCTTGACATTGACGTCGTTTTCAAGCATGGTTTAAGTAAATCAGCAGCATTAGACATTGTGAGCAAAGTCATGCCATCCCGTCGAGTTCGACGGATGACTTGTGACTCCAATGATCGCAAACAATGTACGAATTTGAATCGCTGACGCAGAAACGGTCGCATCGGCTATTATTGAGTCGGTTTTTTTTTAAATTTTGGCAAGCCTCTCGAAATGCGACACACAGAACATCATCCACAGTACGCAGCGAATTGAAAGGTTAGTTAAGATATAAGCATACACCTTGGCGTGGATGAACTGTGTATAGTCTGACTAATTATTGCATGATGTTTACGTCATTTAAGGTTTGATCTTTTAATAGGAGGCATTAGCCAAGCAATTAACTCTCCCTAAAAAACTATGAAGTTGTTGCGGAATAAACGCCCGCAATCTAATTGGATAAATTATTTTTTACACGTAAACTTATTTTCTCAAAATATGATAAAATTGATAAATATTGCATAGGATATCAATATATTTTTTATCTAAATATTATTTATCTCGTTACCAACCAGATTTTAACCGAAATCGTTCAAAACCATAAAATAATGCGAAAATTGCAAAATTTTGTCGATAAAAAAATTTAATTTTTTGCGTTTTTCCGGAATTTTCCGAGTTTTTTCCTAAGAATTTTCTTTTCATTCGAAAAGCCATTCCGTAAAAATACCATACCAATTTTCGATTTTTCCAATTTTCCGAAGGATCTTCCCAATATTTTCTTGGATAAAAAAAAACCTCATACTAATTACGAACAATTGAAAAAAAAGTTGAGCAAATTGGGCCAGCCGTTCTCTCTTGATTAATAACTACACACTTTTCACACCCTTTTACCTATACATATGTAGATTTCTCAATAAAACGAATTTTTTCAAGCATTACTACGAATTTTCCACTTTACGTCGCACAGTGGGGTATTGAACGCCCAAAACGAACACGTAGCCAAATTTGGTACGGATGATCCTTTTGCTATAAGATCGATTTGTTTGAAGTTTTTAAGAAATCGGTCCATATATACATATAGTCCCCATATATATACTTATATGCATATATTCTGTAGTAGAATTAAACCCTTATAAAAGCTACGGTTTGTATTCGATCTCTTTGAAATTCGATATTGACTTATGTTTCAAATGTTTTAAATATATACAAAAGCTTATGTACATATGTACACACTCTTAAGTGTTTATATACAGGGTGGACCAAAAAGCTGAATACATTTGAATAAGTGTCTGCATAAAGCAATCTCGGCGGGGTGGGACGGAGGCGTTGGGAAAGGAAAAAACTGCCCATGGGAATTCATTATTACAGCGTTATTCCAAGTTGTTGAATATCTAATGCAAAGCGTGCACAGAATGCTAACGGTTTCTAATCCGCTGGCCAGTAATTTTAGCAATGGTCTTTACTACAGGCGCAACATTCTCCTCTCTGTAGGATGGAAGTAGTATTTTTGGTTGCGTATTATCCAATAACGTACACTGAGGCTAAAATTTGAGAATGATATTGACAATAGTGCCCTCAGATAGTCTATTATGCACACTACTTGTTGAACGAATGGCTCCAAAAACATATTAAAAAAAAATAACTTTTGGAGGCGCTGTTTTTATTTCAGTTACCCAATAACAAAATGTCAAACAATATTAAATACCATTTAAATAACAATTTGCAATTAGTCACTCGTATTTTGTAAACAAAACCATTAAAAAACAAACCTTGAAATGAATCACATTTTATAAAAGAAACTTGTACTAGTTAGAAGGTACTTCTCTGAATTTTGCATGAACAACTAGTTTTAGTGCTTGATATTAATCAGTTCTAAATAAATTTTCCCAAATATGTTGATATTTTAACGTTTTGAAAAAATTTACTGTTAAGGTTATAAAATCTAGAGTTGTTGTGGAATAATGTCATTTAACCATATTTTCAATTTGAATATTATTAAGGCAAATCAGAATATATTGCCTTATGTAAGGTATAATTAAAAATTAATACTCAGCAACAAATTGCAATGCAGCAAAAACAAAGAAAATGAGGCCAAATCAAACCAAAGTAATTATCCACCATTTTCTCAGGGGTGTCTAATATCACAATTCATTTAATTAAACAAATTGGCGCAAAAACGCGCAAAATTTTTTTCTTAATTTTGTAAGTACAGATGTTATATTTTACAATGATGTTAACTTTTCAAAAGGGTTTTACCCGGAACCCTTTTAAAAATTTACATACATTTCAAAAATACCTTAAATTTAGACCATATTGTATACAACTAATTGTTATTCCTGTTCTTCAATAGCTGGCGTTGAATAGTCCATAAAAATAATTAGGGTTTTAAATGACTAAAAAGCAAAAACTCTCACTCCAAAATATCGATATTTCACTTTTCGCTAACACGTAAAAAAGAAGAAAAAATTTCCGAAGTTTGAGAGAGCATAGAACATTAAATAAACAACAAATGTAATTGATTCTAGTATCTATTGAATCTGTATCCTGTGTACAATTATTGTACACAAAACATTAATTGAAAATCGCAAATTTCATTTTTTAATTAATCTCCGTTTAGGGGGTCCCATACCCCACTGTGCGTCGTCTAAAATCATCAAATCAAGCGATACAATGAAACATTTCGTCGAAAAAATCCACAATTTTTGAAATTTTTCATAATTTTCCGAGTGTTCCAAGAATTTTTCTATTTTTCCATTTGAAAAGTCATTTCGGAATGATTATCCGAAATTTTTCACATTAACATCATTCAAAATTATCAAAGCATACCATAAAATGTAAAAATTCGTCGACAAAATTTAAAATTTTTGGAATTTTTCCATAATTTTTAAACCAAAATTTTCTATTTTTCCAATCGAAAAGCCACTATGGCACAATTGCACACAAAATTTTATAAAAAATTCAATCAGCGATGCAAAATGTTTCCTAAAAAATCCAAAAATTTCGATTTTTTTTTGGAATTTTCCGAGTTTTCTACCGAGATTTTTACTATTTTTCCATTCGGAAAGTCATTTCGGAATGATTATCCGAAATTTTTTTACTGTTACATCGTCCAAAATTATCAAATCATACGATAATATGCAAAATTTCGTTAAAAAAAAATTAAAAATTTTCGAATTTTCCAACAAAATTTTTTTTCCGTTCGAAAAGCCATTCGTAACAATTACACACAAAATTCCATACAAAAACACAATTTTAAATTTTTCGAATTTCTCGACTTTTCCGGAGGATTTTCCCAAAATTTTCTTTCACATAATTCTTCTCCGGGCAATTACGAACAACTGAAAAAAATTTCAGCAAAATCGATCCAGCCGTTCTAAATTGATGAATACATTTTTTCCACCATTTTTATATATATAGATAGTGTACAGGACAGGCTATCGCCCTGCCTGAGACCTCTTTCCTTAAACGTGACAAATTCCCCTATACGATACTTACTAACTAACTAAAATCGATATTAAATTATTATGGCCTGTAACTTGACAAAACGAATGATGCAGAACTTCTTCTTATTGGGGCAACTTTTACGTGCAGTTTTCAGAATTGTGTCCCAAAATCATGTGTTGTACTCTGTTATTAACTTCTTATCGTATTACTATGCTTGATACGTAGTATCATTTTTAACTTTTATACCTACACCTACACCTTGTCACACAACTGCATTACAATATTCATAAGATTGTCTTAAATCAAAGCCATAGCCACACACGAGCCCAATAAACCCCTCTGGCATTTTAAAACATCGTCGGCAAATTTATTACCAAACATGCTTAATGGTGAAAACAATAATAATTAAAAAGTCATTAGTGGCAAACAGAGGAGTTCAATGTATGAATACAAAATTTATATTTAAATTACTGTGAGTTGTTTCTCTCTATCTCTCTCTCTGGCCCCTTTTTCACTTCACAACTCAGTTTGTCTATTTTTATATTCGTATTTGTGTGGTCTCAAAAGGTCGTATTTTATTTTTATGGGAATTCCTGGTAACATGTACGCAGGCATTTTCAAACGGTTACTGCTGCGGCAGGCAATATCGAAGAAGAATAAAATCATCTTTTCAACAAAGCACTCGTCGCACACACATTGGCACATTGCGTATCACAATACAATTATTTAAATGAATCACAAATTTTGCCCAAGTTACAGCCGTTATTTTTGTAGCAATTAAATCGTAAAATTTATAATTGAAATACAGCTATACATAAAATTACAAGTGACCAAAGATGTGTTAAATTTCCAAGGAATTAGCTTGCAACGCGCTGGGACTTAGGTACATATCCAGTCGTTAATTTGTTAGCCAGAGATTTTTTTTGGGTATAAAAATCTAATAAATAAACGAAAAAGTCGTTCATTACGGCAGGACCCGAAATTTTTAACTGGTAATTTATTTAATAGCAGTAAAGTATATATCAAGAGATGCTTGAAGAAGATACTCTATATAAAAAAGCTTTATTTTAATACTCGCATACAACGTTAATTACAGCGGCTTTTGTTACCAAGCTCAGTGATGGGATGGCACTTGAACACTTGATGAAAATCTGTCTTTACGTTTTGTTTTGTTGTTTTATATATTGCGAGGATTGAAGGAAATACTGTCCAAGGCCATAAACAACGGAATCGTAAAGCTGTTAGCCAAATTACAACCAATTACATTTATGATATAATGTTTAATATGATAATGTAGACAAATAAGGAGGGTTTAAACTAATTTTCTTTAAGGTAATAATAAGAACATCTTATTTTTGTAAGTTGTCAAGAACTTAAATAGCTAGTGTTACTGTGCCAACGTCGAGGGTTGAAGATCAGATCAGAGGTTTTGCACTATGATGTCTTATATAAATATCTAAGTTTTCTTTCGGAACAGGACAAAATCGGTATGGCAGAATAATCATTTTCCAATGTGTGTAATAACATGTGAAATATTCCTTTTTTGAAATCTAAATGACGACGTTGGAACCATAGTATAAGTGACATTTTTACCAGCAATGAGTTTTTCTCAAAATGGCATAGAAATATCAAAATTCTTCATTCTTCACCTATGTAAGTGATCTTCAATACCTCCCTAATTGAGGTATCACAATGTCTGATTATAGTATTAGTGTGGGCGGCAATGTAACAGAAACAGAAAGAAAGCTTTTTCTAAGGAATATGGTTTTGCTTTTTTAAATATATGAATGTATATTATGGCCACTTAGTGTCCTGTAATGTGTGAAAATTGCGTTTTAAAATGCTAAATGTAATTGTCATTTAGTACCAAAAGTTACAACAAATCGAACATGCAAGTATTAAGTATTTATTAGAACATACTTATATGCGAAAGGCATGAATTTGGATGTGGATTGTAGTTCACAAGAGACTCACACATCTTGTCTCGCGATTCAACCCTGTTAGTTATCGAATAGCCACAATCCGCATCAAGGCGAAATATTCCTACATCACGCTGATTTGTGCTCATGCCCCAATGGAAGATAAAGACGATGAGGTTAAAGATGCATTTTACGAGCGCCTAGAGGAAACATATGACCGCTGCCCTGGCCACGACATTAACATTGTTCTGGGAGACTTTAATGCAAAAATAGGGAGGGAAGATGTTCTTGGTGCATCGATCGGTAATTCAGCCTGTATACCGACACGTCAGACAACGGGTTTAGGCTGGTTAGCTTTGCAGCGGAAGGAGCATGGTAGTGAGTGAAACCAGATTCCAGCACAAAGATATCCACAAGGCAACTTGGCTATCCCCCGATCAAAACACCAAAAATCAAATTGATCATGTGGTAATTGATGGCAGGCATGCATCTAGTGTCATGGACGTGGTTGTGATACGTAATGCTAATAGTGACTTGGATCATTACCTGGTTGCAGCAAGGTGCGCACAAGATTGAACGGAGCACGTTACCAAACACAAAGAAAGCTGGGCATCGCGAAACTGCAAAGCCCAGAGGTAGCCACTGCCTACTTTAAGATCTCCCAACTTCTACTGCACAACACCTCTACTTCTGACGTTCCCGATACACAGTGGCAGCATATTGCGCATTCCATGGCAAACGCCGCAAAAACTGTACTAGGATATGAAAAACGGCGCTCAGACGAATCTTGGTAGGATGAAGAGTGTCGTATAGCATCTGAGAAACAGGATGCTGCTGATGAGCAACGCTACAGCCAACTGTAACCCGGGCTGTTAGGGAACGACGCATGGAGAAAGTAAAACAGGCGAGACAGCTATTTAGGTGAAAAAACGTCAGATGAAGGAACAGGAGAACAAAGATATAGAGCGATACAGAGATAGAGGTAAGTTCCGATAATTTCACCAGAATGTAAAAGCTATGGTAATGGCCTCCCCTCCTGTAAGGACACGGATGGAAATCTGATTACAGATACGCAGAGTGTGCTGCGTATATGGAGAGAACACTTCCAGCAACTGCTGGTTTCAGAAGGCAGCGCACGTGAAGGTATCACGCCAATTGTAGACGACGGCTTAGATTGCCCACCACTAAGCCAAGCCGAGGTAAGAAGAGCAATATCGCGGCTGAAAAACAATAAAGCAGCCGGTGCCGTTGTCTTCCGGCAGAGCTCTTCAAGTCCGGTGGCAAGGAGCTGATAACGAGCATGCACCAGCTCCTCCGTTCGGTTTAGCTTAAAGAGTGCATGCCCGACGATTGGAATTTAAACTTATTATGATCCAAGTCTGTGCTCCAACTACCGCGCGATCAGCCTTTTACCCATCGCAAATAAGGTCCTGTTGAGTGTACTATGCGAAAGACAGACTTATCCCAACTGATCGGAACTTATCAGTGTGGCTTTAGACGTGGAAAATCAACAACTCACTAAATCCCAAGAGAAACAGATCAAAAGGTATTATCTTTTTTAGATTATAAAACTGCCTTCGACAGCCCGATACGACAGAAACTACTCGAAGCCATGGCTAAGTTTGGTATTCCAATGAAGCTGATATGTCTTCGCCGAAAGACGCTGACTGACACGAAGTCTTTAGTGTAGATTGGTAAAAATGGTACGCTGCCATTCTATACCAAACGAGGCCTAATACAAGGCGACGGCCTATCGTGTGACCACTACAACATAGTGATGGAGATGATAATGAGGAAAGCTGCAGTTGACACGAGGGCACGATAATCAACAAAAGCCACATGCTTATTGCGTTCGTTGATGACGCAGACATCATCGGTCGAAAACTGGGGGAGTATACCGAAGGGAACAGTGAAAATGAGTCTAAAGGTGAACGAGGACAAAACGAAGTTATTAGTTTCAACGAACAAAGAATCTACTCGTTGAGAAACTGCGTAAACGTTGGCAACTATAATTTCGAGGTGGTAGATAATTTTATCTACCTAGGCTCCGCCATCAACAAAACAAATAATGTCAGCCTCGAAATCCGGAGAAGAGTCATGCTTGCAAATAAATACTACTACGGACTCAGCAAGTGAATTAATCACAGAGCCCTCGCTCGACAAACAAAAATCCAGCTATACCAGAAACTGGTTCTATCTGTCGTAATGTGTGGTTTGGAATCCTGGGTTATGACACAAGTGGATGAATTGGTTCCGTCAGTCTTCGAGAGAAAAGCACTCCGTAAAATATATTTGCCCATCATCGTTAACGGAGAGTATCGATGTCGTATGAATGATGAGCTGAACGAGCTGTATACTGACATTGACGTGGTTAGGCGAACTAAGGTGCAGCGGTCATGTTGTGCGCGTGGACGAAAATGCTCCAGCTCATAAAGTCTTCGACAATGAATTCGGTGGACGGTGCAGAAGAGGGCGACCTAAACTCCGTTGGAAAGACCAAGTTACTGAGAACCTTGCAGAACTTGGTGTGGCTAAAGAAGAAGCGCAGGAGATCGAAGCGCTTATAATATTTATCTGCATTCGGTGTATACTACAATGGGATTGCAAAAAATTGCTAAAAAATTTAAAAGCTGCTTGAAGTAATTTTTTGAAATTCGTAGTTTAAGTGGTAAACGAAACTGGTACTATCACCCAGACCAATCAGTTTTTTTTTGCATTAATTCAGCGGCATAAATCAATTTTTCAAAATTCACATTTTTAGGCATTAAAAGGGGGAAATTGTGAACTACTGCTCCGGCCAACCTGCTTAGAATACATTCTTGTGCCGTCCATTTCATTTCCTGTATGGAGGTGATGTCAGCCTCGTATTTGTCGAGCACATCCACCATAGACTTCGGACATTCCAGGTGCATATTCTTAAATCATGGCCAAAAACTGTTTTAAAGACTATAAAGAATTTAATGGAATACGAAACCATTAGATATATATTTACTTTTTTTTTAACAAATCTTATGTTTAATTTTCATTTTCATTCATCATTTTTATATTGTATTACAATTAAACTAAACTCATGGAACTTTTCACATAAAAGATTTGGACATATTATTTAATTACTTAAAATTTCGGCATGTACGAAATTCGTAACTTATTGTGATGTCGAATACACTTCAACACCTGCTTATGCATTTGAATCACTCATCTACTTAGTTAGACGCCTAGAATATCAACAAACAGGAATCTCTTATAATAATATTGACAGCAGCCATTGACACTTGATGATCCGAATGTCTGATAGGAATGTGTTAATTTGTGCGGCCTTCAACACATAAGTAAACTACACCATCTCGTGCCAACATCACAATTTCAGGGACAAGATAAACATATTGATACATAAATACACCGCTACAAGTACACCGACATCAATGGAATACCAATACTAATATCAACACTATTACTAGTACAATCGGGTGGTATCTCTCAATCACAATCAAAATCACATAGCAATCAGTGAAAATAGAAGAACCGTCGAAATTTCGTGAAACGTTTGCAAAATGAAATAGAAATATGTATAGCAACCCTACAGGGATCCCAATATTACTACTACACAGATTTCAGCTGTAGATTGTGGAATTTTATTACTTAATAAAAATTGTATATTTTTCCATTCATATTCCGGCCAGACCTCCACCCACAAATGATGAAAAAAAAATAGAACGGCAACTTGTAATTGAACTTCAATGAAGCTTAACGGATGTAAATTTCGATGAAATGATTTCGTTGCAGAGCTTCCTGCTCTCTAATGGAAAATATTGTGGTGTGAATCCAAATATCCATTTGGTGTTTGCTGTTGTGTTCACGATACTCGTACTCTTCTTGCTGGTTCCTTTTTTGTTATTTGCAAAAGTTTTGGTTTTTTCAATTTAAGCCAACATTTGGTTATGATAATCAATACAATCTACAAATATTACTAGAAGAGAAGAGAACACAAAAAGCAAAAAAAAGTAGTACTAAAATCATAGCCCTGGGGTCGGTCATGCGGATCTGCTGCTGCTGCTGTTACTGGTATTGGTGTTGGTGTTGGGGTAATCGAGTGCCACCACCATCCCGCCAATAGCATCATCTCATAAAAATTTTAACTTTACGTTTTACAAAGCGTAAATTATGCTTAAATTGAAAACCAAAAAATGAAAAAAAAAACATGTTCCAAAAGCAACAAAATTACAATCAATGCCGTAGCACTGATGGCCTTATGGCTCGAGGTACATTATAGTTTAAACCCATAATGCTCATACCCTTGTGAACGCACTAAATTTTTGGCCTCTATGGCGTGGCATTATTGATGTTGTTGATTTTTCTCCTGAAAATTTCCTGAAATGCTTCATTTAATACATTTTATGCAAAAGAAACAAAAAAAGAAATAAAAGAAGAATCATTCTCGTCTGCTCAAGGGGAGTAAAAAATTTAAATTGAAATGTAGTCGTATAAGAAAAAGGCCAGCTCGAAGTGCAAATCTATATGTGGCCGTGAGTAAAAAAAGTGACTTAACAGAAAAAAATATATACGTAATGGCATTTAACGATTACTGTTGTTTTTTTTAAGTAATTTTGGCCCAAGCAAATAATTTATTGCAAACTAGATATTAATCGTCCGATAAGCACAAGGTGCAAAATGATTTCGTGAACAAATTAAATGGGATTTATATGTAATGCTGATGACTGCGGGCACGCATTTGCCAATGTAGGACATAATCTAACGGCAAAATTAAAGGTTGATTCATTAAGCACATTTATCTCTATTTTAAAATAGAACACGTAGAAAAGTACTCACATGCTACTCGCTAGACAAGCTAGACATCATCGGTCGAAAACTGCAGGATGTGACTGCAGCCTTCTCAGGTATACAGAAGCAATCAGTGAAAATGGGTCTAACGGTGAACGAGGACAAAACGAAGTTATTACTTTCAACGAACAAAGAATCTACTCTTTTGAGAAACTGCGTGAACGTTGACAACTTTAATTTCAAGGTGGTAGATAATTTTATCTATCTAGGCTCCGCCATAAATAAAACAAATAATGTCAGCCTTGAAATACGGAGAGGTATCCTGCTTGCTCATAAATGCCACTACGGACTAAGCAAGCGATTCAATGACATAGACCTCTCTCGACGAAAAAAAATCCAGCTATACCAGATATTGGTTCTACCTGTTTTGATGTATGGTTCAGAATCTTGGGTTATGACTCAAGCGGATGAATCGGTTCTGGCTGTATTCGAGAGAAAAATACTCCGTAAAATATATGGCGCATCATCGTTAACGGAGAATCATGAGCAGTACGAGCTTTACACTGACATTGGTCTGGTCAGACGCATTAAGGTGCAGCGGTTGCGTTGGCTAGGACATGTTGTACGCATGGACGAAAATGCCCCAGCTCGAAAAGTCTTCGACAATGAGCTCGATGGACGGCGCAGAAGAGGGCGACCAAAACTCAGTTGGAAATACCAGGTCACTGAGAACCTTATAGAACATGGTGTGACTAACTGGAACAGATGCGCAGAAGATCGAGATGCTTATAATATTTTTCTACTTGCTGTATATAATCCACTAGGATTGCAAAGAAGTGCCAGCTAAGTAAGTAAGTAAGTAAAGTATTCCAATCTACGGAGATTGTTCGTCACACCAAGCTTAGATAACAGCTCTTTCACCTCGTCTACCCCACGAAGTTTTGGTCGCTCCTCTCCTGCACCGCACATCGAGTTTATTGTTGAAGACATTTCGAACCGGAGCATTTTCGTCCATTTGTACAACTAGTGCAAGCTTACGTTTTCGGTGTATTCCAAAGCGCTCGTGGTTGATTCGATACGAATCTTTTACGGTGAGTATTTAATGATGATGGTCCAAATATTTTGCGAAGTATTTTTCTCTCAAAGATCCCCAGAATAGATTGATACGCGTGCGTCATTACCCAGGATTTTGCGATGTCGAGCAAGACAGGTAGGATCAGGTAGTCTGGTAGAATTTGATCTTTGTTCTTCGAGAGAGGGTTTTGTCATTAAATCGCTTGCCTAGCGAATAGTAGCAGCGGTTTGCGATTAATACTGGTCTCTGGAATCCAGGCTAATATTATTATTTGTGTTTATGGCGGAACCAAGGTAGACAAAAAAACATCTACCAGTTCAAACTAGTAGACTATTTGTTAGTTGAAATAAATAACTTGATTTTGTCCTTATTTACAACTAGACCCAATTCCGCCGACTGCTTTTCAATGATCGAAAAGGCTGCAGTTACATCCCCAATGTCATTCATATCTATATCATCTGCATTACACCTGGCGTTAAAAAGTTTTTTTGGAATCTTGAGTGTGGGTAGCGATTAAAATATGAGATTTGATGCCAAAATTGATATAGCAAATTTTCAGACTGATCGGATGGTGCCAACCCGTGCCCCAATGAGGTCAAAGGTCAACATTTTTAAAAAACAACCAAAAAACTCTTTTTATTGCATTTCATTAATTTGTTAAATAAAATTACTACAGATATAATGTTTTTTTTTTCATTAATTTTCATTTATAGGGTTTATTAGTTTTATTTTAAATCAGTGAAGATTTTGTATAGACTGGGAATTCCTTACAGTAGTCCTCTACAATGTGCAACAGGTACTGTTTATCGTCTTCGTTGTGTGTTAAGCATTTGTAAGGGTCAGTTATTAGTCTGACTATTTTTTCGGGGGCATTCACAACAGTAATTCTTTTGACGATCAGTTTCCCTTAAAAAAATGATTGGCCTAAGAAATTTGATGGATTAAGGCGTAAAAAAATCCATAGAAATCTCAAAACGAGTAAAAAAAAATGTAGTTTTCGTAGTCACAAAAGAGCTCAAATCCTTGAATGTGAACCATCTTTTTTTATTTAGTTTTTTATTAGTTGTATATTACTATTTAGCTTATAGAGACTTACTAAAAAAATCACATATTACGAGTTCCATTCAACTGAATCGCAGAAATTTTTAAGTGAGTGTGAAAAATGTAAATTTTTGGACAATAGATGTCCTTGTACACGAATCTTGCATGTAACGTCACTCCTGGTGCACGTAATGTGAAACTGGGAATGCTACCATCAAGAAATATAAATGCAAGTTGTAGAAGTTCTCTATAATCAGGCCGAATATGTACTTTCGCTAAATATTTAAGACAAAAGGGCCGTTATTTGCAGTAGTTTTATCAAAACATATAATTTCTAATGAATTTAGAATATAAATTTTTAGCAAATAGTCGTAGACTGATAGAGTTACTGTAGAACCATCAATGCTGGGGATAGCTATAAATTTTTCATAGTTCATAGCCGACGGTGTTTTTTACGTTGTTCACGCAAACTTGTGCAATTCTGAAGAAGATCCTCAATATTGTGAACTAACGCTTTGGAAGTTTCACTGATGAAGTGTATTTCTAATGGAGATGATATATTGCCGGCATCCATACAAGCTAGCATTCGGTCGTCTATAAAATTTTTCTTTACACGTTTTTGAATCGGCATATTTCAGCAACTTGGAATGTTATCAATCTGTTTTTCATCCATCGTCTGCATATCATCTCCTAATTCATCACTCTCAAATTCAACATGTTTCATAGTTAAGTTGAACAATAAATGAATGCACAAAAAATAGCCACTGTGTGGCCTAATAATAATATTGTAATTAAACCAAGTTCGGTTTTTTGTTCATAATTTTCTTTTCGACGTTTTTCATCTTCCTATCAATGTGTCTTTCTTTTTTCTTCATTTGTGACATTGTGATCGACACAAGTCATGCTACCAACACGCTTATTTTTCAGTGCTTTATTAAGAAGTCTCTATCTTGCTTTATACTAATAAGCATTTGAACATCCACGTGGGCAAAGTCAAATAAATTGTTATGAATTATACTTCATTCCGGAGAATGCATAATGTTTAATGACTTTTGCAGCACATGTACTTTGATCTGGAGTTAGGATTCTAGCTATTTCCCAAAAAGATAATATTGCTATCAACCCCAATCTTGCACTTTCTTTAACTGTTTTACATTTATATTATAAATTATAATATAATTACATTTACATTTATACTATAAATTTTACAATATATGTATTTGATTCTTGTCGCATAGTGTAGTTCAGAGTTATTGAAACTGATGACTAATTTACAATTTATAAATGATGTTCTAATTTATTGTATTTTTATTTATAGATTTTCTCATTACAATAATTAATAAAATGGAAAAAACAGTATTTTTGTGGTTTTTCAAAATTTTGACCTTTGACCTCATTGGGGCACGTGTTGGCACCATCCGATCAAGCTGAAAATTTGCTACATCGATTTTGGCATCAAATTGCATATTTTGATCGCTACCCATATTTAAAATTCCAAAAAATAAAAATCCCCATATTAGCTGCGCCAGGTCTAATCTGCATACGCGAGCAGGATGTGACTTTTGGATAAGATGACACCATTCCTGTTAACTGCAGCCTTCCCCATGATCGTATCCATTACGATGTTAAAGAGATCGCATGACAGGTTATTGCCTTGTCTGAAGCCTCACTTGGTTGCAAATGGCTCACTCAGACTTTGGCCTTTTTTCACTGAAGACTTCGTGTCTGTCTGTCTGTCCTTTAGCCAAATCGTGTTTATGAGCGGGACCATCGGCTCCCGCAGCTTTATTATTTTTAAGCCGTGCAATTGTCGTGCTGATCTCGTTTTGGCTCGGTGATGGACAGTCTACTCCACCGTCGATAATTGGTGTGATTTCGTCAGTGTTCCATATTTGCAATACACTCTGCGTGTTCGTGACCGGATTTCCATCTCTGTCCTTACAGGTGGGGGATCCCTGTTCCAAAACCTTTACTTTTTACCTTTTGGTAGAACTTTCGAGCCTGTAGTTTTCTTTATCCTGGCTCTCTTTTTTCTTCCACATACGCTTTTTCCGCCTGAACAGGCGTTTCATCTCCCTCCTTTTCTCTTTATAACGCTCCGTCACCGCACGCGTCGCCATTGGCTGCAGTTTTCCATTGTATGCAGCATCCATTTACTCAGACATTTCGCGACATTCAGCATCATACCAGAGCTTGTCTGAGCGTGTCTGTTAGGGCGCATAACCCAGTACGGTCGTTGCGGCAGTGATCATAGAATTCGCAATATGCTGCCACTGTGTGTCGGGAACATCAGAACAAGAGGGGTTTGTTTGGAGTAATAGAGAGAGTTGGTTGGAATAGGCATTGACTATCTCAGTGGAATGCAGCTTTGTGATGTCTAGCTTCCTTTGCGTTTGGTTACGAGCGTTTTTAGAACTACATAATCGCGTGCGTATCTTGGCTGGAACTATGTGGTGATCCGAGTCAATGTTTGCACCGCGCATCACACGCACGATCATAACGCGTGGGCCATGCCTTCCTTCGATTACCACGTGATCAATCTGTTTCTTGTGGATAACTTTATGCAGGAATCTGGTTCCACTCACTACCATGTTTCTTGCCGACGCAAAGCTACCCAGTCTGAATCCGTTATCGGAGATGTTGTTGTATAGACTGAAATCTCCCAGAACAATATTGATATCAAGTGCAGGGCGGCGATCTTTTATTACCTCCAGGCGCTCATAACGTTATTTTTTAATGTCCTTGTCTTTGCCTTTCGTTGAGGCGTGCACAAAAATCAGCGTAATGTAGAAATATTTCGCTCGAATGCGAATAGTGGCTATTCGGTCACTTACAGGGTTAAACCGCAGGACCTGATGTCGAAGTCTCTAACCGACTATGAATCCACATTGTAATTCTTGTTTTATGGCATGGCAGCGGTAAAAGATGTCACAGTGCTTTCGTCATGTACATCCCTATCTCGTCTATTTCGTTTCCTGAATGTTCGAGATATCAGCCTTGTATTTTTCGAGGACATCCGCCAGTTGAATAGAAGCTGTATAGGGTTCGGACACTCCAGGTGCATATCCTTAAATCATAGTCCTTTTAACGTTGGGGAAGTTTTTATTTTTTTTTTCGTGTTTTCATAATAATTATTTTCTTAAAGGAGAGTGGATATTTAGGTCATCGTGACCGATCCTTGTTTATTGGGGCTGCCAACGTCAATAAAAGATCCTCTGTGTTGAGCTTCAGTATTTACTGTTACCTACTTCCTAAGACGCATCTCACAGTTGCTACCACTGAACGGATGTTCTTTGTCCGGGAAATAAGTGATCTCTTGGACTTTGTAAGCTGCTTGGGGATCTCCAAAGAGAAAAACTGACTTCTTTTCCCTTTAAACCCCATAAATGAGGTATGGGATAGCTTCTCGCGTTGTGGTTAAATATCACGCTTTCTATTTTTAGATTCACAACTAAAGGCACCTACTTGTTTATCGTCGAATGCGAACGTCACTGTTTGAGAAGCTTTTGCCGATTGAGTCGACACTTATACTGCGAAGTTGCTGTCGACAACATCGAGGGGGCCGGCAATGAAAGAAAAAAAATATTTAATTTTATTTTTTAGATGACTGGAGCCAGGAATTGAACCTGGGATCTCCCGCATGGTAGTTGCATGTTCTAACCTTCATGCTACGGTCGGTCCTCCAAAGAGAACTTCTGGTTATTCGCAAGTGATCAGAAAGACACAATTAGAAAATCCCCCATATCATGTTAACTCCTAAAATATCAGCTTTGCCATAGACTTATATTTGGATAAAAAGTATCTTATTGTTTTTTCCTCTCATAAGAAATCATTTCGAAAGCCGTTAATGTAGTCTTGAGTTACTTCTTTAAGAGTGCTTGCAATGTATGTTCTATGCAACTATTTTGCCTCGACAAACTTAACACGTTAAACCTTTGTTTACTTTTTTAATTTTTATTTTTTGAAATTATGCAATTTACATACACTTGATATATCAAGATCATAAGATAGCAACTGCCAAAGTCGGCCCTTATCAGATACCCTACGTTAAAGAGCAAAGGTGAAATGATTTCATATTTAACTCAACATCTAAAAATTTTACCATTTCGAACCTGTTTTAGCATAAATTTATTACTATTTATTTCTGTGTGTGCATAGACCAAAGAATAATGATTGTGTTTTCTTTTTGATTTTCAATTGGCTTTCCATAGTAATACGTTTGTATTTCGTTTCATTTTATCTAAAATTGAAACAATTTTTATTATGACCATTTTGTTGTTGAACTTTGGATCGTATTTTATGTTCTCGACACAGTAACTTAGTTGCATGTTTGTGCGTGTGTGTATGTGTGTGTGTTCGGGGGTTTGAAGGATATACGGAAACAGGAAACTCATTACTGATTTTATTACTTTTTATAGATATTGTATTTTTTTGTGTGTTTTGTTTTTTGCTTACTTTTTCTCCATTACATTTTCCTTTTTCTTTTGTTTTGCGCTTGAAGAAGGTCATCCGGTATTATGAAACAAAGTTTGTTTTCGTTACGTTTTGTACTTTTAATAAAGTAAAACAAATTATTGTAGACCCCATTAAGGTTTGCTCTCCAATATAAAGTTATGAAATTGTAAAGGGAAATGAAATGAAAAGGAAAACAATCATTTAAAAGGGATACTCGCTCTCTCTGTCTCTGTATATTGCTGATTGACGTAATGATGATGATGATGATGCTTGTGATTGTGATCTGAGCATGCATGGCATGGCATGCAAGCGTACTGATTGGCAAAATCAAATTTCGTTATATTTCTTGCTGCCAATAAGTTAAGCCAACGTTCGCTTAAGATTATTACATTTTGTTTATACAGGACTATATTAATATTATTAAATGACTTTATGGCTTTCCGTACCTGGAAAAGAGGAAATACAAAACAAATGTTTGGATGTACTTAAGATAACAATGATGGTATGGATGGCTCTTTTTGATTGAATTACCATTAATGGCGTGGGCTGGTATTCGTTCAGAGTGGTTGGATGTATTTGACGGTAAAAAAAATACCTCTATATAATTGTACTTGGTGTAATTGGTTTATATTAAAGGGGATTTTGCCATGGTGATCAAAATGGAGAAAATAATTACACCATCCCACTATTAAGTGAGTAGGAGTAAAAAAAATTAAAAAATTTAAATTCATTTAAATTTTATGTTTTTTTTTCAGTTTTGTATTTTTTTTGTGTTATTCCATGTGAAGCGATCACACAAATTTTGGGTCATCTCTCTGAATTTGATAAAATTTTGTTAACATGTACTATTTTTTAAAAGAATTGAGATTTGACCGTATAAAAATTTTGCGAAATTGTAGATAATATTGTCGTTGACGACAGCAAGCCATTACAAAAATATTGCATTTCCTCAAAACGGACCAAAATTAGAAACATTTTTTTAACAAATTTCGCAAACATTTTTTAACAAATTTCGCAAAATTTTCATACGGTCAAATCTCATATTTTTTTTAAAAAAAAATTTTTTTTTTAAATACTTATTCTTCTGAGCACTATATGTTATGTCTTAGCAAAATAACATCAAATTCGGAGAGATGACCCAAAATTTGTGTGATCGCTTCATCTGGAATTAAGCTTTTGTAAAAAGTGATCCATTTAGATGTTTTTTTTTTTCACTTTAATAAGAATAACTACGGAATTTATATTATGGTCCGAAAGAACTATCTCTGACATTTACATACTAAAGACTACTTTGGTCCAACGTTGCCAAATCCACGCTGCACAGTGGGATATAAGTGTCAATAAAACAAATTTTGCCCACTCAATTCCAAAAATTTAAGACACAGTATTGTAAAGGAATGTACCTCTTAAAATTAACTTTTTTTATTATCATTGGAAATAAATACTTTAGCCGCATTTTACCCCAGCTGTACTTTCAATTAAATAAAAGGTGGAAACGCATTCTTTTGATTAGAAAAAAATATATATGTAATTCTATGAATAGGAAAAATTTTATTCAAACACCACTTTGTCTTTTTTGTGTGGTTGGCGATGGGCGTGGTCGATTTTAATGATGCATCTGTTGTTTACTCTGGAAATTGTATGTACCACATTTGATCACATTTGCTTGGATAAGGACAATTTTATGAAAAAATATCGATTTTATGCAACATACTCTTATTCAGTTGTAGGGACGGTAGGCGGTGGCGGTGGCCGATTTTGATGAAACGTGATATACATCTGTTGTTTATGTTAGAAAGTGTACTTTTACCTAGTTCATCCAAAGATGTTTTATATGTCTAATCATACGATAAGCGGTATCGTGTTTATTGCGGAAGACTTTTCGATCTGGAGCATTTTTAGCCATTCTTACAACGTGCCTCAGCCAGCACATTCTGACTATATGGTCGCGCTAGACTAAATCGATGATGTTATTCAGCTCATAACCCATACAAAGACGGATTTCGCCCTAGCGATGATGGTTACCAATATTCTGCCAAGTATTTTTCCCTCGAAGACTCGCAGAATAGTCTAATACTAGGATTCTGCGCTGTAGAGCAAGATAAGTAGGATCAATAACGGATAGAGTTGGATCAGTTTTCATCGGAAGAGGGCTTGTCGTTAAATGGCTTGCTTAGCGCATAGTAGCAATGTTTAGTGATCAATTCTTGTCTCTAGATTTTCAGGCTGATATTACTTCGGCGGAGCCGAGGTAGACAAAATCATCTACCACCTCAAAGTTATATTTGACAATGTTCACGCAGCGTCCCAGACTAGTAGACTCTTTGGTCGTTATATCAAATAAATATTTTTTTCTCATTTATCACCATACCCACTTCTGCCGACTGCTTGTCAATGATTGAAAAGCCTCAGTAACATTTCACAGTCCTCGGCCCATGATATTTTTACGATCGGCATACGCGAGCAGCATGTGACTTTTATTAAAGATGCTACCAGTCGTTTTTACTGGAGCCTTCGCCATCATTATCTCCACTAGGATATCAAAGAGATCGAATGACATACCATCGCCTTGTCAAGAGCCTCGCTTGGTAGAAAATGTCTCTATCATATTTTTGCCAATTTTCACTGAAGACTTCGTGGCGGTCAGTGTCATTCCGCAAAGTCGTATAAGCTTCGCGGGGATACCAAACTCAACGATAGCATCTTATAATTCCTGTCATATTGGACTGTTGAAAGCAGCTTTATAATCGATAAACAGATAGTAGGTGTCGATTTCTTGGGTCTTCTCCAGGACTTGTAGCAGTGTGAATATCTTATCGGTCATGGAGTTTCCAGTTCTAAAGTCACACTGATAATATCCAATCAGGTTCAGTTTCAAGATGGCTTTAGTCTGTCACATAACTCACTAGATAGGACCTTGTATGGGGTAGGTAAAAGGCTCCATCGATAGTTGACACACACTTGGATCGCCTTTCTTAAGCACAGAATATATAACACTCAGATTTTAATCATCAGGCATACATTTCTTTAGCCTAATCATGTTAATGATTTGGTGCATGCATGTTGCCTGCTCATCGCTGCCTGCCTTAAAAAACTCTGCCGGTAGTCCTTCGGCTCCCGCAGTTTTATTATTTTTAAGTCTTGCGATCGCCGTGTTGATCTTGTTTTAGCTAGCTGGTGGACAATCTACTCCGTTGGCGATGATTGACGTAATTTCGTCGCTTATGCTGTCTCGGGAACGAACAGAGTACGATAGTGTTCCCTCAATATTTGCAACACTCTCTGCCTGTCCGTGACCAGATTTCCATCTCTGTCCTTATAGGTGAGGATCCCTGTTCCAACACCGTGTCTTTTAACTTTTCGTAAAACTTTCTGTCTTCACCTCTATCCCTATATTTTTCTATATCCTGGAAAGAGAGCTATTTTTTTAAATAGTCCCTCTTTTCCGCCTGAAGAGTCGTTAAGTCTCTCTCCTCTTCTTATTTTATCGTTCCGTCATGGAATTCGTAATATGCTGCTACTGTGTTTCCTCCATATTTGCAACACACTTTGGGTGTCTGTGACCAGATTTTAGGTGCAGTTCTCAGAATCGAGTCCCAAAATCATGTGTGTACGGTGTTATGGGATTTTCTGTATGACGGTGATTTCAACCTTGTATTTAGCGAGAACATCCGACAATTGGATACAAGTACCATGTCTGTACAAAGTTTGGACATTTCAGGTGCATATCCTTAAATCATGGTCCTTATGTTTTCATAATAGTTTTTATTTAAGGAGAGTGGCTTATTAGGCCACCGAGCCCGACCTTTATTTCTTGGGGCTGCTAAAGCCACAAAGAGAGGCGTTGTGTTGATTTTTAGTAACTTCTGTTGCCTAATCCCTACGACGCATCGGTGCTAGCATGCAATTTAGGCTGCTCACCATTGCGTCTTATCACATTTGTATAGCCCGGTTAACACGTGTTCTTTATACTTTGTGAGCTGCTTGGTGACTGCCAAAGAGAGATTCTGGTTATTGCCAAGTGAATAACGATGTTCCGAGGAAATATTCCCCGGATAATTTTAATATAGCTCTCCGAAGACATGAACTATCCCGAATGTATTTTACACATGATTTTTCATATTCCTTGAATAGACTTCTGATTTAAATTTCAAACTACTGTTAAAAATATTGCGAAGTAGTGGGGCAAAATGGAGTTTAAGGCTTTGTTACTTGGATTGGTTCACTCCCGAAAATGTGTGCTGCACTGTGTAAATCATTGTTGCAATTCATTTCATATATTTTATTTAATACTTTTTGTATGATCATATTCATAAATTTTTTAATATATTCATCTTTCTGGGTGGTGTCCACCCAGACGATAGTAATGGAGGTTTGACTAAGCTCCAAATTCAATTTACATTGAAGAATACTCCTTTCAAATACTAAAGTAGTAATTGACATTTTATGCCAATTATTTACTATATTTTAAAACAATACTTTGGTATTATTAAATTTTTAATTTTTCTATCAATAAGCTGCCTATTCATATCACATTTAACCACTTACAATGACTAACATAAATATTTTTATATCAATTAAAATTAACTTTTCATAGCTATTTTTTTGCCATTCTATGTTGCTACCATGAAGCTGAACCTATTATGTATATGAAGTCATTATATATTTCTTATGTTTTAATCTTAAAATTCTATTGTAAACATTTCAATGGTATCTTCAAACAATAGGATGCTACAAAACAAAGCTAATAGAAATGATTGTACAATGTTTAAATGAATGGAAGTGAATAGAAATCTCACAACGCTTTCGTGTCGAAAATGTGTCTTATCATCACTTTATTACATTACGCCTCTTATAAGAGAACATCATTAAATCGAGACAGCCTTCCGGCCGTAATAACATAAATTGTATTATGATACAACTAACACTCAAGCATATTTATGTAAGAGAGAGAGAAAAACCAACAAATATTAATATAGTCTAAAAGTCATTAAGCCACCCTCATTCGCTGCAGGAAAAAGCAATCAATATGGGGAAGAGAGCACTAACTGCTGCACAGGGGAGAACAAAAAAAAAGTCAAAATTTAACAACGAAGTTACTGCAAGACATGAATTTTGCAAACGCATAAAATTTGTTTTGATGAGGGAACATATAATACAATATTATATGCTAAAGCAGGGCGACATAGCACACCCATACATTCATCGGTAACCTGTTTAAAAGAATTGGGGTTAATGTGCAGCAAATGATGCAGATGCCAGATATTGGAAACCGATTCAAAGTTGGGGCCAAAACGCATGAGTCATCAAACAGTCCATTAAATTTCACAAACGAATCATACCTCTTTCATACTGTTAAGATCAATTCAGTTTTAAACCATTTTCACACACAATTTTTACACTATCGCCTTTAGGGATGATTGTATAAGTTTATCATTTGATACGACCCTAAAGTGTAACACATAGAAGAAGTTACTTTAGACCCTAGGTTTCTTTGAACCAAATTCGATTCATGACTTTTTAAGTCGTTTGAGTCATGTCCGTCTGTCTGTCTGCCCGTCTAACTGTCTGTCTGGCTGTCCGGCTGATGCACACGGTAACTTTCGAAAGACGCCACCACATGTTTTGAAATTTTGGACGTGTTAATATTTCCCCAAAACTACTTATGGTATTGCAATTGGGCTACATGGCCCCGCCCCTTCTGGTACCTCCCATACAAACACATCAATCCGCGCACTTTTGAAATCGAGTAATAATATCAATACACCCAACGGGATCGTACCCAAATTCTGTACTTAGTAAAGCTATAACAGGATAAAGTTTTGGAAAAAATTGGAAGTCTAGCCAAGCCCCTTCAGGTACCTCCCATACAAATATACTTTTTCCATCGCGATCGTATCCAGATTCTTTATTTAGTAAAGCTATATCAGGGTCCTAACCACGCCTCATCTGGTACTTACCATACCCATCTGGTACCGCCCAATTTAGAAATCGATTAATATTATTAACAGACCTAACGCGATCGTGCCCAAATTCTGTATTTAGTAAAGTTCAAGCAAGATAAAGTTTTGGAGAAAAAATCTAGAAATCTAGACACGCCTATTCTGGTACCTCCCATACAAATGTACCACTCCGCCCGCTTTAGAAATCGAGTAATAATATCGATATAATAGAAAAATTTTTGTTTTATTGAGAGTGAGGATACATGTAAGTCGGTTTGATCGACTAAAACGTTCTTACTGGTTTGATAGTCGGCTTTTATTCAAAATTTTAATATTGCATTAAAATAATAGATACATATTAAATCATGTGTTTGACGTACCCTTTCCGGCAACTTGTTACCCTTTGTATGCAATCCAACATGATTAGAGATGATAGACCACATACGCTCCCTCTCTATCTTCTACACACACACACACATTGTTTGCGAGACAACCAAGAAATGAACTAAACTATTTACTCCACTCATCTAAATGAAGTCGTTTGTACAAAAGCCAAAGTGTATTTATTATATCAAATGAGTTGTCATTAAAATGAAGAAGTGTAAGTTTTGAGACGCCCAGGCATCTAAATCATTGTGATATCACACGGAGACAACAGCAGGCAGAACAACAAGAGTTCAACAACAGCAGAATATTGTATGTATGTATGTGGTTGCTGTGGTTTTACTTCATTGTTTGGATGATGTGTTAAAAACGCCAACCACGACCACACCCCCGACAAGAAATTGTGTCTCTCTCCACCCACCGCATGTCGAGTCACAGTAAAAAAATAACATTTCAGTTGTGTGTATGTAAGTGCGAGTGTGTGTGTGTTCGAGTACATTATATGGTTGACATATCCTTGTTGGGCCATGTGAAAAACGATTGTCATTTGTTAAATTAACAAACAAAGTAGAAAAATGACACAAAAAAAAAAGAACAACAATAGAAAAAAAAACGTAAACGGTAGAAAAGTACATGCATACACAAGCGAACATAGTCACGTACATGTACATACAACATATGTGTGCGTGTGCAGTTATGCCCAGTATCATAGTAGTAGTAGTAGTCGTCGCATGTTGTATGTGGTTACCGTGGGGAGTTTTCTTAACTGAAGTATTTTACTCTATGAGTGCGTGCGTGTGTGTGTGTGTCTAGGGGAATACAATGTTGCGGCGGTAACAAAGCTTTGGCTAATGTAGTTACTTTCTTACTTGTTCTAATCCTGAAATATTTTAAAAGAAATAATCATTTTATCTATCTAAAGCAAATTGTTTAGAAAGATTTACTTATTCAATTTAGTAACTTCATAAGTTCAAATTAAATTGTAGAGAGAGGATGAGATGTGATTCATCGTGTTTACTGTAATAATTTATTTGTTTTAAACAAACCACTTGCTTTATCTTCACTAATATGAAATAAATTCAGCAATATGAATTCCGACAGTCAATATTTGACATATCTTTACTAAGCCATGAGCACCAAAAATGAGCGACATGAGCACTCTGCTGTGTCTTCACTCTATGTGTTTTAATTTCAGTTTTAATACACAGGAAAATAAAGTAGACACATTTGAAGTAATAAAAAAACTTACTGATATTCATGTGAGAAGACGCAATGTTGAGCAACCAAAATGGCATGCTACCACTGATGCGCCTTTGGGAGTACGTAACAGAAGTTATTTAAGATCAACATAACGGGTCTCTAGGATCGGGTGCGGTGGCCTAATAAGCCACGCTCCTTAAATAGAAACTATGATGAAACACAACCAAAAAAAAACCCAAATACCACCCAAATGTTGACGACCCCCTCAAACCTTATAAGGACCATGATTTAAGGATATGCACTTCGAATGTCCGAACCCTAACAGAGATGATGCCTCTGATGCTGACATCATCGCTTAAAGGAAATGCAGTGGATGGGACAGGGATCACACGACGACAGAACTGTGACATCTTTATAGCTACTATGCAGAATGACACGAATTTGGATGTGAATTCATCAAGTCGTCAAGAGACTTCGAAATCGGATTAAACGTTTAAGGACTCAGTTGCCACTATCCGCATCAAGGCGAAATATATTTGCATCTCTGATTTGTGCAAGAAGCTATCCTCTACCTCATTGATGAGGTGTAAAGGGAAATTAAGTTTTACGTTCTGATTTGTGTACACGCCCCAATGGAAGATAAATACGAGAACATTAAAGATGCATTCTGTGGCCGAGGAAATATATGACCGCTGCCCAGTCCATGAGAATAAAATTCTCGAATATTTTAATGCTAAAATGGGAAAGGAAGATGCTGTTCGTTCAACATTCTGAAACTTCAATCGACAACACCACCGATAACGGATTCAGATTGGTTAATTTCGCGTCGATAAGAAACATGATAGTGAATGGAACTAGATTCCCGCATAAAGATACCCAAAAAGCAACCTGCATATTGTAACGGACCACATGCCAATAAACTCTATTTCCTCCGAGGGCAGCTACCTTCTGGCCCCGGCCGTGCTCAGTCATGGGGGAGTTCTTTTCGGAGTAAATAGGTTAGTCATCGTTACCATAAATAAAAGTTAGTAAGGTAGCTTTTCCATGTACTAAACTGTAAGGTGACAAATTAATAGTGGAAGAACCGGAAAATGAAATAAGAAATGTAGATCGAAGTTAAACTAAGGCGATAGCATTTGATGTTAGTCTGCTACCATTGCATCTACCCACCCAGCCATGCTGATGCTAGTTATCAGCCCTTAAATGTAAGTTTCTAAGTCATGCCCTTAACTGTTCGCGATTGCACAACACGACAAGTTAAAACTTCATATATGTATTTTTTAAAAACATTTAAAATTAACAGATAAGAACAACATTAATCCAAATTAGTTAAAAAGAAAAATATGGTATCAGAAAATTATTTAAAACAAAAAAAAATATGATCCACTGCTGGATTCAAATTACAAAGTTAGAAAATAATGTGTGTTGTGTAGGATATGAGCTTGTACAAAGTGATGATAGGAAAAGTAATAAAACTCACCATACAAGTCCCACGAAGTCCTCAGGCCTGATGACGGTAATGAAATTTGAATATGAAAACCTCCTAGGATCAATAGGTATAGCTCATTTTGGCAGTGTACAATTTAGGTTACAAAAAAAATTCGGTTAGATAATTTAAACTGTGGTATAAAAAAAAAATTAACACTAATTAACAATTCTATATGATTAATAATAATAGTAATTTTATATTAAACGATAGAATTGCTTGAATCACGCATTAATTCCCATACAGGAAGGACATTTCACAAATCTTGTTGTCATCCTTAAAAAATGGCAAATGAAAACTTTGTCAGCGGATGTTTTTCATACTCCCGATATTTTCCTTTATTGGTTTGTAAGGCAAAGCGTTGCTAAAGGTTTCTTCCCTCCGATATAAGTGATGAATATGAAGAATTTAGAGGTTGTCCATTTATGCACCATTATCTCAAATTGTCTGGTATACTTTTATGTTGTTTTTACCACTAGGTCAAAAGGAATGTTGATTGATGGATTTGGGTCCTGAACAGACCCATACCTAATGAATGAACCGATGTCATTATCCCAAAATCGACAACATCTAATATATATATGGCACAACTTACCATCAAATTTGTACCACGTAACCAAACCCAAAGAAGAAAAAACTCTCAAAAACAATTCGCACGAAGGATACACTATTGTGGGAGTAGTAATCTTTCCCAATTCACAATATATATTTATATATATATATATACCGGGGACTTATAATATTACACACTCTTTATAAATTAACCGAACTGAACTGGTTGAAATATTTGTATCGAATGAAAATTTTTGAAAAGTGTGCTGACAATACGGAAACCGGAAAACAAAATTGAAATTAAAATTTTGTTTGCAAAGTAAAACATTACCGTATAACAACAAAAAACGTTACAATATCTACAAACAAAAGACAAGAAACCAGATTGATCACTTGGTCCATAACGCAAGTATGTCTCAAGCGTTATGGATGTGCGTCTGGGCCTAGGAACTGACGCGATTAAGTAGTGCTAAAAACGCTCATAACCAAACACAAAGGAAGCCGCATATCATCGAGGTAGCCAATGCCTCCACCAACCAACTCTCTCAACTTCTTCAAACAAGCCCCCCTAATTCTGATGTTCTCGATACACAGTGGCAGCATATTACCGTCCTTATAAAAAACCACGCTCAGACAAGCCCTGGTACGATGAGGAATGTCGCGAAATATCTGATGAAAAGGATGCTGCGTACAGGACAAAACTGCAGTCAATGGCAACGTGTGCTATGACGGAGCGTTCAAACATGAAGAGGAGGCAGATGATAAGCCTCTTAAGGCGGCAAAAGCGTCTATGGAAGAAACAAGAGAGCCAGGATATCGAAAATTACAGAGATGAGGTGAAGCCTGAAAGTTCTACCAAAAAGGTTTTGGAAAAGGAATCCCCCATGTAAGGACAGAGACACTCAAAAGTATGAAGCCATCACTCTGTCTGGCCTGGCACCAAGATCCTACAATACCGGCCATTGTCCAAGTAGTTGTTTACTGACATTTATGTTTTTTAATGTCGGATGTTAAGGTTTTCATTACCCTGTTGCTATAATTTAAGATATTCGCATCCATTGGGCCTATATTTGCATTGATCTAGTTTATGCATTCTGTTTAAGCATCATTTGCTCATAGCCGTCTAGTGTGTCCAAAATACATTGCTCGTGTGATCTGATGTCACCACTATCTTATTCACCCAAACCCGTTAGCTGTTCTGCAGTAAAAGCCGCTTGTCACTGCACATGAATTTCAATACTAGTGAGATTCAGAAGGTTTCCTAAGGTCCTAGTAGATTTTGACGTCTTGACCTGCTGATAGACACGTAAAATATGCAAAGTCAAAAGCCAGCCAGACTCAAGATTATCATCATCATAGGTCATCGCTTTTGATCGTTCTTACATTTGTCAACGGGTGCCATAAGTACTCATGTACTCCTGTATATTTATATACTCTACGGAATAGCAATAGAAATTTGACAAGTAAAACTAGCAACCAACACAACCAACCCAGTTGGCAAAGCAGTCATATATAATGATGTCTTTGAAGATTTCTTAAAAATATTTCATGCAAGATAAAATCCATTACATTTTCGCTGATGACCCAATAGAAGAAATCATTCTGAATGGCCAGCTACAATACAAACCAGTAAAAAAGTTTCAGTCAGGAAAACCGACTTACATATACCCTCAGTAAAACGTCTAGCATATTGATATTATTACCCGATTTATAACGTTGGTACATTTGTATGGGACCGGCCGTGGCATAGTGGTTAGAACACGCAACTACCATGCGGGAGATCGCAGGTTCAAACCTGGCTCCAGTCATCTTAAAAGAAAAAAAAAATAAAATTTTCTTTCATTGCCGGCTCCCCTCGAATGTTGTTGGCAGCAACTTCGCAGTATTAATCGTCGTGTCTAGTAAGAGCTTCTCAAACAGTGACGTTCGCATTCGTCGATAAACAAGTAGGTGCCGTTAGTTGTGAATCTAAAAATAGAAAGCGTGTTAATTCACAACAACGCGAGAAGCTATCCCATACCTCATTCATGGGGTACAAAGGGAAATTAAGTTTTTTTTTACATTTGTATGGGAGGTACCACAAGGTTCGTGGCTAGGCTTTCAGTTTTTTGCTCCAAATCTTAATCCTGCTTTAACTTTACTAAATGTAGAATGGGGTGTACTGATATTACTACTCGCTTTCTAAATTGAGTGGAATAGTACATTTGTATGTAAGTACCGGAAGGGGCATGGCTAGGCTTCCAATTTGTTCTCCAAAACGTTATCCTGTTATAGCTTAACAAAATACAGAATTGGGGCACGATCGCGTTGGGTGTATTGACATTATTACTCGATTTCTAAAGTGGGTGGAGTGGTACATTTTTATGGGAGGTACCAGAAATGGCGTGGATAGACTTCCAGATTTTTTCTCCAAAACTTTATTCTGCTTTAGCATTATTACATACAGAATTTGCGCACGATCGCGTTGGGTGTATTAATGGGTATAATATTAATCGATATATAAAGTGGGGCGGTACCAAGATAGGTATTGAAGGTACCAAATAGGCCGTGGGTAGACTTCTAATTTTTTCAACCAACACTATCCTTATTTAGTTTTTACTTCTGACGTTCCCTATACACAGTGGCAGCATAGTGCGCATTCCATTTCAACCGCCGCAACAACCGTGCTAGGGTATGACGAATCCTAGTACGATGAAGAATGTCGCATAGCGTCTGAGGAACAGGATTCTGCTTATAGGGTAACGCTACAGCCAACTGTAACCCGTGCTGTTAGGCAACGGCACAAGGAAAAAGTAAAACTGGCGAGACAGCTATTTAGGCAAAAAAAAAAACCGTCAGAAGAAGGAACGGGAGAACGAGTATATAGAGCGATACAGGGATAGAGGTGAGGCTTGAAAGTAAGAGCAAATGGCTACGGTAATGGCCTCCCCTCCTGTAAGGACATGGATGAAAATCTGGTCACAGATTCGCAGAGTGTTCTGCACATATGGAGAGAACACTTCCAGCAACTGCTGGTTCTAGAAGGCAGCGCAAGTGAAGTTATCACGCCATTTGTCGACGACGGCTTAGATTGCCCCCCACCAAGCCAAGCCAAGGTAAAAAGAGCGATATCGCGGCTGAAAAACAACAAAGCATCCGGTGCCGACGGTCTGCCAGAAGAGCTCTTCAAGTCCGGTGGCGAGGAGCTGATAACGAGCATGCACCAACTCCTGCGTACGGTTTGGCTTAAAGATGGCATGCCCGACGATTGGAATTTAAGAGTATTATGTCCTATGCTGAAAAAAGGTGATCCAAGTGTGTGCTCCAACTACCGCGGGATCAGCCTTTTACCCATCGCATTTAAGGTCCTGTTGAGTGTGCTACGTGAAAGACTAAAGCCAGTGTCATCCAACCTGATCGGGCCTTATCAGTGTGGCTTTAGACCTGGAAAATCAACAACTGACCAGACATTCACACTTCGGCAAATCCTGGAAAAGACCCAAGAGAAACAAATCGATACGTACCATCTTTTCGTCGACTATAAAGCTGCCTTCAATAGCCCGATACGGCAGAAATTACTCGAAGCCATGGCTGAGATTGGTATTCCAGCGAAGCTGATACGTCTTTGCGGAATGACGCTAAATCACACGACGTCTTCAGTGAAGATTGGCAAGGACCTTACGGAGCCATTCTGTAAAAGATGAGAAAACAAAGAAAATAATGTGAGCCTAGAAATCCGGAGAATAATCCTGCTTGCAAATAAATGCTACTACGGACTAAGCAAGCGTTCAATGGCAGAGCCCTCTCTCAACGAACAAAAATCCAGCTATACCAGATACTGGTTATTAATTATTAAGGATACTGGTCTTAATGTATGGTTCAGAATCCTTGGTTATGACACAAGCGGATGAATCGGTTCTGGCTGAATTCGAGAGAAAAATACTCCGTAAAATATATGGGCCTATCATCGTTAACGGAAAGTATCGACGTCGTATGAATCATGAGCTGTACGAGATGTACACTGACATTGACGTTGTCAGACGCATTAAGGTGCAACGGTTGCGTTGGCTAGGTCATGTTGTACGCATGGACGAAAATGCTCCAGCTCGAAAAGTCTTCGACAATGAACTCGGTGGACGGCGCAGAAGAGGGCGACGAAAACTCCTGTGGAAAGACCAGGTTACTGAGAACCTTACAGAACTTGGTGTGACTAACTGGAGAAGAAGCGTAGAAGATCGAGGCGCTTATAATATTTGTCTACGTGCGGGATATAATTTACTGAGATTGCAAAGAAGTACCAGCTAAGTAAGTAAGTGAGTAAGTTTTACTAAATAAAGAATTCGGTATTTCGGGTATTTTGTTATTATAACTCTATTTCTAAAGTGGGCAGAATGGTACATTTGCATGGGAGGTACCAAAAGGGGCGTGGCCATGTCGCCCATTTTGAATACCATAAGTAGTTTTGGGAAAATATTAACTTTTGCAAAGTTTCAAAACATTTGGTTTCGTGATTCGAAAGTTATTGTCAGCTAGTCAGACAGATAGACAGACATACAGACAAACGGACAGGGCTCAAACGACTTAAAACTCATGAATCGAATTTGGTTCAAAGAAATTTAAGGTCTAAAGAGACTCCTTCTGTGTGTTCCACTTTTTGGTCGTATCAAATGATATATACCTGTAGGGTGTGGGTATAAAAGTAACAAAAAGGATTGTCAGCGACAAGTTGAGCGACAATGTCGCTCATCTGATCGTGCATTATTTACGCAGCACTTGTATGAAAAAGTCATCAATAATTTGTATGGATGGTTACCGATATGGTCGTACATCTATCCTTGCAGATGTCTTTAAGACATTGCCAACTGGGCACATGTGCTGGGTTCTCGTGTACTTGGGCATAGCCATGCACGGGTGTGTGCGGGTATGGGTATGGTTTGATCGTTTACTCTTCACACATGTACTTGTTTGGGCGCTAATACTTTAACTGTACTCTTGGTATACATTTGTCATTGTCTGATGCAGAAATCATAAGTTGCAATATTAAGCTTCCGGAAAACAAGTGCTAACAAATACACCACTTGTTTCATAGTGCTTGCTTGTTTAGTTTATAAACTAACACAGTGATATTATATATTTATGTTTCAACCTTGATTAATCGATTTCGAGAGATGAGTTCTTGCTCGTAACCTCCCTATCGCAATAGTTCTCTAAGAGCTCTGTCGGCCATGATAATGCTGCACTGTCTCTACTTAATCTTTAATTGGCAATTTGCATATAAGCTGCGTTCCGGTACTATAAACATTAATAAGTATTTTCATTATTTTTGCATTATACTCTGCTTAGCTGTTAAGAGTTTTCCAACATTTTATACTTTATGTTTTAACTTTTTTGCTCAATATGCTGTTATTATTTGTATATCTGTACCTTTCAATTTTTCTCTCTCCCAGTTTTCGCATTATTTTTTGTTAACATGTCTTAAGGTATAGGTAAGAATTGATTTGTTTAAGTTTAAGTCTTACAGATTGCTGTTAATATTTAAAATGGTGATGTTCGAATACAAAAGCAAAGAACTCGGAATGCATAATATAGCACAATACAACAAAACTTAAATCTTATTATATGCAGTAAATCGAAAAAAATCGGCTTGATGTTAACCCAACCTCTTAGGTGTTTTTTTTATGATTTTTGTTTAAAAATTATCCCATGTAGTATTATACCATGTATGTGGTACTTAAATAAAATTCGCCAGGAATATAATCTTTGAGCTGTAATTGAAACATTATATCATTAAATGCAGGATCATCTTCATACAATTTCAATAGTATTAGAAAGATTCAGATATTGATTTAATAAGAAAATTATTCCGGAAAATGTTACATGGCCTTTTGTATAAAGTATGTATTTGTTTACATAAAGTCCTTAAAAGTTAAATATCACAATAAAGTAACATTAAATTTGTTTAAAATTTGTCCAATACAAATTTTTTTATGTTTTGTTTGATTTTAGTCTGTTATTGTTAACCCTTAACTTGCGCCTTATAAAAATCTTAGTATTGCCTTTGCACTCTTATTAATTTAGGGTAATGTTTTAAAAATGCTATTAAAATATTTATACCACCACAACTCCACTTGTACGTATATATAACTTGCTATGTCTTTGCAAAAATCCTCTCATTTCATGATCTAACTTTACCACTTAAAATTGCATTACTTTTGTCGTCGCTGCAACAGTCGTCAGCGCGACTATCTACTATTGAAAATCTTAATTTGTGTTTTTGTTGTTGTTGTTGGTATTGTTGGTATTGTTGAACCACCAAAAAGTTTCAAACGAAAAAAGTTTACTTTTGGCAATTGACAATGGAAGACAATTAAGAGTTTGAACTTTTTGGATCACACAACTGTTGCGGTAGCAGACAAAGTTCCACTTAAGACTGGATAGTAATTTATAAGCGAACATAAAATAACCACAGAACTTTAATATAAACTCCAAAAGCTTTTAGTTTCTTGAACAAAAATATGAAAAAAAAAAATATAAATGTAATAGCATTCCGGCAGTCTGGTCAACTAAAAGTGAAAAGTGAACTTTTACGAATTGTTGAAATTAATTAAATTCAAATGAATAAATGTTTAAAGTCATACGCCAACATGTTTCACTCATCCTTTCACTTCAATGTAGAGAAATTCTAAATTATATGTATACTTAGTCGTACATTTGAATAGTTGTGTGTGTGTGTGACTTTGTATACGTCTGCCCCAGAATGCCTGTTTGGTCCCCCTCCCAACCCACCACATCAATTTTTGGCAACAAGTTTTAGTTTATAATGAAAGATTGTAATTTATGACTGTGAATTTCATGCCAAAAACTACATAATCCATAACATTGTGAAGATAATAATGTTTTATTACAATTATGTGAGAACATTCACATTCATGTTGCTGGGGATTGTGTAACAAGTTCTGTGACACGAAAAAATTGAGCCAAATAAATAATGAGTGTAATGAAAAGATACAAATTGCTAAGAACAAAATTTAAAAATTTTCTCCTAGACTTGATGTGCGGCACATGATGTAGTTGGTGTGTGTGGAAGAACAACATGCCTGTTTAATGGAGGGCTACCACAAAACGAAAGTTGACGAAAAAGTCATGTTATTTGTTAAGGAAAGTTTTTGGAAAATTGTGGCGTTGTTAATTTAAGAGCCTTGTAAATGGACCATTGGGTATGACATGATTCTTTTCTTAGTAATCATTTAAATTTGCTGGTTAGTTTAGGAATTAAAAGAAGAGGGAAAGTTATAATTTAAGTGGTCACAACATACGCTACTGTTGTCGGTAAGTCAAAAAAAAGAAAAAAAATTAAGTTAGTTATTAATATACTTCATTAATTTTTCTCAAAAAAAAACATACACTACTAATTAAAAACCTATATTTGCTTACAGTAGTAACCAATTAAAAGACCACTTAATATCAATAGTTTCTATAAATAACACAGGACAACATTTTTCAGATCATTGATTTGGGTCTCAATTCTGAGAATTTCAAGTGAAAAAAGTCCTAAAAATAAGAACTTCTGCATCATTCATTTTGTCAAGTTGGCTGCATTAATAATTTAATGACCATACGAATTTTTTTGCCCAAGATGGATTTTTAGCACTTTTTCTATATTTAAACACGGTTATATTGGTATTTCGGTTCAAACGAAACCTAGAACGTCCGGACTCTCTATAGAGAAGGTGCCTCTATCCGACTGGCGGATGTCCTCAAAAAAATATAAGGCTGACAACATCGCCATCCAGGAGATGAGATGGACAGGACAAGGATGCTCGCAACGTAAAAATCGCGACATCTATTACAGCTGCCATGCCGAAAAGCACGAATTTGGATGTGGATTTGTAGTTGGCGAGAGACTCAGACATCTTGTCTGTTAGTGATCGAATAGCCGCAATCCGCATTAAGGCGAAATATTTCTACATCACTCTGATTTGTGCTCATGCCCCGACGGAAGATAAAGACGATGAGATTAAAGATGCATTTTACGAGCGCCTAGAGGAAACATACGACCGCTGCCCTTGCCATGACGTTAAAACTGTTCTGGGAGACTTTAATGCAAAAATAGAAAGGGAAGAAGTTCTTGGTCCATCGATCGGTAAATTCAGCCTGCATACTGCCACGTCAGACTACGAAGTTAGGCTGGTTAGCTTTGCAGCGGGAAGGAAAATGGTAGTGAGTAGAACCAGATTTCAGCACAAAGATATCCACAAGGCAACTTGGCTATCCCCCGATCAAAACACAAAAATTCAAATTGATGGCAGGCATGCGTCTAGTGTCATGGACGTGCGTGTGATCCGTGGTGCTAATATTGGCTCGGATCATTACCTGGTTGCAGCTAAGGTGCGCACAAGATTGAGCAGAGCGAAGAACGCACGTAACCAAAACACATAGAAAGCTGGACGTCACGAAGCTGCAAACCCCAGAGTTAGCCAATGCATACTCCAACCAGCTCTCCCAACTTCTACGACATAACGCCTCTACTTCTAACGATCCTGGTACACAATGACAGCATATTGCGCATTCCATGGCAACCACCGCAACAACCGTGCTAGGATATGAAAAACGGCGCTCAGGCAATCCTGGTACGATGAAGAATGTCGCATAGCATTTGAAGAACAGGATGCCGCTTATAGGGCAACTCTACAGCCAATTGTAACCAGAGCTGTCAGGGAACGGCACAAGGTTATTTAAGCTAAAAAAAACGTCAGAAGAAGGAACGGGAGAACGAGGATATAGAGCGATACAGGGATAGAGGTGAGGCCCGAAACTTTTATTTGGAAGTAAAAGCAAAAGGCTACGGTAATGGGCTCCCCTCCTGAAAGGACAAGCTGGAAATCAGGTCACAGATACGCAGAGTGTGCTGCATATATGGAGATAACACTTCCAGCAACTGCTGGTTCCAGAAAAAAGCGCAAGTAAAGGTATCACTCCAATTGTCGACGATGGCTTAGATTGCCTACCACCAAGTCAAGCCGAGGTAAGAAAAGCAATATCGCGGCTGAAAAATAATAAAGAAGCCGGTGCCGACGAGCTTCCGGCAGAGCTCTTCAAGTCCGGTGGAGGCGAGGAGCTGATAACGAGCCTGCACCAACTCTTACGCATGGTTTGGCTTAACGAGTGCATGCCCAATGATTGGAATCTAAGCTTATTATGCCCTATCCTGAATAAAGTTGATCCAGGTGTGTGCTTCAACTAACAGTCGAGTGTGCTATGTAAAAGACTAAAGCCATTGTTATCCAATCTGATCGGGCCATATCAGTGTGGCTTTCGACCTGGTAAATCAACCACTGAGCAGATATACACACATAGCCAAATCCTAGATAAGACTCAAAGGAAAACTGATCGACACTTACCATCTTTTCGTCGACTATAAAGCTGCCTTCGACAGCCCGATACGGCAGAAATTACTCGAAGACATGGCTGAGTTTGGTATTCAAGCGAAGTTGATACGGTTTTGCGGATAGATGCTAACTGACACGAAGTCTTCAGTGAAGATTGGCAAGGACCTTACAAAGCCATTCTATACCAGACAAGGCCTAAGCAAGGCGACGGTCTATCGTGTGGCCTCTTCAATATAGTGATGGAGGTGATAATGAGGAAAGCTGCAGTAAGCGCAATTGTCACGATATTCAACAAAAGCCACATGCTGCTCGCTTACTCTGATGACGTCGACCTCAACGGTCAAAAACTGCGGGATGTGACTGCAGCCTTTTCAGGTGTACAGAAGGAATCAGCGAAAATGGGTCTAACGGTGAACGAGGACAAAACGAAGTTACAAGTTTCAACGAACAAAAATTCTACTCGTTTGGGAAACTGCTTGAACGGCGAAAACTATAATTTCGAGGTGGTAGATAATTTAATCTACCTAGGCTCCGCCATCAACAAAAGATATAATGGCAGTCTCGAAATCCGGAAACGAATCCTGTTTGCTAGCAAATGCTACTACGGACTAAACAAGCGATTAAATGACAGAGCCCTCTCTCGACGAACAGAAATCCAGCTATACCAGATACTGGTTCTACCTGTTTCAATGTATGGTTCAGAATCTTGAGTTATGATACAAGCGTATGAATCGGTTTTCGCAGTATTCGAGAGAAAAATACTCCGTAAAATATATGGGCCCATCATCGTTTACGGGGAGTATCGGCTTCGTATGTATCATGAGCTGTACATTGACGTGGTCAGACGCATTAAGGTGCTCGAAAATTCTTCGACAATGAACTCGATGGACGGCGCTGAATAGGGCGATCAAGATTCCGTTGAAAAGACCAGGTTACTGAGAACCTTACAGAACTTGGTGTGACTAACTGGAGAAGAATCGCAGTAGATCGAGGTGCTTATAATTTTTCTACATGCGGTATATAATCCAATGGGATTGAAAAGAAGTGCCAGTAAGTAAGTATATCGGTATACTGTACGTAATACCCTTTTCTGTCTAAAGCAAAGTTGTAGATATTGAATAGGAGCAGAAAGATTGAAAAACAAACCTACCAGAAGGAAGTGCATCCAAAAATACCCATTTTTGCCACTTTTTTTTCCCCATTTTTCACTGGATTACAAATCTAAAAAGTTTTATTTATAGTAAAAAAAAGTATTTTTATGAACAAGTACAATTATGTGTACTAAAAAGTAATTTAATTGTACCAAAAACTGCAATTAATTGTACCAAAAAGTACAATTTATGGTATCAAAAACTACAATTTATTGTACCACAAAGTGCCATTTATGGTACCTAATCAATATCTAAGTATAATTTGTTGTACCAAACAGTACAATTTATGGTGACAAAAAGTACAAAGTATTGTAACAATAAGTTAAAATAATGGTAGCAAAT
This sequence comes from Muscina levida, assembly GCA_964034835.1. Lineage (NCBI taxonomy): Eukaryota > Metazoa > Arthropoda > Insecta > Diptera > Muscidae > Muscina > Muscina levida. Next base: position 34,232,736 of record OZ035883.1, read on the forward strand.
ATTACAATAATTTGTACCAAAATGTAAAACTTGTAATACCAAAAAGTGCAATTTATGATACCTTTTCAATATCTAAGTACAATTTATTGTACTAAAACTAAAATTTATGGTACCAAAAAATACAATTCATTGTAATAAAATATAAAATTTATGGTATCAAAAATGACAGTTTATTGTTACAAAAGGGAAATTTATTGTATCAAAAAGTAAAATTTTTTGTACCAAAAAGTACAATTTATTTGATCAAAAAGTTAATTTTTTGCTACCTAATCAATATCGTAGTACAATTTATCGCACCAAAAAGTACAATTTATGGTACCAGATACTACAATTTATGGTACCAAAAAGTAGAATTTATAATACCAAAAAGTAAAATTTTTGATACCAAATAGTAAAATTTAATGTACCAAAAACTGCAATTATGGTACCTATTTAATATCTACAACAAAAGAGATATTCCGTACGGTATACCGAGATATAACCGTGTTAGAATATATAAAAAGTGCACTCTTGATAGACAAATTTTTCGACATATTTCTTGTGTCTTTACACTTACATTCGTATATACTGATTTGCGTATGAGTAATAAATAAAATTACACATAACTCATACGTATAGTGCTTAAAACCAACCATGGGTTAAAAAAATCTTATGTCCATTAAATTATTAATGCAGCCAACTTGACAAAACGATTGATGAAGAAGTTCTTATTTTTGGGTCAACTGCCACGTGCAATTCTCAGAATTGAGTCCCTAAATCATGTGTTGTACTGTGTAATATAAACGAAATTTCCCTTCTACCCATCTACTAAGTAATCTCTCAGAGCAAATTACAAAACCCATTGCCACCGCTGTGTAAGCCCATAACATGTGGATGCAGTATGAACGTTTGTAACGTAGTGGTGATGCAAACACAAACAGCGAAAAAAAAGAAAAGCGAAACACCCAATTGTCTGCGATGATTTTAGTATTAATTGCTGTTTTCATAGTGTCCCAGTTCGTCCGTCATTCCCCATTGATAGCCTTTGTGTCTTTCTGCTGAGCGCAATACTTCCTGTTATTATTTCCATCATCATTGTCATTATTATTATCCAAAGCAAATAACATACACAACAAGTACAACAAAAAAGTTCGATATGATAAAGAAGATAATAACAATCATTGGCAGCAGTAGCAACAGCAGCAGCAGCAGCGGCAACAATTGAAATAAAGAGAAAACTTTGTATTGACAGAGACAAAGAAAGCGTGAATGAAAGTGACTTCGGCAGGGGGCGGTGGCACAACAAACGACAACAACAACAACAAAAACTAAATAAGACGCAACGAAATGTCCTTTGTCTGCTTGTTTGCTTGGCTGTTTTGTGTGTGTACTTTAGTTCTTTAATGACTACGATAATAGCTACAAAATTGTTGCAATATGCGAGTACAATTGGTGCCAGTTGACGCTTGTGCCACTGCTGATGATACCCATCGAGCCGAGCAGAGATAGTGATAGTGCCAAACTGCCAGGAAGCGGTGGAGGCTACGCCGCTACTAGTGATGATGATGCTGATGATGACAATGTGGACGCTGATAATTATGGCGTCAATGCTACCGCTGCTACTCCTACTAAGAAAAGTGGCATAATAATAATGCAACATTTCGTTGATTATTAGAAAAGATTTCTTGTCTTCCACCACCACCCAGCAGTAGCAGCGTTTGGCATTCACAGTTTATAAATATGGAAAGAAAAAGCAGATAGAGGAAAACATTAAAACAACAAAGGACAGTGCTAAGTGTGGATAATAATAGTACACATAGAGTAGTAGAATTATGTATAAAAATGGATTATGATGACTTTGTTTTTTTTTCGTTCGTTCGTTCGACTCGACTCTTTTCGTTTTGATGTTTTCGTTAGTTCGTTCGTTCATTCAGTCGCAGTGAAATGAGTGTTTATAAGTGCAACTGTGGTCGTAATTATCGTACGTACTTATTGTGTCATTATGTTGCCACTAAACACTATGTATTCCATTGTCTCTGCTGTTGTTGGTAAATCTAGATATGGGGGAGCTAATCGCTTTAATGTGGGTAAGTTGAATTCATCACTCAGTAGGTTGCGGTAAGCCAAAAATTCCAGCTATGGGGCATGAAGCTTTTACATTCATTCTAGACAGAAACATGGATATATTGTGGATTTGAGCAATTATGCTTCTAGATTTTATAGGTCAAAGCAATTCTTATTTTGATGTACTGTATTTTTTTACAAAACTTGTGTATATAAATGAATTGTTCTACTTTTTCTAATTTGGCAGCAGCAACAACAGGTATTCATCCATCAATTGCCGCATGTGGAAAATAATTTCAAGAGCTTTAGTCGTGTGTGCTCCAAAGATGGTTCGTTACACCAAAATAAAAATATTGTTCGCCCTTTTCTGCTTCTCCCACCAAGTCTATTGCTGAATGCTTTTTGAGCTGGACTATTTTCATATATTCGCAACACAAACGAAGTCGTTGTACAACATATACTGTTATAGGGTCTCAAGAATCTCATGAGAATTGTTAACATACCTTTTAAGCCAGAAATGAGCCTTATCCCTAAAGATGATATATGATACCCATTCACCGAAAACACGACGCAACTTATAATCCACCGGCTTCAAAACTTGCACCAGTTGGATCTTATAGGAATGTTACCCAAAACATTTCCTCAAGGTGTTGAACGTAGTGGACGGACAGAGAACAAATAAGTATTTGCATGGTGATTTGCCAAAGTGTACTGAAAAAAACAGTATGACATTAGTAACACAGCTAGAAAAATAGTTATTCTTATCGGAAGTTCTATACGTCTAAAAAAACACCAGCTATTTAGCTTTGAATGTTGGCTACTTGTGAAAAACGTCGTTCTCAAGACTATTGGAAGAAATGGAAATTAGTTTGCTGCCTATGCGAACGACATTCGTCATTCTAGTTACTGAAATATCTGTTATTTTTTTGATCTCATGCAGGACCACCTACGAGCTTTACCGGAATGGGACACAAGTTGTGGTTTGAACGTCCATCCACAGAAGATGGAGCTAGTATTATTCACGAGCAAATACCTCATTGAGAATTTCAATTTGCCGGTAATAGACAGTGTCGAACTGAAACTGTTCTCTGAGGGGAAATATTTGGTAGTTATTTTGGATAGTAAACTAAACTGCAAACGCAATACGGTATTAAATGCCCTATAGGCCTGCCGCAACTATTTACGAAGAAGTAGGGAACTACAACCTGCTAGGCTATATTAATTATACACGGAAGGAGTACGTCCCATAGTAACTTATGGCTGCCTTGTATAGTGGAGGGCATTAGACACGGAAAGTAAATTAGTGTTGGTAAATAGTATACAGCACATAGGTACAGTGCTTGTGCTAGACGAAGCACACTACAAGCGGCACTTGATATGAAATTGAACCTGAAGAGACTGCGGCACTATGCAGTATTCATAACTTCTAAAAGTGCGAAAGGATTACGAGAAGCTGGTCTCTGGCGGCAATCGGTGTTGGACCACACATCAATACTGTTATGGTTTAGAAGATATGGATGTAACGGAGGGCTCCACAGCGGAACGGACTATATGGTTGCGGTAGATGGATTTTTCATCATGTTCAGAAATAATGATCACTGATAGAGAGAACTGGAAAGCTTCCCTACACATATTGGGCTGTCTAACTTCACTAGGGTAGCGGCGAAAATTCAAATTTTGATTTTCGGGAATGCCCGAGCGAAATATTGTGTCAGTAGTTATAAAACGGCTATGGGCTAAATTTGAGCAAAGTCGTAAAATTTTAAGGCGTGTCCTTAAGGGGTCAAAGGTCAAATTTATATATAGGAAAATAAGATTTTGTTTGTATATTTGTAATTTTTTGTACCGTATAGCCTCGAAAACGGCCAGATCGTTCTTTTTGAAATTTTCACAAAATGTAGCATTGTAGTCGGTGGTGAAAATGGTTTTTTTTATATATCAAGTTGTCGTGGCCTCGCCCATTGAACCCTATCTTTGAAACTGGAGGATATTCAACAATCGCCAAATTTTCTAGGCTGGATGCATTTTTCAGCAAAGTTTGTGATCCAACAAAAAATCGGCCGGATCGGATCAGTGGGCGTGGTATAAAACATGAAACTTTAAACGACTGTATCTCATAAACTATTAGAGATATAAAGATGATATTAGGTTTGTATTGTTGTTACAGTTTGAATCACAGCTAGGGTGAAAATGGGCTGTGACGCTTCATCGTCCTGAAAATTTCACAGTTTAGTAGAGATATAACCAGGGTATTTGGAACCAAGTTGGCAAAAAGGACCGAGGCGCCGCCAACACACTTCAATATGTGACTATTAAACATTTGCTAGAAAAAATACAAATACTCTTTGGCACGGGAAATAGTTGTCCGCTCTTTCTAAAAATTTCTTCGTGTATTTTCTACATAAAGCCGCACAATATTCCGCTCGGGCATTTTTAAATTTCCGCAAATTTTGCAAATGATAGATGCAATAAATTTGAAGGAAACCGTGACAATCTATGTGCGTAGTTAATTGGCTTTAAAAGCTTATAAAGTTATGACTGGTGCAGAGATGAAGAATGGTGCTCTTAACACTTCCAGGTAATAATGATCGACTCTGCTGGGTCTCTCGGACACGGTAACATAATTAGGGGAAAGGAATTGGCACGGAAGGACTTATCCTTATGACCCGATCAATCGGATGAAACAGTGTGACCAGCAATGTGAACCGCCACATTGGAAATTGGCAAACGTATCCTGTGAACACCGAACCGACTGCGTAGTATCACCGGATATTTGGCCCAGAATGGATGGAAGGCCAACCAGATCACTTGTGGAGTTGCATAGAAAGGTTGTAAGACCACTACAAGGCATTATTACAAGACACTGTGGCGTTAGGTCCTTTACATCGAACTGTGAGACAACATAGGAAAACTGCTTAAGACTGTGTGACAATGAGGAGGAAATTGAGACTATTAAGTATTTTCTCTGCCATTGTCTAGCTCTTCATGGAAGAAGAATGGCATTTTGATGGTCTCAACGATCATGCGGCTCAGCATGGATGGAAAGCCAACCAGATCACTTGAGGAGTTGGATAGAAAGGCTGTGAGACCATTACAAGGCATTATTACAGGACACTGTGGCATTAGGTCCTTTACATCGAACTGTGAGACAACATAGAAAGACTACTGTAGACTGTGTGCCGATGAAGTGGAAATTGAGACTATTAAGCATTTTCTCTGCCATTGCCTAGCTCTTCATGGAAGAAGGATGGTATTTTAATGGTCTCGATGGACATGCAACTTGAAAAATCTGATGAAATTCACTAAAAGTTCGAACTGGCTTACGGGCAGAATTCCTTAGTGTCATGCCCAATCTCACACTTTATCTATAGAAGTTGAACGAGAAATGGCTGATAACACAGTACAACATTTTTCATCTTATTGATTTGGGACGACCCCCGCAAACGATATAAGGACCATGATTTAAGGATATGCACCTGGAATGTCCGAACTCTTTACAGAGATGGTGCCTCTATCCAACTGGCGGATGTCCTCGACAAATACAAGGCTGACATCACCGCCATACAGGAAATGAGATGGACGGGACAGGGATGCACACGACGAAAGAACTGTGACATCTTTTACAGCTGCCATGCAGAAAGACACGAATTTGGATGTGGTTTCATAGTCGGCAAGAGACTTCGACACCTGGTCTCGCGGTTTAACCCTGTAAGTGACCGCATCCGGGCTAAATATTTTTACATCACGCTGATTTGTGTACACGCCCTGACGGAAGATAAAGACGATGAGATTAAAGATGCATTTCACGAGCGCCTAGAGGAAACATACGACCGCTGCCCGGGCCACGACATTAAAATTGTTCTGGGAGACTTTAATGCAAAAATAGGAAGGGAAGATGTTCTTGGTCCATCGATCGGTAAATTCAGCCTGCATACCGACACGTCAGACAACGGGTTTAGGCTGGTTAGCTTCGCAGCGGGAAGGAACATGGTAGTGAGTGGAACCAGATTCCAGCACAAAGATATCCACAAGGCAACTTGGCTATCCCCCGATCAAAACACCAAAAATCAAATTGATCATGTGGTAATTGATGGCAGGCATGCATCTAGTGTCATGGACGTGCGTGTTATCCGTGGTGCTTATATTGGCTCGGATCATTACCTGGTTGCAGCCAAGGTGCGCACAAGATTGAGCAGGGCGAAAAACGCACGTAACCAAACACAAAGACAGCTGGACATCGCGAAGCTGCAAACCCCAGAGATAGCTACTGACATTCCCGATACACAGTGGCAGCATATTGCGCATTACATGGCAACCGCCGCAACAACCGTGCTAGGATATGAAAAGCGGCGCTCAGACGAATCCTGGTACGATGAAGAATGTCGCATAGCGTCTGAGGAACAGGATGCTGCTTATAGGGCAACGCTACAGCCAATTGCAACCCGTGCTGTTAGGGAACGGCATAAGGAGAAAGCAAAACGGGCGAGACAGCTATTTAGGCGAAAAAAACGTCAGATGAAGGAACGGGAGAACGAGGATATTGAGCGATACAGGGATAGAGGTGAGGCCCGAAAATTTTACCAGAAAGTAAGAGCAAATGGATACGGTAATGGCCTCCCCACCTGTAAGGACAGTGATGGAAATCTGGTCACGGATACGCAAAGTGTGCTGCACATATGGAGAGAAAACTTCCAGCAACTGCTGGTTCCAGAAGGCAGCGCACGTGAAGTTATTACGCCAATTGTCGACGACGGCTTAGATTGACCACCACCAAGTCAAGCCGAGGTAAGAAGAGCAATATCGCGGCTGAAAAACACGTACCATATTTTTGTCGACTATAAAGCTGCCTTCGACAGCCCGATACGGCAGAAATTACTTGAAGCCGTGGCTGAGTTTGGTATTCCAGCGAAGCTGATACGTCTTTGCGGAATAACGCTGACTGACACGAAGTCTTCAGTGAAGATTGGCAAGGACCTTACGGAGCCATTCTATACCAGACGAGGCCTAAAACAAGGCGATAGCCTATCGTGCGATCTCTTCAACATTGTGATGGAGATGATAATGAGAAAAGCTTTTATCTACATAGGCTCCGCCATCAACAAAGAAAATAATGTCAGCCTAGAAATCCGGAGAAGAATCCTGCTTGCAAATAAATGCTACTACGGACTAAGCAAGCGATTCAATGACAGAGCCCTCTCTCGACGAACAAAACTCCAGCTATACCAGATACTGGTTCTACCTGTCCTAATGTATGGCTCAGAATCCTGGGTTATGACACAGCGGATGAATCGGTTCTGGCGGTATTCGAGAGAAAAATACTCCGTAAAATATATGGGCCCATCATCGTTAACGGAGAGTATCGGCGTCGTATGAATCATGAGCTGTACGAGCTCGAGAAGATCGAGGCGCATATAATATTTTTCTACGTGCGGTATATAATCCACTGGGATTGCATAGAAGTACCAGCTAAGTAAGTAAGTAAGTAAGATTTGGGACTCAATTTTGAGAATCGCATGTGAAAGTAGCCCCAAATATAAGAACTTCTGGATTATTCCTTTTGTCGTGTTGGCTGCATTAATATATTTAATGGTCATACAAAATTTTTGCTCAAGATGGATTTTTAGCACATTTTTAATATCTTAATCCTGTTATATCTTGGCATACCGTACAGAATATGTCTTTTGTGTCTGCAGCAAAGTTGTAGATATTGAATAGGAGATACACAGAAAAACATGCCCGCAGAAAGTGCATCCAGTGCCTTAAAAATCATAAAAATGCTAATTTTTTACCATTAGCATAAAGGTTAAAGGTCAGGAGTTCAGGTTGTCTTCTTAAAAAAAAAACGTGACTTTGTTTTCTTCCTAGAAAAAAAAAACACTGAAATATTCACATGAAGTGTAGATAAAACACAGCAACTTATGGCTTAGGCGGTCCGTGAAAATTTTGTGTGTGAACGGTTGTCGACAACTAGAATGTCATAGCAATTTGTTTGCTTTTGTGTCTGAACGCGACTTTACACTTACTTTCGTATATACAGATTTACGTATGAGTAATAAATAAAATTCCACATAACTCATACGCTCTGGCATGGGTAAACTTCATATCATCACATAATATGCTATGACCTTAATAAATAGCTTATTAGACACAATTATTAGGTCATTTTATGCTTCTTTACAATAAAACCAGACTACGTTTATTTTGAATAAAGTTTATTTTTTGCAAAAGTCAAACCCCAATGACGAGTTAAAACCGTGTTAAATATAGAAAAAGTGCTAAAAATCCACCATGACCAAAAAAAATCCAGTGACCATTAAATTATTAATGCTGCCAACTTGACAAAACGAGTGATGCAGAAGTTCCTATTTTTGGGTCTACTTTCAGGTACAATTCTACGAATTGGGTTCCAAAATCAAGTGTTGAACTGTGTTCTCATACGTAGAACACTTCTTATTTTCACACTGAATTATCTTCTTTTTTAAAATCTATCAATATTTCTATTAATCCTGATATTATGGTATTGCTGATACATTTTACCGATTCGGCGTATTATTGGTATTTTGAAGGCATCAAAAATTCTGACGGTCTTTGACGCTATTCGCGGAAGTAATATCTTATTATACATTGAAATGAGCGAAATGGGCTTTTTATATATTAATAAAATTTATATTACTAGTTAGACTAACATAAATTATGTCCTATACAATAACTGGGGGGAGGATTTGGAATTATCACGCTGGGGACCTGGGTTCGAGCATTGTCACAGCCAAATACATTTCGTTGATCGTCCTACCATTTGATGTAACTGAGTAGTTGAGTCAATCGGCATGTTCAGTAACATCTTCTCAAAATGTTGACATTCAAATTCATCATTAAACTGTAGGTGTAATTGTGTAATGAACTCCATAATTTGTCATGTTTTTCACACTTACATATCTATATCCTTTTCAATTTAGAATTAATTTACCCGATTTATATAAAATTGGATATATTTTAAAATGATGTAAAACTAACGTAATGTAATTCTTCTTAACTTTCCTGTAACGATTTACTGTATCCCTTTATTGTCCCTCATGAATACACGGTCAAATGACTAAACTAAGTTTTAGCTCGCTTTAGGCGGCGCTTTTTCCCAAAGGTACAAAAGTGAGACATAGGACTATGCACTTTCAAATGTCATTCAGATATAATAAGTTGCTTTTACTTTTTGGCATACGCCTTACTTAAGGCCAAAAATATCCTCCACAGCTGTGGAGTATCCACAAAATTCGTTCTTATCGCTAGAAAGTTCTTGTTTCTCATTATAATCGCAGCTGGTTAACAATTGCCTTCAATTCAGCTATCATGACACAGATTTGCCTATTATGCTTTCTTTTCTACTTGTTGTTGAGAATACCTATTATTGGCATTTTTAAAGCAGCTGCTGCAATGCTTTCATCTTTAGTAATTACTGCAATACACTTTTTGTGTGCACGAAGCGTCGCTATATATTTCTTGCATTTATTTTTTTGTGTGCCAACTTTCTCCTGATCTCTTCTACACCTCTGACAGATATTCACCATCAAGTCATTGAAAACGAGGTTAAAGGAAATGCAATGCAGACGGATGTATGGATGATATATTGTTAAGCGACGTAGTATCTATCTATATTTATATATAATGCAGCGCGACAAGCACCCAGCAATGCCATCAACAGAAAAGTAATTTTCCTCAAAAATAAAAAAAAGAATACAAGAAAAAAAAATGCAGAAATGACTGGGAAAATTCAAGTCAATGGACAAATAGGTCGTCACGAAAATACATCATCAGCAATATCATCATTATAGTCAGCACATGATTTGCTGACAGGCTGGGGCTGGCTGACTGACTCACTGACTGTTGATGTCATAGTAGTAGTAATCATAACTAGAGTGGAGATTGAAGTAGTGAATGAGGCCAGCTCAAAGGAACGATAGCACAGCCATTGATGCTTTCAGTTGTTTATTCACAATGAAGTCCCACACCCCCATTCATATTCACAAGAAATGTTGTCATTCATTTGTCTGTTTGTCGTCCTCATATTTAAAAGTAAACCAATTTCATGATATTATTAATAAACATATTGCAGAATGAGATATGCTCAGGTATGCAGCTGGGTGCCATAAAACAAAGAAGATGTAGTAATTTAAGTTGTTGGTTTAATTTGGCAAGCATATAATAATAAAAAAAAAGTGTTGTTGTAATCTATATATATATAAAATTGTTGCAAGTGTGTTGTGACTTTATAACTCACGAACGGGTGGACCTATTTGCATACATTTTTTTGTATGCATTTGGGTGGCGCCCCGGTTGGTTTATATTTACAATTCGGTCCAATTGGACAAAGGGGCGTGGTACCGCCCATACAACTTGAAAATCAAAAGGGCTGTATCTCATGAACTATCTGAGGTATGAAGATGAGATTTGGTATATATGTTGTTGTTGCAGTATAAACAACAGTAAGAGTGGAAGTGGGCTGTACCACACCCCTTTTAAAATAAGCAGTTATAACTGTTAAACTTCCACAGTATATTGCAGTTCGCCTAGACATATGAACAGTAAGGTGGTCCAGTTTTTTTATTCGCAAAAATTGTAACCAAATTTACGATGAATTGTTAGAAAATGTCACCAATAAACTTTGTGTGTAATATCAATTCCTAGCTCGCGCTGGAAAAGCTTAATTTAGTGCAGAAAACTTAAATTTTGATAGAAGTGTCTTAAAGCTGAAGTCTGTACGCTTTCAATAATCATGGGGTAACGAACGTCACTTCTAAAAGAAGCGCAAAACGGAGTAAATAAACGAAAAATCCTTTTATCTTAAAAAAAAGTATCAGCTAGGATTTTGATTCATGTGGATTTTTAATGTACAATTGACCCCCAACAAAACCCCATTTACCGTTTTTGTTGCCATTTTAGGTCAACCAATTCGTCATTCAGGCGAGGTGTGTGAAGTGTGATAGACTTTCATTGAGACTTTCTTTGAAAAATCACCATGTAAAGACTACAAAAGAACAACGTTTACAAATCTTGCAAATTTATTTTCAAAATGCGCGTTCTGTTTGCCATTTGTGAAGTTTATGGTGCATATACTCATCTGAGCAGCTAATAGAAGCAGTGTTAGTTTTGCCTTTATTAGAATGAAAACAGGACTGCGCTTCTTTCGTAGAAATTAAACTAAAATATACTTCATTCACACGAATCGTAGATGAAATACGGCGGCTTATGTATTAGGAGCTGCGAAAACATTTTGTGTGTGAATTGTTGTCGACAACTGGAATGTCATAGCTATTCGTTATCAATAATACTTCTGACAGACAAATTTTTCGACAGATTCCTTGTGTCTAAACGCTCCTGTTCACTTACTTACTTTCTTTTGTATATACCGACTTACGTATGAGTAACAAATAAAACTGTACATTAGGGCGTTTCACCAAACGCGTTTTTTGCGATTTTTGCAACTCTTGAAGCGGAATATTAAGGCTTGTGATCTAAAAGAATTTCGAAAAAAATTTTGGATTTTTTGAAGATGGGTGTGGGGTCGCTGAAATTGATTTTATCAAAAAATGAGGTTATGGAGAAATAAATTGTATATTATTTTTTTCTGGTGCTTTTTGTTCATACAACTAAACAATTCTCTTCTTATAGATCCGATCCCACGACAAAAAAATTATTGGTGTGACAAATTATTATATTATGGACCACTTTGATAGTCTTAAAAGTGAAAAATTATTTTTCCTAGATTTCAAACCTCGATAACTAGAAAAGTTTTCAACATTTTTTCAAGATGTAAAATGCTTTGGAAAGGTCTTTAAATTACCTTTCATTCGGCACATAGATTTATTTTTACTTGTTGGAAAAATATAAAAAAAAGAAAAGAAAAAAGTTTGAGAATTTTTTTTTTTTTATTTATCAAATTTTATGAAAATTAAAAGAATTTCGATAATTTTCGTGCTTGGCTAGTTAAAAAATATCTAAAAAACATTGCTGTAATAAAAATATCAAAAATTTAATTCACCAATATATTTGTATTCCCATACAAAATCAAAAGATGTTAAATAAACAAAATCAATATATTTAATGAACAAATTAAAATTAAAAAGTAAATTTGTATCTAAAATTACAATACATTAACCATTAAATGTTGAACAACTGTTGAAATATTTTCAAGTTGGTTTCTTAAGAGCTTTTTCAATGACATTTTTGTTAACATTAGGTATAATTTTTTGTTTGTTATCAACTCTAATCAATAAGTTTTAAAAATCATCCTCATTCTTTGTAATTTTTTTGTTATATATTGTAGCCGACGCCACGCCTCTTTCTGATAAATCATTCACAACACATAGTTTTTCTAGTTTTTTCTTTGAAGAAACAAAATCATCATCATTTTCCCAAAAAAGTGTATCTTTCGAAAAAAAGGAAGTGGGCAATTTTATTTCATCAAAAACCCTTTTACTGTTTGAGGTTACAAAATTATGCATTATGAATTTTGTTACATTTTAAAAAGGGCCTATTTCAAATATTTAAAAATTAAAATAGTGTGAATTTAAAAACAAAAAATTATTTTTTTTGACTATTTTTTATTTTTTTCAACATTTTTCACAAGTAAGATATAAACTTATATATACCAAAATAAAGGTATATAAATTATCTTTATAACGCATTTTACATCTTGAAAAAATTTTGAAAACTTTTCAAGTTATCGAGGTTTGAAACCTAGGAAAAATAATTTTTCACTTTTAAGACTATCAAAGTGGTCCATAATATAATAATTGTTCACACCAATAATTTTTTTGTAGTGGGATCGGATCTATAAGAAGAGAATTGTTTAGTTGTATGAACAAAAAGCACCAGAAAAAAATAATATAAAATTTTTTTCTCCATAACCTCATTTTTTTGATAAAATCAATTTCAGCGACCCCATACCCATCTTCAAAAAATTCCAAAAAATTTTCGAAATTCTTTTAGATTACAAGCTTTAATATTCCGCTTCAAGAGTTTAAAATTTTTTTTTGTGAAACGCCCTACTGTACATATCTCATACGCTGTGGTATGGGTAAACATATCGTCACATAATATGCTATGACCTTCAGAAGGACAGCTTATTGCGACCCAATAACGTTTTAGCCACAATTACTAGGTCAATTTATGATTCCTTACAAAAAAAAGTTTTAGTTGCAAAATCTTAACCCCGATGACGAGATATAACTGTGTTAAAATTTAGAAAAAGTGCTAAAAATCCACCTTGACCAAAAACATTCGTATATCATTTAAATTATAAATGCATCCAACTTGAAAAAACGAGTTGGCAGCCCCAAGAAACTAGGATCGGGCGCGGTGGCATAATAATCCACTCTCATTAAACAAAAAAATTATTATAAGGACTATGATTTAAGGACATACACCTGGAATGTCCGAACTCTATACAAAGATGTTGCCTCTATCAAACTGGCGGATGTCCTCGACAAATACAAGGCTGACATCACCGCCATACAGGAAATGAGATAGACGGGACAGTGATCCGCACGACGAAAGAACTGTGACACCTTTTACAGCTGCCATGCAGAAAGACACGAATTTGGATGTTGTTTCATAGTCGGCAAGAGACTTCGACACAACGGTCTCGCGGTTTTACCCTGTAAGTTACCGAATCGCCACTATTCGCATCCGGGCGAAATATTTCTACATTACGCTGATTTGTGTATACGCCCCGAAGGAAGACAAATACAATGACGTTAAGATGCATACTATGAGAATATATATGACCGTTGCCCTGCACATGGCATTAACATTGTTCTGGGAGATTTTAATGCTAAAATAGGAAGGGAAGATAATCTTGCTTCAGCTGTCGGAAAATTCGGTCTACACTATAACACCTCCGATAATGGATTCAGACTAGTAAGCTGAATCGGCAAGAAACATGATTGTGAGTGGAACCAGATTCCCGCAAGGCAACCTGGATATCTCCCGATCAAAATACAAGAAATCAGATTGATCACGTGGAAATTGATGTAAGGCATGTTTCAAGCGTTATGGACGTGCGTGTGATGCGCGGTGAAAATATTGACTCTGATCACAACCTAGTTGCAGCCAAGGTACGTACACGATTAGGTAGTGCATAAAACACTTGCTACCAAACGCAAAGGAAGCTAGACATCGCAAAGCTGCATATCACCGATAAAGCCAATGCCTACAACAACCAACTTTCTCAATTACTTCAAACAAACCCCACTAGTTTTGATGTTCCCGACACACAGTGGCAGCATATTGCGAGTACTATAAGCACTGCCACATTAAAACCACGCTATGGGAAGCCCTGGTACAATGTTGAATGTCGCGAAACGTCTAAGGAAATAGATGCTGCATACAAGGCAAAACTGCAGCCAAAATCGGTGCGTGCGGTGTCGCAGAGTCATAATGAGAAGAGGAGGGAGATGAAACTCCTGTTCAGGCGGAAAAGCGTATGTGGAAGAAAAGAGAGAGCCAGGATATCTAAAACTATAGGGATAGAGGTGAAGCCCGAAAGTTCTCCAAAAGGGTTAAAAGTAAAGGTTTTGGAACAGGGATCCTCACCTGTAAGGACCGAGATGGAAATCTGGTCACGCACTTTTAGAGTGTGCTGCAAATATGGAGGGAACACTTTCGATCTCTACTCGATCCCGAAGGCAGCATAAGTGACGAAATCACACCAATCATAGACGACGCAGTAGATTGTCCACCACCAAGCCAAGCCTATGCCGGCCGTGGCATAGTGGATAGAACACGCGACTACCATGCGGGAGATCGCAGGTTAAAACCTGGCTCCAGTCATCTTAAAAAAAATTGTTCTTTCATTGTCGGCTCGCCTCGAATGTTGTTGACAGCAACTTCGCAGTATAAGTGTTGAGTCAATCGGCGTGTCTAGTAAGAGCATTCGTCGATAAACAAGTAGGTGCCGTTAGTTGTGAATTTAAAAATAGAAGGCGTGTTAATTTATTCATTTATGGAGTGTAAAGGGACATAAAGTTTGCGATGAGCTGGTAACATGCATGCACCAGCTCAAAAACACGATTTGGCTCAGGGAGTGCATGCCTGATGATTGGAATCGGAGTGTTCTATGCCCTGTGCTTAAGAAAGGCGATCTGAATGTGTGTACCAACCACCGCGGGATGATTAGCCTTTTATCCATCGCATACAAGGTCCTGTCTAGAGTGCTATGTAAAAGTCTAAAGTCCATACTGGCGAACCTGATAAGACCTTATCAGTGTGGCTTTAGACATGGTAAACCCACGACCGACCAGATATTCACACTACGACAAATCCTGGAGATGACCCAAGAAATGCAGATCGACACCCACCATCTGTTCATCGACTACAAATCTAAATTCGACAGTCCGATGAGACAGAAATTGCTAGATGCAATGGATGAGTTTAGTATCTCCGCGAAGCTAATACAACTTTGCGGGATGACACTGACTGACACGAAACTCTTTAGTGAAAAGTGGCAAAAATCTGACAGAGCGAGGCTTTAGACAAGGCGATAGTCTGTCTTGCGATTTCTTTAACATCGTAATGGAGATGATCATGTGGAAGGCTGCTGTAAACAGGACAGGCACCATCTTTAACAAAAGTCACATGCTGTTGGCGTATGGCGATGGTAAAGATATCATTGGCCGAGGACTGCGGGATGTTACTGCGGCTTTCTCGAGCATTGAAAAGCAGTCGGCGAAAGTGGGTGTGGTTATAAATGAGAACAAAACCAAGTTATTTGTTTCAACGAACAAAGAGACCACTCGTCTGGGACGCTGCGTGAATGTTGACAACTATTACTTTGAAGTGGTAGATGATTTTGTCTACCTTGGCTTCGCATTAAACAAAAATAATATTGATCGCAAACTACTACCACTATGCGCTAAGCAAGCGATTTAGTGACAAAGCGCTCTCTCGAAGAACAAAGATTCAACTCTACGAGGTTTTGATCCTACCTGTCTTGATCTACATCGCACAATCCTGGGTAATGACACAAGCGAATTAATCTATTTTGGGAGTCTTCGAGAGAAAAATACTTCGGAAAAAATTTTTACCCATCATCGTTAACGGCGGGTATAGTCGTCGTTCGAACCACGAGCTGCATGAGCTGTTCAATGATATCGACGTAGTCAAGCGCGTTAAATTTGCCGATTGCGCTGGGCACTTTGTACGAATGGATAAAAATGTTCCAGCTCGAAAGGTTATCGTCAATAAACTCGGTGGGCGGCGCATGAGGGGTCGACCAAAACTTCGTTGGATGGAGCAGGTTTGAGAGCTGTTATCTACACTTGGTGTGACTAACTATCTACGGAGCGCAAAAGACCGAAGCGCTTGGAATTCCTTTCTACGTGCGGCTACTTACAGATGATTTTCTGTTGCTGCTGCCAATTAAGTAGAACAAGAATTCCTTCTCTACATTCGAAATAGAAACCTTTAATCCTCGCTCTTTAAATTCCTCTCCTCTTTTTATCTCATAAACACTCGATTAACACAGCCAATTGCTAAAACACTGCTAATATTCAACTCTTTGTTAACACAATTTGCGCACCAAGTGAGTTATGCATTTCACCACTTAAGGTTGTTTCTAACTTTATGCTGCCATTAAGCTTCCCAATCTTCCACAACATATAGTATATTTACTTAAATTATTAAAACGTACAAATTTCTTGTGTGTGATTTCAAAAGAAGGCAGCAAAGTGATGCCATAATTATGTTTGAAATGGGTTTGTTCTACTCATCACCGCGTAAAGCTTTTCTTCGTTAATGCCTTTGATATTTGATAAAATATGGTTTACTTAATACCGCCGCAGCACTTTTGCCTAGTTTTCCCCCCTCTGTTGTTTTGGCTCGACCTCAAAGCGTTTCTTAATTAATTATGTTACAAGTTATTAAATAAGCCCATCCTAGGCCGGCGCCCCCACCTCAACAGCCATTTAAATATTACATGTGAATAATTTTGAATTAATTCTTTAAACTAGCATAGCGAGCGTGTCTTTAATGAACATTTATGGGATTAATAAAGTATTATAATTAATATAGTACAAACATATTTACATATTTGCTTGTGCACTCTTGGTAAATTGCCACAGACTCTGGGCCATCACATACGCACTTATCGTATAGGCGTCAACGAGCGACGAGCCCATGGCCGCCGTCGTCGTCGTCATTTTCTATGAATACATCACGCATGCCATTATAGCTGGCGCAAGGATAATAAACTTTATTATTTCTTCCCGGACTACTCAGGCAGGATTTAAATCAAACACATTTACATTGCGTTGGTAATGATGACAAAGAATACTACTGGCTGTGTTGGGTTCTCAGTTCTTTAGCTGGCGCTATGGTAGTATGTCGTTATAATGGCGAGCATTTTAATTAATAACATAAATGTTTGCAATAACATCAACATTACGCCTTTCGTAGGCAAACATTAAGTTTATTAAACAATATTAACTTCAGCACTATCGCTATAATAGAATCTGAAAAGTGATCACATGTCATCTGTGTGAATAGATGGATGTAACTCAATGTTGCTGCAGTGTACATTGTTTTAAAGTGTTGCTGTGCATTGTTGCCGACATTTGGTGAAGAGATGCAAAGGGTTTTTACTAATTGCCAAACGTGGTCTATGACTGTGAATTGAATAGCCCTTCAAACCACAAATCAGTTTTGGAAATTAAAGCACAGGGACATGGAAAAAACGGTTTTTTCCATTTTGAGAATCAAATATGGGAAATTTTCTTGCGTTTGTGTGACAGTATGTTTTTTTACAAAAATACACAAAGACATTATATTATAAAATACTCTTGGTTAGGTCATAAGATAGAAAGTATCGCCGCGGAGTACAACAGTTTTATTGTAACTGCTACAAAATAAACCCAGTTCAAAATCATTTGATGAATGGAAAAGTGAAACTTTTGCTTATGTAGAGAAACGTTTTATGAACAGATTAAAGGAATTGTAATTCTTATTTTTTTTTAAATTACTTACTTACTTACTTACTTAATTTCCCTTTGCACCCCATGAATGAGGTATGGGATAGCTTCTCGCGTTGTTGTGAATTAACACGCTTTCTTTTTTTAGATTCACAACTAACGGCACCTACTTGTTTATCGACGAATGCGAACGTCACTGTTTTGAGAAGCTCTTACTAGACTCGACGATTGAATCGACGCTTAATACTGCGAAGTTGCTGTCAAACAACATTCGAGGGGAGCCGACAATGAAAGAAAATTTTCTTTTTTTTTTTTCTTTTAAGATGACTGGAGCCAGGTTTGAACCTGCGATCTCCCGCATGGTAGTCGCGTGTTCTAACCACTATGCCACGGCCGGTCCGGCTACAAAATAAACCCAATTCAAAATCATGTTATGAATGGAAAAGTGAAACTTTTGCTTATGTAGAGAAACGTTTTATGAACAGATTAAAGGAATTGTAATTCTTATTTTTTTAAAATTAGTTTCAGCTAAATCGGACTAGTGGTTCTTGATACTCGATACGATACTTCCTAAATTCAAATCGATATTAAATTATTATGGCATGTAACTTGAGAAAACGAATGATGCAGAACTTCTTCTTTTAGGGGCTACTTTCACGTGAATTGAGTTCCAAATCAATGAGCTCAAAAATGTTGTACTGTGTAATTAAACTTACTAAATTAAAATATCCTCCACTTGTCCGTTAGGAAGTTATGGTAGAAATACTAGATTACCCACAATAGGTCATTTCGGGGGGTACCAGAAGGGGTCTATGTTCACTCCAGAGTCAGTTTTTCATAAGCGTATCTCTATCGCAAAAAATGTCTGCATTCAGGGTACTTTAAAAATTCATAAGCGTATCTCTATCGCAAAATATGGCGGCATTCAGGGTACTTTTAAAAAAAGGTATTTATGTAAAAGTATTGTAATAAACGAGTTTTCGAAAAAAAAGCATCCATATATTGACAATCATCGGTGTGTATATCATAAACAAAATTTTTATCTTGAGTGTAATAGTTCTCTCAACATATGAGTTGGGAACACCTCACACTCATTTAACATGATGATAACAATATTCCGCAACATGTTGCTAGACATGATTGGTAATGAGCGGTAATGAACATTAGTCTAACACATTTAGCTTAGTCTCGGAGAAAACAATAATGCTGACAAAATCATTCCTTTTGTTCAGTTTTGTTCATCTTTTAGTACTTTTACTAGATGATCACTTGAATTTGTCGTTAGCTTTCGAGGTTCGCAAAGAATAATAGTAAATTTCTTTTTCTCTGAGAATTGTACAAGTACGGATCAGTTAATCCTAGTGCAGTGAAACACTACAATAAAATAACTCTTGAGCTTTATAAGTTAAATTAAAAAGTTAAATTTAGCGAAGATTTCATACCCCATTTTTGTGTTTTGTTGCGAAGAGTTGATAAACTTGGGTAAAAAGGTAAATTTCGTTGTCGTGATGTAAATAAATTGCTGAAAAATAATTAGGAAATTTTTTAAGTACCTGCAGAATTTTACGACACTTCGATCCACGTGGCTGTTATCCACAAGTAAGGCATTAAAAGCGCATTTACCAATAGGTAAAAAGACCACCAATTCGCAGTCATTTTTCGGTAAGACAGACTGTAATAAACACATCAGGTTTTTTTTTTTCTCTATTCATTAATTTATTGTAGGTCTATCTTCGACCGAAAAATGCGCAGTATATGTCGTGTGTGGGATAGTTTTTTTACATATAAGCTGGTTAATCTCTGGCGTTGGCAGTCGTTCTTGCTAGTTTCTTTCGGATTTTGGATTGCGAAATTGGTGATTAATATGTTTTGGCTATCTTAAGTTCCATTTTATAAAAAAAACCTGCGTCCACGAAAAAACAATCCCTCGTCAAATAGCATATGCCACATAGTGCGTAGATAAGACTGGAAATTACGTAACACGGGCATATGGAAATGGGGCAATAGTAAGGCAGACACACTTGATACCCAATCCAACACCATTATTACGTGGAATTACGTAATACCACATGCTTCATAAATACGACATAAGCGATAAATTTACTCCCAATGAATTCAACATAAATAATCTAAAAATAATTTATAGTTTTAAGTAATAGTTTGGTAAGATAGTATAAAAATTTGCCAGTTTGACTAAAACTAGGTATTCATTTTTTTGTTCATATTGCTATTAAACGTAATTTTATTTTAGCATGCTTCCAAAAGTCTTGAAAGTGACCCTCTTTAATTTAATCTCACTGTTGTAAACATGCAAGATCACACGGTCATAAACATCTTTATTAACAAACAGCTACGTCACCAATAACCAAATATTGAGAACAACATCATCACTGCGGATCGCTGAGGCCTCATCGCTCTGGAGTAAATGATTTGGTGAGTACTATATTAAATAATTCTAGCATACCCTTTCCTCGCTACATATCGATGATAACCTACATTTAAAACATCATTATTATGAAAAATCACAAAACATCCAAATACAAGTTTTGAGTTGTTAGTCTTTCTACATTAGATAATGACAATAATTTTGTTCTCCCTTTGACAACGCTCATAGATCTTGTTTCAATTTTTATTCTGGAAATATAATAATGATTACAGTGCGGATTACCAGGGATGTCCCACCCTCAAGACTTTAGGAATAAAATAGATAGTTCGATAGCTTATAACATTTTCATATTAAAAGGAAGTTTTGTAAACGGTTTTGGTACAATGAAATAAACTATCCCCGTTTCCTTTAACATTTTCTTATAAACCTACTTCTAGTGATAACCTTAGCATAACGTGTTGGTAGGAGTACACCTCCTTATATTTAGATAGTAAGATGTAATATTTAAGCGATACATTTAAAAATCTTTTGAAGTTTTAAATTGGATTAATGTTTTTTTTTTTTCTTTTATGGTTATTAATAAATGATTTATAATGAAATGTTAAAAACTTTCCCCGTTTTCCTGTAGAAGGCTATGTGTTAGGGTAGACTGAATTAGGGTTCTTAGTAAATACTTTTTGGACGTCACTAAGAATTAGGTAGGTGTGGGTTCTGAGACGTCGATCTCGTTCATCTTTGAGATCAATCTTATGGTAATTTTACTGATCAATACACGTTTTATTTTATATCATCTCATATAATAGCCATGGTGGGGCTTTAGTATTTTATTTATTCATGGCTACCTTGGCCCAGTTAATTGAAGTAGATTTTTTTTTTTTGTTAGGGAGTCTATAATAAAAATTATTTTTGTAATTAAACAGAGACAGAAGAAAGGAAGCAAGTACCTCCCCCAAACTCCGACTGATTGCTAGCAGAAATGGCTCCCGCTGGCTTCTTTTCATTTGATCTTCAGGAATGATTAAGTTCCTATTAATTCGGTACATTACAGTATGGGGTAGAATTCGGTAATTTGTATGGGAGTTACCAGAAGGGGCATGGCAAAGGTTTCGTGTTTTTAAGAATTTATCGACTATTACAAGTTAATTAAATTGACCAAATTCAAACATCCTCCAAGTGTTCCTTTAGAAGTTATTAAAGAAATATTACTTATCTAAAAATAGATATTTTTGCATAGAAGATGCCGGTACCGGTTTGCAAAGTTATCTTTTTCTTATTTGGCAGCTGTAACAAAAATTCATCTATCAATAGCCGCACGTAGAAAAGAAATCTAAGCTCTTCGGTCTTTTGCGCTCCGTAGCTGGTTAGTCACTCCAAGTTTAGATAACAGCTATTTCACCTGGTCCATTAACCGAATTTAGGGCCTAAGACTTTTCGAGCTGAAGCATTTTTATCCATTCCTACAATGTGTCCAAGCCAGCGCATTTAGTCTATTAGAAGGCGCTTGACTATTACGATGTTGTTATAAAGCTCCCAAAGCTCATACAGCTCATGGTTCACTTGTTGACGGTACTCGCCATTAACGATGATGGTTCCAAATATTTTTCAAAGTATTTTTCTCTTGGAGACTCCCATAATAGATTGACCAGCTTGTATCGTTACACAGGATTCTGCACTGTAGAGCAAGACAGGTAGGTTCAGAGTCTGGTAGAGTTGGATATTTGTTCATCGAGAGACCGCTTTGTCATTAAATCGCTTGCTTAGCGCATAGTAGCTGCGGTTTGCAATCAATAATCGTCTCTGACATTTTTAGTTTTTTTTATAGCGTAGTCAAGGTAGACAAAATTATCTAAAACTTTAAAGTTATATTTTTCAACGTTCACGCAGAGTCCCAGACGAGCGGACACTTTCTTCTTTGAAATAAAAAACTTGGTTGGTTATCACCAGACCCACTTTCGCGACTGCTTTTTAATGCTCGAAAATTCCGCAGTAACATCCCCCAATTCATGGTCAATGATATCTATATCTTCGGCATACGCGAGCAGCATTTGACTTTTGTTTAAAATGGTACCATTGCTGTTTACTGCAGCCGCATAATCATCTCCATTACGATGTTAAAGAGATCGCAAGACAGACTATTTGCTTTTCTAAGGAAGATGAATCTGTAAGATGTTTGCATGTTTTCACTAAAGATTTCGTGTCGGTCAATGTCAGCGCGCAAAATCGAATGTAGCTTTGTTATCGATAAACAGATGGTAGGTGTCAATTTTTATTCCTTGGGTCTTCTCCAGGATTTGTCGTAGTGTAAATATCTGGTTGATTGTGGATCCACTGCCACAGTCATAAGGTCCAATCAGGTTCGCTAGGACGGGCTTTAAACTTTTATATAACACACAGTAATTGCCATTCCAATTGCTTTCGTTTTGGATGGTTGGTGGACAATCTACTCCGTCGTCGATGATTGGAGTTGTTTCGTCACTTATGCTGCCTTTGGGAACGATCGAAGTCTGCCCTTCATATTTGCACACTCTGCGTGTCCGTAACCAGTTGTTCTTCTCTGTCTTTACAGGTGGGATTGCCATTTCAAAAACCTTTAGTAATTAAATTTTGGTAGAACTTCCGGGCTTCACCTCCATCCCTGTACTTTTCGATATAATGGCTGTATCTTTTCTAACATAGACGTAATGGAGAGAGTTGGTTGGACTAGACACTGGCTATCTTTGTGATATGCAGCTTTGTGATGTCTACGTTTCATTGTATATGGTTACGACCGTTTTTGGAACTACTTAATACCCTAAATAAGTGTGGCACGCACCGGAGACCCGACTACTACAGCGTCGGTTTCAGGCTCTAGTATGTTGTCTGCTACTGACACCTCTTCTAGTGGAGTGGTGGCATCAGTCTCCGGTAGTCGATCTGCTACTTCTTCTTCTTCTTTAATGGCAGCAACAACAGAAATTTGTCTATCAGTAGCCGCACGTAAAAAAGAATTCCAAGCGCTTCGGTCTTTTGCGCACCGTAGATAGTTCGTCACGCCAATCTTAGTTAACAGCTCTTTCACCTGGTCCATCCATCGGAGTTTTGGTCGCCCCATCCTGCGCCGCCCATCGAGTTCATTGCCGAAGACTTTTCGAGCCGGAGCGTTTTCGTCAATTCGTACAACGTGTCCAAGCCAGCGCATTCGGTCTATTTGAACGCGCTTGACCACGTCGATGTCGTTGTACAGCTCATACAGCTAATGATTCATTCGACGACGGTACTCGCCGTTCACGATGATGGGTCCAAATAATTTGCGGGGTATTTTCCTCTCGAGGACTCCCAGAATAGATGGATCCGCTTGTGTCATTACCCAGGATTCTGCGCTGTAGAGCAGGACAGGTAGGATCAGAGTCTGGTAGAGCTGAATCTTTGTTCTTCGAGAGAGCGCTTTGTCATTAAATCGCTTGCTTAGCGCATAGTAGCAGCGGTTTGCGATCAATACTCGTCTTTTAATTTCCAGGTTTACACTATTAGTTTTGTTTATGGCGGAGCCAAGGTAGACAATATCATCTACCACTTCAAAGTTATATTTGTCAACGTTCACGCATCGTCCCAGGCGAGTGGACTCTTTGGTCGTTGAAACAAATAAATTGAGTTTGTCCTCATTTATCACCAGACCCACTTCCGCCGACTGCTTTTCAATGCTCGAAAAAGCCGCAGTAACATTTCGCAATCCACGTCCAAAAATATCTATATCATCAGCATACGCGAGCGATATATGGCTTTTGTTAAATATGGTGCCATTCCAGTTTACTGCTGCTTTCCGCATGATCATCTCCATTACGATGTTAAAGAGATCGCAAGACAGACTATCGCCTTGTCTCAAGCCTCGCTTGGTAGAAAATGGCTCTGACAGATTTTTGCCAATTTTCACTGAAGACTTCGTGTCAGTCAGTGTCATCCCGCAGAGTCGAATTAGTTTCGCGAGGATACCAAACTCAGCCATAGCATCCAACAATTTCTGTCGTATCGGACTGTCGAATGCAGCTTTGTATCGATGAACAGATGGTAGGTGTCGATCTGCATTTCTTGGGTCTTCTCCAGGATTTGTCGTAGCGTGAATATCTTGTCGGTGGTGGATTTACCAGGTCTAAAGCCACACTGATAAGGTCCAATCAGGTTCGCCAGAATGGGCTTTAGTCTTTCACATAACACACTAGACAGGACCTTGTATTCGATGGGTAAAAGGCTGATCCCGCGATAGTTGGTACACACACTAGGATCGCCTTTCTTAAGCACGGGACATAGAGCACTCAGATTCCAATCATCGGGCATGCACTCCCTGAGCTAAATCGTGTTTATGAGCTGGTGCATGCATGTTACCAGGTTATCGCCGCCGGCTTTAAAAGGCTCTGCCGGCAGTCCATTGGCTCCCGCAGCTTTATTATTTTTAAGTGTCCAAAGACCAAATCGACAAAGCCAAAAGGCAGCCATAATCTAAGCCTTGTACATAGTGTTTCTTCGAAATCAGGTACCTCAAAAGGTCCCAAGATCCTGATGGGATGTAATCCTGTCGAAACCCCTGGTTCAGGCTCAAGTTGTGGGCACAATTCCTCATCGAGGAGTTAAATGGCAAACCTAAACGCAAGTAATCTGATGTAGCGTCTAAACGGTAGCGGTCTGAGGACACTACCCTTCTGGGATCAGAAAGATCCAAATTTTATCCTGCACGAACACTACAAAGATCGTATAAGGATGTCGCTATAGACTACCTCATCTGGGCGATTATAGAACGTAATAACTGCGACGGCACTATTTCCTCAAGAAATTGGATATCAGTTGTCCTTTCCTTACTGTGGCGTTTCAGAAATTCGTTCGAGAGCGATCCGGACCACCGCCGCAATGTCATGATGTGAGCTGGTTTCAGAGACACATCAAACTTGTTGCTTGTGCAGATGAATGCTCAACGCAACTGTACCAGGCCAAGTGCGAGATTTGGAGCAATACATCTTGCTGAGGCCATGATCTATTGCCAAGTTTCCCGCTGAACTCTCCGCCGACTCTATGTAAATCCTGGCAATTCTTCAATACAGT